>OZ005740.1:65018474-65373998 GCA_963930735.1 Dioctria linearis
CGATTCTCCATCATTGGCCGATTCTAATAAGTGTAGGTTCGATTCTCGCCCGGGAAAAATAAATAAAGATTGTTTTATTGTTATACCCTAGATGAAATCTATAGGGTATTCTAAGTTTGTCATTCCTCGAAATAATGATGGTAGAGCAAAATGGATTGGGCACCCACGGATATTAATAAAAGTTATTTTGATTTTTGCATGTCCGTCCGTCTGCCCGTCCGTCCGTCCGTCTGTGCGCACGATAACTGTGGAGAACGCGTATACTTAGAGAGCTGAAATTTTGTACACGGGCTGTAAAAAATTAAGTAAAATTCAGTTCCAAAATGACACAAATCCATCGTAGGGTTGCCATACAAAACTTTCGTTTTCCACTATACATTTGGACATTGCCTGAGAACGCATCGATATAGAGAGCTGAAATTTGGTACATGGTGTTTTCATTATACTACCAAATAAAATTTCAAAAACGGACTAAATCGGGTGACTCCTAATTGGTGTTTCCGTATAAAAATTTAGGTTTTTTACGTATACTGTGAAAACGATCAGTCCATGACATTTTTCTTGTACCAAAAACTTCTTGAGAATATGAAATCCTATAAAATTGGTTATAATAATTTTTTCTGTCCGACAAACCGTTCTAGAAATATATGCGAAAAACAACTTCAAAGATCAAACTTGCATTGATCGGTGACCATACGAAATTCATCTAGGGTATAATAAGAATTGGTAGACCAATTCTAGCTGTTTTACTTATTTTTATTTACGTTTGTCCAGAAGTTAGAAAATACTAACTCTGAATTTGGAGAATTTGAACTTAGAAAACACTAAGCCAAGCTTTTACAGATTCCAGTACTGGGATAGGATTGGAGCAGAGCATTGAGCAGAAGACAATTACCCGATTATGACTATAATAAAACTGAATATATTTTATAAAATGTTCTACATATATTATACGTACAGGGTATCCCAGACTAATATGACTATGTTTTTCCAAATGATTCCCGCCAAGTAGAAAATCGTATGGCAGCGGTGACAGGGTGATTAAAAAATATTTTCTTTGTTCATTAAACACCCTATATATTCAAAAGTACACCCTATACGGGCTATTTTAAAACGGCATGCAGAGCATCGTGGTCTTTTCAACGACTGCTCAACCAACACCATACCCTCCCCTTTCCAGATTTATGACGCTTCAAACTCAAAATTTCGATTTTTTTCTGTTTTTTATTTTAATTTTTTGTTTTTTTTTAAATATACCCCCACTAACATACATTTTTGTTACAAAATTTCGAAAGTACGGAGCCTCCTCTTTAATTAAACCTGGTACACTTACATATGTTGTATCTGTGACGGTTAAGGTGTTAATAGCTCTTAACCTATTCAGGTCACAGATAATTTGTTCCCTTAGACTGAAAACACGTCAAACATGTCACTTTAATAAAATATCGTCTAATTTTGGTATGACCTGAACAGGTTAAGAGCTAATAACTTCCTGACGGCTACAGTTAAATTTGTAAAAAAAAAGTGTGTGCTAGTCGGGGCATTTATAAACAATAGAAAAATATCGAAATTTTGAGTTTAAAGCATCATAACTCTTGAAAGGGGAGGGGTACGGGGTGGTTGAGCAGTCGTTGTAAAAATCATGAAGTTCTGTATACAATTTCGTCTTAAAATGGACCATACAGGGAGTACTTTTGAATATATTAAATAAAAAAAAAATATTTTTCTAATCACCCTGTAACTCGACAGGGTGACATTTTGCCCCGGACCCCTCCCATACAATTTTTTATTTTTCTGTACGAGAGGATTTATTTTGCAAAATATAATCATATTAGCCTGGGACACCCTGTATATATAACAAAATGGCTACAAAAAAAAGATGAAATTCATTGTCAGCAATAACTGCTGACTCGCAAATAATTTTCTACTTTCACTGACAAGACAATATCAAATTGCACACAATATTGCGGCAGAAGTGGGGTCACCGTACTAGACAAAATTTTACGCGAAAAACAAGTACAATTGCAGAAAAGCAAAGGTGAGTTTTTAATAATTACGTAAAGGATGAATGATCAACTATCTGCTCGTGAATTATGCTAAATGTTTTGTATATAAAAATAATTTTTTATGCTTGAACATCCTGGGCCCCTTGAAGTCCCCAACTTCAAAGCTGTAATCTTGAGCTTCTGGGTTCCTTCTGGGTAGTGGGATTGGTTTACTTTTAAGTATCATGGTTCGGTTATTCTTACAATGAGTTAAGTTTAAATAGATGATAATGACACGTACCCTAAGGTAAATTGATGTACATCATGCGGTTGGAGCTCTTGTAGTTTAGTTTAATGTTCTGGATTTCTTTGATTATGTTTTCAAACTCCTATCCATGTGTTGTTAACCTTGACCGGTTCAATACTGGTGTTAAATCTTCCTCCAGATTGTCAAGATCATCTCGAGTGATATTAAAATTTGGTTCTTATCTTTCCGATTTTAAAGATCATTAGATGTTTCGATTAGCAACTCATCATCTTTCATGGCATATCCGTGCGGCCTGGATAATATTCCAGTTCCATCTAGAGTTTTATGAATGACATCATTACCACAGGTGAGCGTGAGATCTTATTCCTTGTCGAGGCAAATTAACCATTGATTGGGTGCAGCTAATTTAATCCATATATTTCTTGGTTTTCTGCTCTTTAAAGCGCACGTTCTATGTAGTGCTCTACGTGCAAATAGTTCAACGTCGCAGATAATTGATGTCGGTGTCTTAACATGGAGTGGACGCCGTTGTTCACATAAATGTGAAAACATTGTATTTACTCAAATTTGGTCAAAAAATAAAACTGATCTCTGAACAGGTTCGTCATCAGGAACTATGTCCCGGTGCTATATATACAAATTGTCGTTCACTAACGTTGGCAATGACATTAGTCGGTATAAATCAAAGATCACTGGTAAAATGAGTTCAAAAATGATATAATCGTTCTGAAGTTGGCATTGAATTTTCATTAGTATATTATACTAATGACACACTTATTTGGTCATTGAAGGTGGGTAGCTGGATTACTGATTATCCTTCATAATTGGTAATAACAGTCGAAGTTGCTCAGAAGATATAACTACGGGACTTGATCGTCCATGATGTGTATCTGTAATTACATCAAGAATAGCTTCTTGCATGAACTCCCATACATTAATAAATGATGCGACTAAGATTGAAAGAGTGTTGAAGGTCTGGATACTTCTCTGCTGCTTTTCTTCTGTGCTCATATTGCGCATTTTCTCAGTAGTTCTTCTACTCAGGCTCTACGAAATATTCCTGTGACTGCTCTAACGTCAGCCATACGTATGTGCCCAGCTGCACCCTGAATTATTTCCAAGATTCTTCCTAATGACCATTTTAAGGGAGGAAGGTTTCCGTCCTTTATGATTATCAAAGTCCCTATCTGAATGTTTGGCTGCTGCTCCGTCCACTTAGTTCTTTTCTGAAGTGCCGTCAAATACTCCATCGACCAACGTCGCCAAAACTCATTCCGTATATGAGTTACTAGTTCCCATCTGCCCAATAATGACATTTTCTATTGTTTGATCATTGGATCAGACGCGACTGTAATCGAAGGGGAATAAAATGAAATTGGATCTTTCGGTCTACGTATCTATTGATAATCTTTGGTCTTGAAGTGATGGTGGATAAGATATCTCTAATTTCCTTTAATTTATTGCTGGCGCCTATGAAATTGCGTCCCTTTACACAGTAAATGTGCTCGCACCTTCCTTGTCGGGTTGTGAATCTTTTTAATGCTCCTAAGAAACCTTCTATTCCAATCCATTTCAATAATACAACCGTATTGTTTCCAAAATTGGTTACAGTTCAACGTAAGTTTTGAGTTTGAAGGAGACAAACAGATTTTAAGCAAAATCTGTGACATTTTCGATTATAGGAATTAGATAGCATAGTTCAGTCCATTCTTATTATTTGTGAGTGGTCTGAGATAGGACTCGCTCTCGGTAGTAACAATTGCTGTTTCTTTATACTCTACAAATTGTCCCATAACCTTCCCGAAGATTCGCTTCTACAAATATCGATTCTCCGAACCTTAAATTGTATTTGTCCGTATTTTATAGATGTCGAAAGTCATTTTAGGTGAAGTATCGCTTGTTGTTCGTTCGTTTTCCAACAATATTTTTCGAATAACTCACAATTAATAAAAATATTAGTCGACAAATAAAAAATGTTTAACTAAATTAAAGATTCAGAATTTACCAGATGTCTTATTAGGATTGTAAAGTTACTTATATGGGACACTGTAAACGAAAAATAACGATATTTAAAGATCATTTCAAATCACGACAATCAAAATTAGGACAACATATCCACGAAAAGAGACATAGAGACATAATGTCATAAGAAACTATTGCATAACTTACCAGGAGGTCTTACATAATAAATACGAAATTAAAGACATACGATCAGGAAAAAGTAAATCTATTTTTCTGATCAATGATCAATTGGATTTTACAAATGG
The DNA here is from genome assembly GCA_963930735.1 of Dioctria linearis. Taxonomy (NCBI): domain Eukaryota; kingdom Metazoa; phylum Arthropoda; class Insecta; order Diptera; family Asilidae; genus Dioctria; species Dioctria linearis. The sequence continues at coordinate 65,022,995 of OZ005740.1, forward strand.
AAGCCAGCTAATAAATCCGCGTATCATAAGAAAAAAGTGGAATGGTCTACGGTAGACGCATTTCGCTTCGATTCCAATCAGGTTCAATCCTGAATTAACAGATTCAGTGATCGGTAATACTCGAAGTTTTGAAGCTGACGTGCATCCACTGATGGTTCTCGGAGATATTTTTGATATCTCTGACGACAGTCGAATGAACACTTCACAACTACACGACCTAGCTGACTCTGCGCGGGAGAGATTTCGCCAACTGGGTACCCTGGTACAAAGATGGAAGATGCTTTCGTTCTGAACAGACCACCTAACACACCTTTCAACACACTTAAAACACGTGTGCCCGTGACGTGCTTATGTCCATAAGACCTCCGGAGTATACAGGATATAAAAGATGCCAAATATGCCTCGGTGTTCGGAGGGACAACTTGCAGAGTAGTCTACAGTTATCCTTCTAATTACAAAGATGCTGATGTAGCATTTAAATTATTGCATCACAGTCTTAAGCATCCTAATCAGGTGTCACATATCGACCGGCGGGTTCAGAGGATCTGCACAGTTTGTGCTGGTGAAGGCACTCTGTTTCACAGGCTCTTCATCTGCCCGGCTTTGCAGAGCCTAATGGAAGTCGTGCGCGATATCTGTCAGTTGACCCACCCGAATTTCGACATTGCTAGGATATCGTTTCTATGGGGACCAAAGGTTTGTAGTCGGGTGAACTGTTTGTTTGTGTTGACAGTGGCCAAATCTACAATTATATTGTACTTGATGAGAGTCCAAGAAAGGAATCAGAACAATGACCCACAACACCACACACAAGCACTTAAGCACCACTTCGTTGACAGAATGAACAGACGTTTACGTCTGGAATATCTGGCAACGAACGCAGCCATATTCAACTGCACATAGGAACCCTATCGTCGGTGCAGGACGGAGTTCTTGTCTTTCGCTGGTGATAACAGCCCACAGTATTTGGAACACTAGTCCACTGGGCTTTTCCCCACTTAAGAATCGTTGCAAGTGCTGTGGGAAGGACAAGCACTCTGTTAGAGATGCTAAGCTAGAGGGATAATGAGGGCAGTTTGTAGAATTCTATAATACTACACCCTGTTCTCGTAGGACTCTATGATGGTAACGGTGGAATTGGAAAAATTATTTGTGTAAAATTCTAAATTTCTCATTCGGTCATTTTACAAAAATTCTTGTTAGATATTTTGTGGCTTTATTTCGGGACTCTTCTTGGAACTGCCACTTACCTGCACTTACTTTGGCTTTAAATTTCTAATTTCAAAATTATTGTGAAAAATCTTACGTTTACATTTTATTTTATTCTAATATTTTATTAGCCTTTTTACCGTTCGTTGTTTGTTTAATTACTATACAATTGTGTTAGCCTTTTGCACCCTTTTGATTTATTTTAGTTAGAGCCTTTTTTCTGTTTTCAGAGCCACTTTTCCATGCTTCTAGTTGTAAGAATCATTTTTATAACGTTTTATTAAAGAGTCCTATATACATAAAAAAAATTATTATAAGTAGTTCATAGGGGCGGCCCAATATAGGCCCTTCATATGAATACGCCACTGTGCAAAGCACAGCATGGCAGGATGGAGATATGGAAAGGATTATGGGATATGAGGAGAGTGGCGGAAGTGCAGATGTATGTAACTATTATGTAAGCCTTCGCACTTTCTCTGAAAGCTGTCTTAGCAGGAATTTCTCCATATAAAGAAATACTTTAGAGTTATGGAATTTATGTGTATTTATACAACCAAAAGTTACAAGACAACCCTTTATGATGGCTGAGAGTTTAACAGGACGGTTAAGAATTCCTGATTCCAAAAATTTACTTTTAAAGGCAAAAGTTTTCAATGGGATGTTTTATTACTCCTCTAAGTTAGCCAATAAAAGTGAATTTCATTACAGCACATTTCTTTTGGATAATTTATTGAATTTATGGAACCTTACAAATATGTGTTCCAAAAGAACATACATACAAATAAATTTATATTTTGCTTTCTACAACTAAAACTTACTAAGAAAATTTACTTAAAGTTGATGCAAGGCGTTCGTAGAAGCAGCGAGGATATTAAATTAATTCCGTAGCATTTTTCACCTGCGACCTTTACAGGTAGATACTAGAAAAATTTTATATCCTGCTATATAAAAAATATCATGCAAATCACGAATTATATTTACTAAATAGTGAAATGCTTTCACAACAACATGGTGATGATACTTTTATTTTTAAATTAAATTCCCTTTTCAGAGTCATTTTTTCTTGTTACTGACAAATCCAGGCATTCTCTGACCTGAACGCAAATGAAATTCGCGCTAAAATAAATATTTTCGTTTGTCTCGCCATGTTTTTCGTGCGCCTCCTTCCAAATGTACATATTTGAGTAGCATCCTTACATTTTTGAAGGAATATTTTCAGAAGAAAAAATATTTACATAAATTATGCCGGATGTTTGATTCTCTTTTTTTATTTTGCTTCCTTTTATCACTAGTCCATAAATTTTAAGTGATTTACATATGTCAGGATTTGCATATCTTGATTTATTTTCATTAGAGATGGTAAGAAAATCTCCAGCTATCTATCCTTCTTTGTGGAACTAAAGAAAACCGGGTCATTGAAACTCTTTTCTATCTTGAATATACTTTCATCTAGGGTAAAAGAAATTATAGGCGATGAGAAGAAATTTAAAAATTTCACGTTGAGGAAATTTTATCAGTTGTACGAAATTTTTGTTTGTTTTGTTTTTCTTTTTTTATAAATAAACCCCTACGTTTCAAATATCATATCATTCTCTGATACAACTATAGCTTTTATAACAATAATTTGGAACAGTTCATAAATTATGGAGGTTACGTCGTTTATATTTAAATCTGTGTCAACTAGCCTTGATTTAATCAGTAAACAAATTTTCATAATTAAATAACTGCTACCTCTCTCTACATGTATTTTTGTGACTCTTGTAAATTTACTAAATGTTGATATTATTAACTGATTAAAAACCATTTTAGATTACTTGATCTTCTTGGACACAACTGTATAATTACATTATTGTAAATCACAAATGACGACAGTGTGGTGTACAGTAATTGCCAACGACATACCATCGCGTTTTTTGTTAATTTTGTAAATATGTTTTATTTAATATGTATACATGGCTGGATTTAACCGACTGGTGGCCCTGAGCACTTTAGAAAATGGGGGTCCCCCAATAGAAGTTATTTTCTAAAATACTTGGGGTTATAAACAGGAATAATAACGTGAAGTATTCTTGCGAAACCTTTAGATTCCACTCACAATGAAGAAGAAAACTGCGAGAGGGAACCAGAGTTTTGAGTTGATGAGCAGTCAGCTGGAGACATGAGGAAAAGTTTTTTAAAGTAACCTAGGAGCAAACAAAGATATTTGTAAATTTAGTAAAATAAAAAAAAACAATAAGAATTAGAGAAAGTAATACGAGTGGATAATGCAATTGGATTTATAGTTAACTAAACCACTAGCGTTGTAATTCTATCTATAATCGAAGATTTATTTTATTCCGTTAGTAAACGGACAGGCCACCAAACGGGCTGGACTTATGTTTTATGTTAAAAATTCTATTTCTTTGTATAGCCTATAGGAAGTATATTGCTATAGTTCAAACTATATTTACCCAGTCTATAAGTCTGAAATCTCACCGCAATAATTCGCATGTGAATATCCACAAAATAGAAAAGAAAAATCGCGATAAAATTCCCAGAAAATTCCATTTTCATAGCCTATAAGTGTGGCACCTTATTCCAGTAGTTTGATCTACCACCGATCTTCATAGTTGCGCATCTAGAAACCGGAAAAGAAAATTCGAGAAAACATCACAGGCAGCGATACAATGAAAGAAAACCAAAGAATTTTTATTAAGTAATTTCTGGATTTATTTCTATCGTTCACAATCTATTTACCCAGTAAATAAGTGTGAAATTTTGTTTTATTCTCTTGCTAACCTTCGTATGTGAATATCCGGAAAACGGCTGGAAAATTCGCGAAAGCACTCCCAGACAACGAAACGGTAAAAGAAACCCAAGGGATTTTTAATTTAAGCTACACTTATATAATCTATACATATGAAATCAGAGTCGATAAGACGAGTTTCGGTTTATTGCTGGATCTCCACCGATACAAGGAACATGACATAATACAGACTCCAAGAACACGAAATGCCGCCCGCAAAACTTCACTATAGTTTCGGAATAACTAAACACGGCCCGCGAAATTGCGATGCAAGTTTATAACTGATATGCGCAAATTGTTTGGATAAATTACAGATTCCTCGAGGTGAGCTTGAGCTTGACTGGAGACGTCAGCAAGTGACCCTGGAAAGCCCGCATTGACAGCTTGAACTAATGTCACAGGCTACTCTAAGCGGGGTACATGGACGAACAAGAAACTCTCACTTATTTTCATACTTTTTATGTCCGCGATCTCACTACCACGGATTTTATAGGTGGCCGGCTTACCAATATTCACTCACAGCCTGGGTGGTGACGCTCAACACACCTTTCTACAAAAATACGTACGGGTACGTTGATCTTCGAATCGTCCTACCTCCCTTTAGGAATAATAATCCTATTGAGATTTGGTTGTTGATTCAAATATCATCAACGACGAGAATAAACAAGGATTTAAGTGTCAATAGCTCGATATTCTACGAAAAGCGGCACAAGGAAGTCGGCGTTCAGTGCGACCCACTAGTTCAGTGCCCTTCGTTGATTATTAGAAAAGAACTTCCTCGTCAAAAGCTTGTTGGATACCGGTTTTCGGCACGACTTCTTGAACGAAAGAGCGCACCCACAGAACGAACCGAATCAAAAGAACTTTCTTTTAGGAGGGAAAACTCACGTTAGTCCGAACTGTCCGAGTCTGACTCCGACCAGGGCAATTATATTATATTTTATTTTTATTTGATTTGATAACATTTTATTGATTGATTGAACCAGAGGTTTGGGACACCGAGGGATCCCCCGAACGTAGGCCAAATCAAGGCCCGTTGTTCACCCTCCAGACACATGAGCTATTGCTCATAGAACGGACGCTCCTATAAATTTCAATATTGGCCCGACCCCTCCTTGCCGGCGTCGTGTAACTCATCCAGGAGGTGTGAACCAAGGAATCTGTAAAGTATTCCTGAGAGTGCCGGACAGTGATAAAGAAAGTAGATCCCTATTTTAGACTCCTCTCCGCAAACCCTGCATTAGGATCATCAACAATTCTCATCCTGTGAAGATGACCCCTGAGAGAGGAATGCCCAGTGAGTATGGACACCAGAGTTCTCAGTGTTGGATTTTTTAGTCCTAGGAGCTTTTGATTTGGGTTTAGTTTACCCAACAGTTCCTTTGTTGTTGTTCTAGGCATCTTTTATCCAAAGGCGACTGTGTTGGCGGTCAGCCCAGCTTGAAATGATTGAGATAAGGTGTTATGGTGCAATCCCGACTGTAGAGGCAGGTTCCTTCGAGGCTGCACCAAGACGAGCAAGCTCGTCCGCACTATCATTCCCGCCAATGTTGATGTGCCCCGGAATGCACTCCACTATCACCCTGTTACTCAAAGAAAGGGAGTTCAAGTTGGTTTTACACTCCATTAATAATTTGGAGATTTTAATGGGTTTAGACAAAGCTTTGATAGCAGCTTGGCTGTGTGAGGAGATGGCTATCTCATTGTTCTCATTGTCGGAGTTAAGGAGTTGCCTTCCTTCGTCAGGAATAGCCTTGACTTCAGCCTGTAAAACCGACGCATGGCTTTCAAGGTGCATGACTATTTCAGTCTCAGACTCCTTGCAGAAAATTCCAGCTCCGGTGCCTTCATTAGACTAACAGCCATCCGTATAAATTGTAATTGGGTTTGCCAATGGTTGAAGCACGGAACGTTATTCACATTCTGCCCTAGATGGGATTCTAGATTTAAAATCGCTTTTCAGCATGGTCTCGAGGTGGCAGTCGCTGTCCCTGTCGATGCCAGGTGCGATAGACTTCACAAACTCGTAAATGGATTCATGTGGAACTCTTGTTCCCGTATGAAGCCAGTCTTAGCGCTGTAGTTGACACGCTCTGTTCAATATGTATTTGCACCAGATGTATGTTGAGTATAAAAGCCAGAGCCCGAGTGCTAGTAGACTTAAAAGCGCCGCTTGCGCTGAGAAGACAAAGTCTTTGAATCTTCTCCAATATCTTGCGATGATTGGCGAAGTCCATTGTTTTTACCACCACACCACCGAACCGTAGGTCAACGTGGATCGAATGACGCTAGTATATATCCAAAGGATCATCCGCAGTTTATCTCTCCACTTTTTCTTAGAGGTTTGCTCTGTCTGTCTTCGAGGTGTGGTTTCCAGTTTAAGTTTTTGTCTAACATAAAAACTAGGTATTTCACCCTGACCTTTAACTCCACGCCCGTGGATTCAATGAAGGGCAGGTTTAAACTGGGAATATTCCTTTCCAAAGTGAAGAGGCATAGGTCAGTTTTCCGTGGATTGATGCTCAGTCCGCAGTCCGTGGCCCGGCGCATGACTAGTCGGATCGCGCTTTGTACCAGTCCACAGAGTATAAGCTCATAGCTACCGGTGACTAAGATTTTCAAGTCGTCCGCGTAACATACTGCTTTGTACCTCATCCGGGTGAGTGTTGCTATCTGTGAGGAGTTCGGGTTGAATTGGTATAACAATTACTTTCATTTTTTCTAACCAAAAATTCATTTGGAAAAAGTTGTAGGAGGATTGATTGGAATATAGCATTAGCATGTAGCGTATTTTTAAATTTATGATTTTTATTCGAAATTATAAAATATAAATTTCTTTTTGGATTTATATTTTAAAAAGCAAATATAATAATTAAAAATTGATTTTATTTTAAAAATAAAAAATGAAAATCTGAAAATAGTTTTTATTTTAAAAATCTGAAAATGATTTTGATTTTAGAAATCAAGTATAAAAATCAACAAAACATCTAGACCAATTCTTATGATAATTTAGAAGTAAAGCCCTTATATTACTTGCATCCACTCTCATCTGTCGTACAATTTTCGGCATATTTCTACCCATATTTTTCACCCGCAAAACAATTTTGTGAAATAAAAATCATTTTATTATTTTAATTTTCGACTTTTGAAATAAAAATCATTGTTTGATTTATATTTTTGATTATTTAAATAAAAATTGGTTTTTAATTTTTGATTTTTAGAAAGAAAATCAGAAAGTAATTTTTTACAGATGATTTTTTTAAAACATTCATAACCGTTACGGTCTCTGGTATCTTGCATAGGAATTTCTTTAGTCTTGACATCTCATTTACCCTGTCTACATTTGCGCAGAAGAGTTGCCAGGACTTTCTTTTGGTTTTGCGAATTTCATATTTATAATGGCGCAAAGCGTTTTAATAGACCAACCATTCATTTGCGGTATTTGATCTTTTGGCTTTATTGTATAGCCTGCGTACAACTTTGCGTTGATTCTTTAACTCGCGCGTCAACCAAGGGGGGGGGGGCAGTGTGCGAATCTGCCCTCCTAATCCGAAGATAGAAGAATCGCTACAGTATGTTAAAGCCTGCACTGCAGACAACTCGTCCATTATATATGCTCTAATGTATACACGCGCATATAGTGACGTGCAGACAAGAGACTAATTGGTTCCTCTGACAATAGTCCGCGCCACGAGAAATGAGCTATCAAGGTCAGGGAAATTTCAGTCCGTAGCTTTACCAATTTAAGCTGAGTAAAATTTTGTAATTTGTCCCTCTCAATTAAGTTATTTTATTGATTTTCTACAAAGTCAGATAAATTTCATCAGTTTTGTGTCGCGTTCCTCAAGTTAGAGAGCTTATTTATAAATAAACTAGCTTATTATAATCAGTTATATGCCGATATTCTACCTGTACATCTGGAAATATGCTAGAGATATTCCTTGGGCTAGTCTTTGATTACACAAGATCCCTGATTAATTGTTATCTTCTATTCTATGCCAAAACCTGTTCAGATTTTATTGATTAAACATATATATTTGACAATAGATTTCGCTTTAAAATATGTCTCTATTTCTTTAAGAAACTCTACAAATAATAGAAGTATTTCATAAATATGATACCCATAAATATTTTCATTTTTTAAATTTAAGTTTTCCATTAAAGCAAAAGCATTTTAGTTTAGACACCAGCCATTTAAGGCATATTAACACAGAATCATCATGCATTTTAGTTGAGACACAAACCAAATTTGTCCAAAAGCCATTCTGAAGCTCTTTATGTTGCCGTATCAAAATAATTTATATTCATTTTGGTTGTAAATTAAAATTAAAAATTACTTCTAGAAGTTCTGTGACGCAATTTATTTATAATAAATAATTTTTTTGTAAGAACGAAAGAAAAGAAAATAGCATGAAGTCATCAGTATTTATTAAAATTAGAAGAAAATAACAATAGTAATTCAAAAATGTCAAAATTTAATTTTTTGAATGGCAATGACCTCTGAAAGCTCTTTTACCATTGGGAATACACAATGATACAAACTTATAAATTTCCCTCTGGTGACCTTAGTAGCTCATTTTTCGTAGCGCAGACAATATGCAACTTTTGGGTGACGAAACTATCACGTTTGTATGAATGTGCACGCACTGATAACATATTTGTCGTTCCTTGCTTGCCATTGTTTTGGTAGTCGCTGTATAGCTTCGAGCTAACTTACTAATTTTTTTTAATTTTCGAAAATTTATATGGGCATTCATCTACTAGGGTAGGTATCATCAGTATTGATCTTACTTAGACCAATTCTAGCTTTTTTACTTTTCTAAAAGAACTAGCAATAAGATCGTCAGTATGTGTTAACTCAAAGAGAAGTTATTTGTTTTTCACTTTTTGTTAAAGCAATAAGATTTAGTTAGTTTTTTTTTTTTTTGAATATTTTGTGGTTTACTTAATTTTCTAGAGCTTGTAGTTTTGGAATTTAAATCCACGAATTGTAACTAGATCCCTGGGACTCCTTCTGCCGGGAGACCTTGTATCTTTGATATACTTGATAGATCGATTTCAACGTCCCTGACAATATGATAGTATAAGATTTCTGATAGCATAGGAAATATTAGAAAAATGTTTAAAATATCGTGTTATCTAGCGTTTAAGATTCGATGAATGATGCAAACCCGAGCATGGCTTTTCTAAGCCTAAGTATCGAGTAAAGTGTAACATTTCCATACAAATTTTAGCGGTGATTAGATTGCAAGCGAAACTTTAACTGATGATCTTACTAGTGCAGTACGGGGTTTATCGGTAAAAACTGGAGGCTTCCTCTCTATGAAATAGATGCCAATATAAATGCCTCACACATTTTACTAGGTCTATTATTACACGAAGCATTATATTTTGACATTTCCTATTTCTATAAAAAATTGCATTATGTTTTTAATTGATTGAAGGGTTACATTTGTTTTATTAAAATATAAAAAATTATTTTACTTTTTTTTCTCCAAATTAACATACGTCAAAATTTTACCACCGATTTTAATATGAAATATTTGGAGACCTCGTTAAATTTTACTTTGCCCGAACTCGATACTACGTTTAAGCAACACTTACTTCATTTGTGTTGTAGTTCTTGTGATAATCTTTATTTAAAACTTATAGATATAATATCTGCGAATGTTTTAAAGCGTAACCTCCAGAATTAAAAAAAAATTAGGAAGGAAAAATCCCTACAATTTGAAACCTAAATAAATCAGCTTTTTTTCTAATTATCTGAAATTCACATAAATTTATAGCTGTCAACAAAAGATAGATTGAATGGGCTATTGCTTGTTGAAATCTCTAAGATAGATCAACAACATGACATTTATTTCTTTATCTTTTGAATACGTTCTTCACTGTATGGAATATACAGACATATAGTCAAATTAAATACTACAAGGGAACTTGAGTATAACCTTCAACCTTCATGTTTGGCAAATGAGTTAGTGACACAATTGAGGATTTATTTTGTTCGCAAAAGATATCAGAAGAAAATTTTCTTCATTTGGCATCGTTGAATTAAATTAATCACAATTTTCTCAATTCTGTTCATCATTTCAGGCATATAAAAGGTAAAGTTAGGATTAACGGAATATATGTTACCACCTTAGTTGAAATGCCGACCAACCATAGTAAGTATGCGGTAATTAATAATTATCTCAAGTTAGTTCTTTTCTTAATCGCTCTAATTCATATAAAGGAAATTACGAAAGTGCGAAGAAAATCCATCATTAAAGATATGACAGAATTTTGTCCTGTTATTAAAATTATCAATTCTTAATTTCGGGAGATTTGAACTTATCATTCCTACATCGGGAATATAGTATTGATGAAAAGAGTATGATATTGAATAAGGCTTACAGTAATTAGTCTCTCTTCACACCATACTATGTCACAAACAGTACAATAACGAGTTTAAGTTAATAATAGACTAATCGAAATATCCCTGTCATTATGCCCCCTTATTCAGGATTAACTTCCATCATCTCACCACTGAGATAAGTCCTTCCATATCAGTTGAGAAGATTTCGCATAATAATAATAAAAATTTTTCTGATTGCAGGTGAGATGACTATAATAGCTTTAATAAATCTTTGGACTAAGTAGATATTTGTAATTTATGCATCTAAGGCAAGTGGCACACCAGACCACTGATATGCTGATGTACTGATGTGCTGATGTACTGATTATCAGCAACACTAATATCTAAATGAGGCATGCTACATTGTAAGAGGTAGTGATGTACTGATGTGATACTGATCTGCTGATAATCAGCAGGTGACCTGCATGTTGCTGATTTTTACTTACATCAGTCGATATTTAATTTGCAAACTAATTAGGTCGGGATAGTTTAAAATATTAAAAATTAATGAATGAAATTTTGTGTTAAAATTAGTGCAAAGAGTTGAAAATTGAAGGTACTTATGGGAATCAACGTGTGCAGACTACTGCAAAACAGATAAATTGGAAAAAGCTTGAAATTGGAAATGGTGGTATGTTTTCTTGTGTAATATTTTATTAAATTATACTCCCTTATAAGGTTTTCCATAGATTTATTTATCTACTATAATTCGATTTATAGTTGCATTGTACATATGTATTAACATAAAAGATTTTATTTCGGATTAACGCAGTAGTCCCATTGCCAAGGCAATGCATTTTCTGCTGTTAAAAATAATTAAGTCGGGTTAGTTTAAAATATTAAAAATGAGTGAACGGAATTTTGTTTCAAAATTAGTGCAAAGTGTGGAAAAACGTAGGTGCCTGTGGGAGTCAACGTGTGCAGACTACTGCAAAAGAGATAAACTGGAAAAAGCCTGGACAGAAATTTCGTCGGAAATTGGAAAAGATGGTATGTTTTCTTGTGGAATTTTATTTTATTTTATTAACATACAACATTTTATTTATGGCTTCACGCAGTAGTCCCATTGCCAAGGCAATGCATTTTCTGCTCTTATAAAATAATTCGCCATTCGGTTTCGATTAATTTGTGGTTTCGTTAGTCCCCTTTCTGCTGTTGGTAAAGGGGTAGCTATTCCCTGGTGTTCTAAAGGAATCGGTTCCGGAGTTGTATCCGCTACTGATGTAAAATTTCCTTTTTGCAATCGAATAAAGTTATGTAGGACGCAGGCAGCTTTTATTATAGAGTGCACAGTAGTTTCTTTACAGCAGATTGGTGTCTCAAAAATGCTGAATTTAGATGTGAGTATACCGAAAGCACATTCTACGCTCTTTCGAGCGCGTGAAAGTCGATAATTGAAAATTCTTTTTGTATTTGTTAACGATCTTTGTGGAAATGGGCGTAGAAAGTTTTCTGTTAGAGGGAACGCCTCATCCCTTACAAATATATATGGAAAGTCTTCAGTGTCATTTGGTAATGGAGCAAGCTTTGGAATATTCAGACTATTGTTTTGGAAGCACCGATTCAATGTTGAATGATGAAAGATACCACCATCACTATTTCGTCCTATTTCGCCTACATCAATAGTGGTAAATAAAGCATCCGCGTCTGCTGCAGCCATTAGAACAACGGAATAGAACCCTTTGTAGTTGTGGTGATAAAGGGAGCCACTCTTAGGAATTTTTTTTATTCTGATGTGATTTACGTCTACAGATCCAATACAGTTTGGCAAATTCCACAAACCCTTATATCTATCAGCAATTCGCAACCAATGATCTGTCGTAGGCGGTGACATATACTTTCCATATAACGATTCCCAGATAGCTTGCGTGGTTTTTGAAATTATTTGGTCGATAGTACTTCTTCCCCGCATAAACATATGCGATAAAGCGTTATGACTGCATCCTGTAGTTAGATACCTGGCGAATTTTTATTATTGTTTATAATTAAATAGTTTTGCATAGGTTTTTGAAAATTTACGTTTTACTTTTCAGTAAACATTTGTAAAGACAAATGGAAAAATGCTCGCACAGGTTTTATGAGAAGCTTAAAAGAGTACACGCCCAGCGGCTCTGGAGTTTCGTTCAAAAAATAATAATGTTATCTACATGAAGCAATGCAATTTCTCGTGCCATATATAAAACACGGAGATCAAAGTGGAAATTTGTCTACAGTTATTGACAGCAGCCAACAAAAGGAAGCAGAGACTCAAATAGAACCTGGGGTCGCAGAAGTGGAGCAGCATTCATTAGAAAATGTCATCAGCGCTAATCTTTCTCACGAACAGCAGCCATTGTTTGAAGAAGTATCAAACATTACTGAACAGGAAGATAAGGAAATTGCAGGTCCGTCGCGAAAAAGAATTAGGAAAACCCAAAACCCTCAAAATAATACCGATAAGGAAGCAACATCCTTAATGTCCTTTTTTAAAGGAATATCACAAGATATTTTGACATTATCGGCTTGCAATCAAAGGAGCTTTAAGAAAAAAAGTTCTTGAAATAATAGAAGAACTACATGCTGATGAGAATTAATCTCAGACTGCAGAATTCATACTCGATACCTCCTCTTCTACCTACTACGAATACAATTTGCTTCCGGGTTTAACCCATGAATTAAATTCAGATATAAATAAAAATAAATAAAGATATTTTCACCTACCTGAGTGTAAATAATATCCATTCACTAGTTGGTACAGCTTTTCGGAAACTTGTATCTTGTCTTTCAATTTTTATACCCTAGATGAAATCTATGGGGTATACTAAGTTTGTCATTCCGTTTGTAACACCTCGAAATAATGATGGTAGAGCAAAATGGATTGGACACCCACGCATAATATTAAAAGTTATTTTGATTTTTGCATGTCCGTCCGTCCGTCTGTCTGTCTGTCTGTGCGCACGATAACTCGAGAACGCTTATACTTAGAGAGCTGAAATTTTGTATACGGACTTTAAAAAAAAAAGTAAAATTAAGTTCGAAAATGAGACAAATCGGACAACTCCTTCGTGGGGTTGCCATTTAAAATTTCGTTTTCCGCTATATATTTGGACACTGCCTGAGAAGGCGTCGACGTAGAGAGCTGAAATTTCGTACATGATGTTTCTACTACATTAAATTGGTGTTGCCATATAAAAATTTAGGTTTTTTACGTATACTTTGAAAACGATCAGTCCAAGACATTTTTATTGTACTAAAAACTTCTGCAGAATACGAAATCCTATAAAATTGATTATAATCATTTTTTCTGTGCGACAAACCGTTCTAGAAATATATGCGAAAAACAACTTCAAAAATCAAACTTGAATAGATCGGTGACCATACGAAATTTAATATGGGCATTCATCTAGGGTATCATAAGAATTGGTCTTAGACCAATTCTAGCTTTTTTACTTGTTTTACTCACTAATCGCTCTAACAAATCGAATGATTGTTTGGACGTCCTGTAAATTTGCTTAAATTTGTCTACTGTTTCATTCAATTCTTTTGCCACAACTGCTGCACTATACTTTAAATTTTTTGTAATATATGGATGGACCCAATATTTTCGTTTATTTTGATTTTTTCTTCCTTTTTTTAATAATAAAAGCACCAAAAGCTCTTCCTCCTCCCTGAATTCCATTGTAAGTACTTGAGAGTTTGACATAGAAAAATCAGATGACTTTTAAGTTGATGTAGCCATTCCCTACTGATGTGATGTCCTCGCAATATATCAGCTGCTGATTATTTTAAAATATCACCATCACCACATCAGCACATCCGCAGTCTGGTGTGGTGGTGGTGATATTTTAAAAATAATCAGCAGCTGATATATTGCAAGGATATCAGTAGGTTATGCCACATCAAATTAAAGTCATCTGAGTTTTCTGTGTCAAAAACGCAAGTACTTAAAATGGAACGAAAAGGCTAAATAAACGCATACATTGGGTGTGTGGTGCGTTATATATTAATATACACATATTAATATAGTCGGGATTTTTTAATGGCATTTACAGCTGAAGAAGATCTAACTATCATTTATGATAAAGAACAATATCTTACTATCAATTATGATCAATAATAAAATTGAGTCATCATTCATGATAAACGATAAAGTCCAACTATCATTCACGATAAGTGATAAGATCCAGGAAGCCCAACGCCTCCTTGAATGTGGATTATTAGGGTTCCGTATCCAAAGGGTAACAACGGGAACCCTGTTACTAAGACTTCGCTGTCCGTCCATCCCCATGTTATATCTCATGAACCATAATAGGTAGACAGTTGAAATTTTCACCGAGTGTGTATATCTATTGCCGCTATAACAACAAATATACACCCCGTGCAGATACATATCAATAAGGGGGCCCCTATCGCAGCGCTGACATCTGAATCAGCGCTGGATCCATGCGAGAACCAAGGTTCCGCACGAATGCATCCTTTATTTTGTATGGTCCATCCCACCTGATATCGACAGGAAACGCAACTAATTCTTTGAGACCATGTTGATATGCAAGTTTAAAACGAAAATCCCATCTAGGGAGGAATGGGCATCACACTCCGTGTTTCACCAATTTATAGACATCACAATTTATATAGACGGCTCCAAATCTAAAAACAACACCGGAGCGGGCATCTGCTGTAAGGAACCGCATTTGGAACTTGCGATAAACCTGGAAAGCCATGTTACGGTCTTCCAGGCGGAGCTCAAGGCCATTATTGAAGCGGGAGTGGACCTTATTGGCTCAAATACTGACAATAAGGAGATTGCCATTTGCTCAGATAGCCAAGCGACCGTCAAGGCCTTGTCAAAGCCCTTTACAGCCTCCAACTTAGTACTGGAGTGTAATATATAATACTCTGAAGTCCCTCTCTCAGTGTAACTGGGTACTCGTTATATGGGTGCCTGGTTACAGTGATATCGGCGGAAACGGAAAATCGGACGAGATTGCGCGTCCTTTTGCGGCCTCGGAGGCACCATCCTCCACAATTCGGATCGCACGGTGACACCTTGTCTCTACAATTGCGACTTGGGTCGATTGCCAATCCAGTTGTCTTTGGTTAGACGACCCCAAGGAACTGTCGGACCAACCTAACCCAAGTTTCACAAAAAAACCGCCAAGATTGAGCAAGCCTACCCTGGTGTCTATTCTTACGTGACACTGTTGTCTCAGGGGTCACGTACGTTGATTAGGACTTGCGATAGTCTGATATGTAGAGGAATCCGAAACGATGAATTTTGTTTGGCACTGTCCAGCTCTCCGGTATACGCTATAGATTCCTTGGCTCACACCTCCTGGACGATGGAGGGATGGAGGATGAACAATGGGCCTGCCGGGGCCAGCGTTCTGGGGTACCACTCGGCTAGGGGAACTCAACCTCTCTTCAATACATCCATCCATCCATAACAACAAATAATAAAGAAATTTGATTTTTGCGGTGTTTTTTCCCTCATTTTATTCTCATTCATAGCTATTATCATAAGGAGGCATTAGTTTTTCAAATGACAACATTATTATTTTTTTTTCAAATAACAGCATTATTTTTCAAATGACAGCATTATTTTTCAAATGACAGCATTATTTTTTCATATGACGCCTACTCTGATTTGAAAAAATAAATAAAAAGTACATAGTGTAACGATCGTCCCCAAACAAATCCCATCTGGCGTGATCGTATTTTAAAAAAAATAATTAAATTCAAGGTCTCAAAAACCTTCTCAGTGGCTCGAACAATAAATCGACAGTTAAACTAGAAGAAATACTTGAGAAATGCACTAAGGGTAGATGTAGATAGAATACACAGGTTATATGTGCCGGCTCTAGGTTTAGCTGCAGGGAAGCTAGATTAGTTTTTGATAGGGTAAGAATAATTAGCAACATCGACAGCATTTTAATGTATAGGGCAAGATATGAAAGACATTGAGAGGTAGAATCAGGACAGTCTTGTTTTGGAAGTACCTATAGGCGGTAAATTGTTGTCGGGCGGGCTGTCGAGTTGGTCAAAATTGATAAATTCTTAAAAATTCTTACAATAGTGTTAAATTTTGTACGATGGTACGGAACCCTTCATGCGTGAGTCCGCCTCGCACTTGGCCGGTTATATTCAATGTATAGAGGAAAGAAACCATGTTAATACCGATTGTAAATTGCAAATTTGAACTTCAAAAATTGATTGCACGAAGCTTTTCGTATTAGGAGATACCCTCAGACTCTTCAATACACCGTTTAATTAAATAAAAAATTAAAAAAACAAACCATACTATCTTTTCCAATTTACGATGAAACTTCTATCCAAGCAACACGTTGCACTAAATTTAAAACAAATTTTCGTACACACATTTTTAATATATCAAAGTATCCCGACTTAGTTAGTTTGATATTTATATATCGACTGATGTCAGTAAAAATCAGCAACATGCAAGTCACTTTCTGATTATCAGCAGATCAGTAACGCATGACTCATTTAAGATATTAGTGCTGCTGATAATCAGCACCGCACAGCTCATCAGTACATCAGCATATCAGTCGTCTGGTGTGGCATTTGCCTTAGACGTAGAGTATTTAGTTAGTCGGTGACTTTTACTGAATTTTAAATAATTCACAATTTTGAACCAGAGGTACGGCGAAGAAGTAAATGTTACCCACAATGGTTCTCCAGTCAATCTAAGGAATAATTATATCGTGTATACTGAAAATAAAATCGTTCGTAGTTTCAATGAACGGCGTTCATTGATTTTGAAGCCGTTGCAATTATGGAGGATTCAGTGATACAATGAAAATTTTATTACCTAACTTTTATGATTTTATGAACTGTTCATAAATGCTACAAACACAAGTTTACTAAATTTTCAATGTTATGATTTTTCTGCTTATATTAATATATTATCTAATATTTCATCAACCGCAGAATAATTCAGAATCCAGATTCGGATTTAGAGTTCATTATTATGATTCATAGTGAACAGACGTGCTACTGCGCTCAAATTTTTTGAGCACATTTGATTCCAGTGAAGTGTTTTATTTTAATATTTTATTATGGAAGACTGGACATTATTGAACTAAATCGAACTCTTCTCGTGGTGAGTCTAAGAACGATTCTCCAATGGATGCGGTTAAGACATCTTCCTGTGATTGCAATACTCATCCTGAGGATGGTGCAGTACGTAATATTTCTTCTACTGCTTTTGAGAATCGTATTATTGACCGCATTGATTCCATCCTTGAGGAAAGGCTTGCTGAAATGCGCGTAAGTTTAATGTGGTCAATTTAATTTAATGTGTTTACAAGAGATGGTCTGGTGTTTATGGTTTGTGCTGAATCGGATAAAGCGCTGCTTATTACTGACTTTACCCTAGAGTGATGGGGTGCACATGCGTATATTGTGTAATTTCTGTTATTCTTTTTAGGGCTCCGTACCCAAAGGGTAACAATGGCAACCCTATTACTAAGACTTCGCTGTCCGTCTGTCACCAGGTTTTATCTGATGAACCGTAATAGGTAGACAGTTGAAATTTTCACAGACTGTGTTTTTCTATTGCTGCTATAACAACAAACAATAGAAATAAAATAAAATTAAAATGTTATTCTCATTCATTATTATTATCATAAATAAGCATTTTTTTTAAATGACAGCATTATTTTTTCAAATGACAGCATTATTTTTTCACATGATGCCTACTCTCATTTGGAAAATAAAGTGAAAGTATTTTAACATTGCATTAATATAAGAACCCTTGGAAAAAATCTCGTCTCAAACACCAGAATATTCTCAAAATAGAGAATTTATTATATTGGGAAGATCAAGATAATGCGAAAACCGCTCAATAACTCTTGTAACTTAACTAGATCTTATAATGGAATTTCTGACATCAACGTCAAAATTTCTTGTGTCACCTCAATTCTTGTCGTCTTAAGATTAATATTTTAAGGTGACCCCAACAGGTATATAAAATTTCAATTTCTTCATGCATGAAAATCATTTTCTGCGTACATTTGCAACTGTTTTGTTATCGATCTGGGAGGGTTTCTACTTTAATTTAATGCCAATTAGAACTTGGCCATACTTGCCGATTTTTTTAAAAGATTAAAACTAATTCAAGTTTGAAAGAAAAATAGCCCTTTTTAATTAAAATGCTAGTATTAAAAAACTATTTGACTATTATCATAACATCTTAGCCAAATAATACCTCCCCCTATATATAGTGATTTCATTAATAACAATTTAACCTCACCATACAAACATTTTTACAATAGAACTTTGTGAAATAATAAAAAACACGAACATTTTTTTTTAAAGTTAGCTGTTCAAATTTTTCTCTGAGTTTAGCCATTATAAATAAAAAGAGGGGGTGAATATTAAAAAAAAATTATTGCCATAAGGTAATATATTTCGATTACTATTGAATGGCATTAAAATGACATTACGAAAATCAATTTTTGATCCCCAAAGAATCGTTTTAGCCCACTCTGCGTCGTGAGAAAACAACAAAAAAAGAAAGAAAAAACTTATTGAATTATTGTGAGTACCATGAGGATAGCTTTAATCTGATAACGAGACACCTTGCAGAAATTTTCATTCAAAAATGAAAACGCAATTTTTTAAAGTGAAGTCAAAAATGTTTATAAACCAAAAAATCCTAACAATACAGGATTTACATTATGATGGCACGTAAGTTTTACTGAAATTGTAAGGGAAATAGTACATCGTATACGGAAATTTATTTATGAGTGACGAGAGAAGCAAATGCGTTCTACATTCTTTCCACACCTCGATTTGTCAATGTGTGCGTGTCCAGAACCATAAAAGGATCTCAAGCATAGTAAGTTTTTATAGTTGCTGAAACTAAAACATTGTTGGCAACCCTAATTTATCAATTTCGACTACTCGTGCTGCCATATTGATGTTGTTACTATATTTTTATTTGTTGAAATAAGAAAAGTAAGTTTATAGTTTGTCATTAAATATTGCGAGATTGAAAGTTTTTTGATATTTCTTTATAGAAATTATTGACGTTATTCCTTAGCTAGTTTTCCGTCAGGGAGCAGTGCGGCCACAGATTCACTGCAGTAGTCCTTTTCCTTTATAATTGTTGGTTTCATGCGCCAGATGTTCAAATTTTATATTTTATGACTCTTTTATTACCTTGTTTTCACCCTTCCTTGCATGCTTCGGTGCTAGTATTGGTTGAATGGTAATAGAGAAATTCTCAGTAAGCAATTAAGTAGGTACATACCTGTACTGTCGGTATTTCCTTTTATTAAGATGGGACCAACATGTTTCTCCGTTTGTTTTTAAGGGTTCAGTTTTTCTGTTCAGTCTTTTAGTGATCTTGGATAAGGATAATACCTTCAAGTACCATGGTGAAAAATAATTAATGAAGTGAAGTAATAGAAATTGTGTTTTTAATTAAATTAAAGAAATCCCTTTAATAATTCGCTAGAAAAATTCCGCCTTTGGATAGAGTTGGCAAATAGATTGAAAATTTCATCTCCAGTGTCAATGTCAACCCTGTCGTTTGGCGATTTCAGCCTTTTTAGAAGAAAAATCGGACTGAAGTGGATTAGCGTACTTTGGAGGGACATAATACGCCATGTGAACACGAACCGGACTGGAATTATTTTCACCGGCGCTAGTTCGTTAGTGGAATGGAATTAATTTTATGTGAGCACTTTTGTCGATCGAAGTGGATGCAGATAAGTAACTGAATTTTTCGTTCACTACGAAATAAATAATAAATAACAATTTCGTTATTATACAAAATGTTGATTTAGAAATTGTAAAGTTATACTTCTTTCCATGATTAAAAACTTGACAATTTACAATTTGACAGTATGACTGTTTGACAGTTTAGGATTTTTACCATAAAA
Organism: Dioctria linearis; assembly: GCA_963930735.1. Lineage (NCBI taxonomy): Eukaryota > Metazoa > Arthropoda > Insecta > Diptera > Asilidae > Dioctria > Dioctria linearis. Next base: position 65,043,267 of record OZ005740.1, read on the forward strand.
ACTAGAGGGGAGCGTACGTGTGAGGTATTGCAATAATTGCTTCGGCAACATTTAAATTTCTACAAAATGTCTTCCTCACAATTTCTGTAAAAATTGCATGTTATCAAATGTAAATCCTGCTTAATAATAATAATAATGAAACAAATAGTGTGTTTGAAGAGCCTACAAATATTGTGTGTTTTATTTCCAAAAACTTCTACCCGCGCTCTTTCCCAGCGAGATGGAGTGCGTGGAATAAAATAGGGAGATACATTTATAGCAATCTTTTTTCAATTATAGCTTACTCGACGATGTCATTACCAACTTGGAGATTCATCCTGAAAGAGCATCAGCAGATGGAATAATAACGACAAAAGTTGAAGATCTTGGAATGCACCTCCTATATAGGATGAATTAAAATACACAGAATCTGACGGACTGGCACATAACAAGAGTAAAAGTGTTTATGGAGAAAATCAAAGTGATCTGTTGGCCTTGCTGAAAGGCTGAAATCTGAAAAGAACTATTATATGAAAATTTTCAATGTTGGATAAAATTCGTAAAAGTAGAATAATAAATTAAATTTATTTAATTCGGTGTAGACTTTCTGCCGATATTATTAAGAGGGAATCTTATTGCGTACTTCATATTATCTATTAAGATCTGCTTCATCTGAAACAGCAAACTGCTCCGGTCCACTATCTTCCCCTCTAAAACTTCGCACGTTTCCATCTTGTGCCACGATAGATTTTGTTTAAATCCTTTCACCACCTAAGGCTGCCATCCGTCCGGGTTTCCCCGGATTTGTCCTAGTTTGGGGGCGTCCGGGAAGCGTTTGGACGGCGTTTTCTATACCGTCCGGGTTTTAAAATTTTGGAAACCAATTAATTAAAAGTTTAATTTTTGTGTGTACTTTACGAGTACGGTGTATCTGATAACCTGGATTCAAATGAATCCCCTGGGATACACTTTTTGAAAAATTTTCATTTTGAATAAATGAATACTTTTTTTGTGCAACGGATACATTCTTTCCATTTTGCATATTTCTTCCTTAGAACAATGAAATAATGTTGCAAAGCTTGCGAATTTATGAACACATACAGTTATAACATCGGCGGCAAATCTATTCCATTTTATTATTGTTGACTTGTAAGTCAACAGCCTTCAGGCTGCTCTCATTTACTACTGTGCCATCCATATTTACTAAATTGAATCGCTCTTTTGCTCAGAACGCATATGCTCTATTCTAATAATATGATTAAATTTGTGTGAAATAATATTTATTAGCAACTAAATAAAGCTGTCCGTTCTTAGATGGAGATTCTCTTTTAAGTTTGTAAAATTTTTAAATTATTTATTTTTTTTTTATTTTTTTTTTTTTTAATATTTTTACTTTTCTTTTATTTTATACCTTTAGATGATACTAAGTTTGTCATACCGTTTGTAACGTATAGAAAAACTACTTTGCTTCTAGTTCCGTGACTATAACTACGACTGCTTACAACTTTCACGAACATTTCTCGCATGAAGTTTTCCCCTTTCATTGTATAGATGGCCCCATAGTTCCTTCGATTCTGTATTCCATTAAGTCTAATTCTATTGGCCGTGATGCTTTGCCACCCAAGTTCGTAAAGTTACTAGCGATTTACCTGTAGTGTCCATTAGCTCATTCTGTGTCATTCCACTTCACAATTTCCTTCTCAATGGAAGCAAACAATAGTTGTTCCCATTCCAAAGAAAACTCGTCTCTCACTACCCAGTGATTTCCGCCCCATTAGTGTACTCAATTTCCTTGCTAAAATACTTGAAAATATTATGCAGACACAAATCATGGAATATGTGAGGGCAGCGAATATGTTGTTCGTTTGGGAATCAGGATTTGGCCCAGGTCACAGTTGTTAATCTGAACTGTTAACGGGCACATCCGATATCCACAAGGCTCTTGACAATGATCATTTAGCAGTACTGGTCCTTCTCGATATCAGTAAGGCCTTTCATTCGTTGAGTCACCGCAAATTCATCTGCAAACTTATATGGCTTCTTCTCATCGGCCATGAGGTTAATATCTGCTTTCCTTTCGAATCGTGAAAAAGTTGTAGAAGCGCGGAATTCTATTTCCGGTTCGTTGACCCTTTCAGCTGATGTTCCTCAAGATTCGGTCTTAGGTCCTATTATCTTCTCCCTTTATATAAATAACCTCCCTTCTGTCGTGAATAGCGCATCTTTGCACTTGCATGCTTGCAATTTAATCCAAACAAGTCTTACTGTCTGCCGGTACATAGTAGCGTTCTCCCAATATGTGGTTTACCATCAGTCCGGTTGAATAATTGCATGATTGAATATGTAGAGTTAGTTAAGAATTTAGGAATTCAACTCAATTCTAAAATTGGCTCTAGCGACTACATCAGTTGATGGGGAAAATTTATGCTAGTCTTTGTCAGCTATCTATTTCCTCCAGCTGCCTGTTTGTGGATTTTCACAGGAAATTGGCGATGACTCTTATTGTCCCCCGTTTTTACTACGGAACCTTTAATTTTAGCAGACTAGACTCAATTTGTCAAAAAAGAGTTACTGTAGCATTTAACGACGTTATACGTTATATGCCTTGTAAATGCCTTGTATATACGTCTGAAAGCCTACAGTTCTTACACTCGAAAAGAGGTCTTCAGCTTCTCGTCCCGAGATGTACATATATGTACGGTAAGGGCTCTTATTTCTTATTGCCCGAACATGGAACTCTCTTCCAAATTGGATTCAGCGCACTGGTTCCAGTCTAAACTTTGCCAAACTAATCAAAGATTAATTGTTGATGTTTTGTCTTCTTTTTAATTTTTAATTTGTTGTATTTTGTTCTTTTCTTTGGGCTCTGTATTTTTAAGTTCTCTTTTTCTTTTTGATCTATCGATTTCTTTTTTTTTATTCATTTATTTATTATTATGTCAATTTTTTATTTTTATGTTATTTTTATTTTGAGGTTTTTTTTTCACCAAATGTACGATTCAGCGCCTAATAAATGTATTGCATTGTATTGATGGTAGAGCAAATGGAATGGACACTCACGCAAAATGTTAAAACATATTTTTAATCTTTGCATGCCTTTCTGTTAGTCCGTCTGTCCGTCCTCACTCGAGAGCGGCTTGACTTATAAAGCTGACTTTGTACACGGCGTTTAAAAAAAAAAGGTTCGAAAATGTGACAAGTCGGGTAACTAATTCGTAAAGGCTGAATTACAATGGATTCAAAATGTCGAAACGGGTTTTTTGTATGGTTGTCAAATGGAGCTGCGTATAGTCGACGGAGGAAGTCGCAGCCGGGTGTGACAAGTTTGGTAAAATCTGATATTTACGCAACAGAACGGATGAGCATAACCTCAAATTTGTGTTAACGGATTGTTTATCTCACTCCTGCAATAGATAACTACGCAATAAAATAAGAAAAGTATGAGAAAATAAGACTGTTGAAGAGGGATTGCCACAAGCTCAACAATAATTCTTACACTGGTATTTTCATTCTTGTTGGTTAAAAAAACTGCTGTGAGTCCATTCCCTTTTATGTTCCAGAAGACAACGTTGTAATATCCCGTAGCCTTTCTATTATAAACTGTAAATATAACACAGTCTGACAATTTTATCCATAATTTTTCGTCTCAATTTTGGCTTAAACTTCACTTTCACTTAAATTAAGTGTGTGTCCATTGTAACCAGCTAGTGTTCACTTCAGTTTTGCTGTGTAAATGTGACATTTCTCTCCGTTTCGTTGCATTGTATTGCATCATTGTACTTCAGCCTTAAGGTTGGCATAAAAAACTTCCATTTTCGCTGTATATTTGAACACTGCCTGAGATAGCGCCAACGTAGAAAGCTAAAATTATAAATACGAAGTTTTTATAAACATAGTATATGCAATTTTAAAAATGGACTAAATCGGGCCATTAAAAAATTGAGATAATTTACATATACTGTGACAACGATTAGTCCTAGATTTTTTTTTTTTTTTTTGTACTGAAGAGTTCTTCAGAATATGACATCATATAAAATTAGTTTTGCTTAGTTTTTGCTGTCCGACGAACCATTCTAGAAATATATGCGAAAAAGTATTTCAACAATCAAATTTGTAGAAAGGTGACCGTACAAAATTACATACGGGATTTAACATATGTTTTTTTTTAATTTTTTTAATCTTGTTTTTATATATTTTTTTTATAAAAAAAAAAAAGTTTTATTTTTTGATGCAAAGTGGTTAATTTGCACATTCGACGAGTCAAAATATATCAGTATCAGAAATCCTGCCCTCTCTGCTAGTAGTGTGACAATTAGCGATTTCCACTGCATAGGAAAAGCACAAATTGTTATAATTGTGATTTTGGCAGTTTTATCATAAAAATAAAAGTGGATACTTGGATCCAAATAATTGTGCTCGGAGGCAGCACAGCTCTCAAGATTCTTGTTTATACCACACTTTCTATTGCATATTCTGCATCAATTTGGCGCTAGACCGGCATGTTATACAGAAGTAGTATCTGTATTCTGTTCGTGTTTATACCATCAAACATATGCCACATAAGGGAATTATGCTGCATAAGTTACTGCGGTCTAAACGTAGCGGTTGTCTCTCTTACCGTCCTAATCAGCCTCACTCAATAGCGAAGAGAGTAGTACGACCATTGCTTGTGTAACCTTCGTTCTGTGCCTGTATATTGCGTTCAGCGCGCCCACGTAATCAGTGTAAAATCTCGATACTATTGTGCGTCAATTTACGTAAGTAAAATAACTGCAAATACCAGCTTTAAAATACGGGAAGTAAATCAATTTGCCTGCACTTCACGAGATAAAAGATTACCCATATAAAAAGAGAACTTTGTATGTATTTATAAAAATAAAATAAAAATAAAAAAACAAGAAAAATATGTAAGATGTATGGATGGGTATAGCTTAATAAAGATTTAATACTCACGTTTAAAAGAGAAAAACATCGGAGGTTTTAACGAAAAGGGGAAGTTGGGCGTGTGCAATCTACTAAAAACATGCTGTTCCACGGCGCAATGCAAGTTTACAACAATTTGATAAATTTTACTGGATGTTTTGCGCAATACTTACAACTGAGAATACTTGATGGACTGCAATTGAAAATATTGTTTTATTCCTACAAGACAAAAACATCGAAATTGATCAGACAAAAATTGATAGATTAATTTAAAAACTTTCAATCAAAATCTAAGCGACCAAGCCAGGCTTTAACGGAAAATTAACTTTGGCTTAATATTTTAAAAACATCGAATGTTCAGTGTTTTCACAGTGTTTTTTAGCATAGCTTATAATACCATCGTAGATAGAATGTTTTCACTAATTTCTCAACAAAGGACGGAAGAAAAAACTCACTGAACACACAAACGTGCTGATTTTTATTAATTCTTCTTTTTTGAGCTTCCTTGCTGTTTTGAGGGCTATATGTTAGATTAAATGGTATAAAATGTAATACGTTGTTTTTAGTTCATTTAGTTGATATTACATATTTTATGTTTTCTTTCTACAGAAGTAAAATTCTACCATTAACTTTAAGAAGATTTAATTTTCTTCCCAAATGGAAGGGAGATTTATTTTATTTCGTTGGTATCGTTTTGTTTTACTGTTTTTTTTTTGTAAACTGACTAATTTTATAGTAAATAAATAAAGTGTCCTGTCCTAGTTTCATAATTTTAGAGATGGCAGACCTAGTCTCAACTATATTAGATATCGTGTACTACAAAAATCAGTTTTGAGGCCATTATTACCATTAGTGATAGAGTGCATGCTAGCTTTTCGATGATGGTTTCAAAGTTAGTGTATCAGGGCCGATTAAACCGACCGATAACCAGTACCGTGTCTTTGCTCGGGATAGAATCGAAAACATTACTTACTTACATGTAAAATTCATCTTTATCTTTGACAACCTTTCAGTGGGACCAATCACGATGTTTATGTTCCTAAATTATTGGGTAGGCGGTTAGTAATATTGTTTTCGATTGTTGTCTTGTGACCAGCGATGAGTTAGGCTCTGATATCTTTAATGAGTATTATATCAATGTTATCCCTATTTGATACCATTTGACCGCTACTATAGACTAAAAGAAGGATTCTCTACTTGAGCAAATATATTTTTACCTCATCATGCCATCTAGTCTCATTGAGTCTCATATTCGCGATATTTTATGGGCTCATTTCTCTTCTGTATAAACAAAATTACCACCATCACCATCTAACTTTTTAAAATTCAATTTTTTCCTTAATCGAAAAGTTAGTTCAGCTATATTCCGAGGCTTTAATTAGTGATTTTACAGAAATCTTGTCAAATTCTGCCTACATTCGTGTATATTATATGTTATAATCGAAATATGAATTCTCCTACATCGACTTTGAATTTCCGGCGTCAAATAAGGCGCGAGTCGCTGGTGGTTCAGTGAGTAGGTAAAGTTCCAGTATCAAGGTTCGAGTCCCTACCAAATATGTTTTGGGATTGTCAAATGTATTTGTGTGGAATATTTTGAGACATGAGGCTAGAATATAGAAAACATTTTCAAACAATTGCCATGCAGCTGATAACATCCCCTGTTAAAAATATTCTTGACCATGTTTTTATGAAAAGTTGACGGGAATCGCAATCACCGTCGAAATCATGCTTCTTCTATTAGGGGAAATTGAAAGGTCTACATTATAGTGCTACGGAATTTTCAAGAAATTTGGAAACACCTGGAGTATTTTTGTTACTACCAGCATAGCATATTAAACAATTATATGTAATTGGTTTTATCTACACATTAACACGGAACTATAATATCCCTTAAAGTTGTAAAAAATTCATTCGCCAATGCTACTTGGAATTTGCCAACTACCTTACTTTTTAAAATTCTTTTTATGACGCTGAAAATTTTAAAAATAAGTAAAAAACGAGCTTTCAAACAAAACTGAGACCAAGCCGGATGAAAAAGTAGAAAATAAACTTTTTCTTCACACACAGAGGTGGACTCAGATTTTTTGATTGGGACATTTCTCTTGAATATTCTTTCTCTTTATGAATCAAATCACTTATTACCTCTGATTGATCATACTGAAATATATCGGTGATTGTCAGCGAATAAAATCTGAGTCTACCTCTATTATTATTATTATTATTAATTGTGGGGGACGCAGACAGGATTTCTGCCTCTCATCTTGTCACTGCGACCTATAAGATCTATTGTGACATTACCCCTTGATGCCCTAGGGCGCCCATTCGAACTTAAGGTCTTTGATGAAGCCTATAATATTCTTTAGGTCCATTTTTTCGACATCCTCTGGCAGTGGAAATGCCTTTCCTAGATGTCTTAGCCTTATGCGGCACAGAGCTTCACAGTCGCATAGGACATGTTCAGCGGATTCATCGTCTTCCATACAGAATCGACAGGTCCCATCATTGACCTTACCCATCTTCTTAAGGTGGTATCTAAGTGGGCAATGCCCAGTAAGTAGGCCCGTTATGAGCCTTAGTTCCTTCCTGCTGAGTGTGAGGAATTCTTTGGTCCTCTGTTGCGAGTTCTTTATAAACTTCTTCCCTTGTCTCTGCCCCGGGGTATTTTCCCAGTATTCCTTCTTAGTTCTGTCCTGCCAAAGCCTGATCTGAGCTGAGAGGTGACTTCTTAGGTGTCCAAAGACCGGCTCAGGGCCAATAAATGGAGATTTGGCTCCTTCCTTTGCAAGGTGGTCCGCAAAATCGTTTCCCATAATGCCTTCATGTCCTGGTAGCCAGATCAGTGTCACCCTATTTGTCTCGGCCAGTTGCTTTAAGACAGTAAGACAGTCCCAAACCAGCTTTGAATCAAAGGTAAACGAGTTTAACGCTTTAAATGCTGCTTGGATGTCTGAAATTATGTATATTTTTGCTCCACGCATATTTTTATGGATTATTTCGCAAGCGCAGAGTTCTATGGCGTGTATTTCTGCTTGAAAAATGGTTGGTGAGGCCCCCAGTGCCTTTGCGAGATGGCACCTAGGCCCATATATGCCCACGCCTGCTTTACCTTACATTTTGGATCCATCCGTGTACCATTTAAGAGATCCTTTTCCAAAGGGTAGGTCCCCAGTGTGCCACTGTTGACGGTTCCCCACGATCACCTTAAATGGTGTTTCAAAGTTATGGCGTTTCGGCATAACGTCTGAAATTGGGTTAGCCATCGGGTCCTCTATGAAATCTTGGAGGACTTTCAGGTGGCCAACCAGATTATTTGAACTTAGGAGGTTTGCCCTTTGTAGCCTAATTGCACTAAGTATGGCCTGCTCCTTAACATGCAAATGTAAGGGTAGCAAGTCCACCATAGCCTCTAGGGCCGCAGTTGGGCAGGTACGCATGGCACCGGCTACTCCTAGACATGCAAGCCGTTGTAGTTTTTGCAAACTAGCTTGAGCTGTCTTTTGTTTTGTTTTTGGCCACCAAACGAGTGAGGCGTATGTGACCATGGGTCTTATAATAGATGTGTTTGACCACAGAGTCATTTTTGGGAGTCCACCTCTAAATTGTTATTACGTGCTGCATGGAGATACTTTAAAACAATTTTTAAGTCATGTTTGCTGCCGATCCGAAAACAAACATTTTTCAAGTATCAAATCGTTGAAGTACTGCAACGGTTTTCTGAAATTCAAATTATGTTTTAAACTGCGCTTTTTAGCTGTATTCCAACTAGATCCCATAAACATGAATTTTCCCGATTTTCCATGTTTTTCACAGACTTTTCCTATTACTATGAAATTTTTTTAAAAATTTACAAGAATTTTCCTGGATTTTTCATACAACTTTTCATGATTGTTGAAGAGAAAGCACTGATGCCAGTAGGACGGAAAAAATAGCTTATAAAACTTTTTTGTCGGAAAATTTTCCAGAAAAATTGGAAAATTCTGCATTTTTCCTGAAACAGATTTATCACTAATCATATTGATGAAAATTTTTCCGATGATTTTACCGCTTTTCCGGGTTTTCCACAAAAGCACCTTTATGCAACTCATTTCGCTCTACAACTTTGTCTTAGGTTGCAAAACACTCAAACGCTTCCTTGGTTTGAAAAACTCCGAAAAGCGTTTTACATGAGTTTTCCTCGATTTTTTCTGCAAGTTTTCACCTTTGTCGGAGAGAAAGTAATGATGCCGGTTGATAGGAAAATTGATGCTGCATAATTTAGAAAACTTTTTTACCGGAAAATTTTCCGGAAAAGTCGGAAAATTCCGGAAATTTTCTTCGGAAAAATGGGAAAACTCTGCATTTTTCCGGAAACGGATTTATCACTAATAAAATTTGTACCCATTTGTATCCATCAATACTCTTTGGAAACAAGATCCAGGATGGAGAACTTTTTTGACGACAAGAGATTTTTGAAGCCAGGAAATTATATTGGATTATGCTGTACATGCGCTTATGTTATTGAAATACGTGAGCTCTAAGTGCTATATACATATGTGCGTACATTGGTACATATGTACCAGTGCTAGCAGGGAGAAGCTAGATCTATGATAACCAAATGCCAGTACAATTAATTGTAACAAATTAATTACATATAATAGGTACGCATATGCGCTAAGGAAACTATCGAATTATATTCCTACTTTGCTTTACTCCTTTTTTAACTCACTTAAATATCCCATAGAACATGGGGTAGATAGAGACAATCAGTAAATTTGGCAATTTTAGATAGACTATGATCTACTGAGTTAGAAATATCACTCGCAGTTCCAGCACATTTCAATAGCAATCCGTGTAAGCAAAATATCTTCACCTTTGATAGAAATCAGGCGAGCTCAAACTAAGTTCTACAAAATAATTAACCAAAGTGTCTTTTAAGCAACAAAATTACCTTCTTCTTGTTGAATGTAAAAATAAAATTCATTGACATTAAATTTCGACTCTCGTTGAACTGTTCTATTTCTAAAAAAGGTTTCAGTCGCAAACACATACATGTCGTTCCTTTACCTTCTCGAATAATTTAACTAACGCTCAGAAGGTAAGTTTATAGAAACTGTTTATACATTTTCATGATAAGCAAACCTTACCCTCATCATATGTCATCCTGCTGGGAATCTGGAATCCAAAGAGTAGTTCTAATACCTGAACATGACATAAAAAGTACATAATCTTCCACTTAATAAATTTAAGAAGAAAAAAAGGCTTAAGACACATAACTTTCCCGAAAGGATGAATCGGTTTTTATTGCATTGCATGTGAGGATTCTACCTTTCCCTATGTCTACCAAGTTTCTTCGGTATTTGTTTAAAAGAAATTCTCAAGTAAATTCCTTTCGAAGGGTTGAATTATGTCGAATAATATTAAAAACAGGCCCAGAAAGGATAACATATTGTATAATGTTAAAAGTTTGGAATTTGGATGAATTTAGTTAAAACGTCTAACGTGAAAATATTGTTCAAATTACAAAAGGATGAAGGAATGACGAATGATTTTTACCGCATTTAAATCTAGGATCGGAATTAAAGTAAAAATGAGAATTTTCCTTGAAGTGACCATGCTCTTTTTTCGGGTCGCATCTTTCATTCAGTCATAATATTACAATTGCCTCAACTCAATTCATTCGTCGACTATAAGAACTCGAGAATTTGTGTTTTTTTTATCACTCTCCTACCAATATACGCATTTTGACCCGGAATGCCTCGCTGCCGTGAGCGATTATCTTTATTGCCATAGGCCTAGGTAACTAAGGTTTTTCAATAAAGAACTTTTTGAATTTGAATTTGAGACCTACCTCGTCAAGATTAGTGACAAAAATTCTATTACGACGAGTGAGCATTCGTTGGAAGAGTACTGATGAGGAAAAACTTGCTGGTTTTCAAAAATTTTCAAAACAATGAAATGATGTACATGTTTTATAATCTTTGGTTGTAGCCCATGATTTTTTGACAAAATTTTGAATGAAAGTTTGTTGTCATCGGCTTCGACAAATGAGCGATCATTGAACGTGTAATGATAATAGGAATACACCTGCAAAATTTCGCTGAGAAAAATTCTCTGACTTTCGAGTTAGATAAAAACAAACCGGTATGATATGGCAGGGTCGTACCAAAGGGAGAGTCGAACGGGACCGGCCCCATCCAGAATGTCAGTTTTATGAACATAATTTACAAATTATGTATAAAATTTGGTCTGTATATTATTACAAAGTCCGATAAAATAAAATAAAACATTTAAATATATAACAGCAGCTCTTAAGTGCTCAGATTGGCGCAGGACGTGACTTTAAAGCCCTATTTTCCGCCTCCTTAAGATTTCGACATCTATGGTAACCCCCCCCCCCCCCCCGCAAGGCAAATCCTGGGTGCGTTACTGTGACATGGTTCAGAGCTTCATGTTTCTAGTTTTATTTGTCTAATTTTTGACCTAGTGATTTTTTCTGAAAATTTCCTTTACGGATCTTTGCTTTTCTTATTCCTCGTGGAATAAGCCATATCTCCATCCTCTTTTCATGCCCCCGATTTTAACCAATAAGCACCTGTTGGATGCCTAATTATGATTGAAATATTGTAACAATCCTAAATAGGTGTAACCAACCCACAAGCTCAGATGAATGTTCCGGCTGCACTTCCTATTCAGGCACAATCCTTTTTGAGCGCCACATAATTTTATCCACGAAATCAATTAAAACAAAACACTCAGTAGCTTTTGACATTATAAAAATTAAATTTTATTACACATAAGGGATTAAAATAAATATTTTCCATGGATAATTACAAAAAAACAACTATGAAATTAAATTAGTTTTGAAATAAAAGAAGGAAAAAAATTACTGTGTTAAATTGGCCGACCGCAAAGAAAAAGCTTTACTGGATGACGGAGATTTAATATTGACAAGAAAAAAAAATAAATTTAAAGAAAAAAAAGAAGGCCTTTTCTTTTCCTTTTTGGAAAGCCTTAATATCAACCCACAAAAAAAAATATTAAATACTCTGGCCGTGGGAGCTTGGAAAAAGCCTGTCTTCATCGCTTATAAAAGTGGTTACTTACGTTGTTTATCCCCCTATTGTAAAACTTATTTCAACGATTTCAACTACTACATACTTCAACTTTCTCTGCGGCTATGAAAAATGCTCTAGTAATCGCAATGGCCAAGAAGAATGTTCCTGAGGACTTCAACTTATTTATCTATTGTACAATATGTCCAAAGCCTTAAAAAAATGATGTCTGCACATATGGTGACATACTATTTATTTATATATTTAATAAGCGTTTAACAAGAGTAGTAAACAAAGATTAACTCTAATAATGTACTACCTTAAACTACTTGGCTACAAAAGAAAGTTTGAGATAATATGTTAAAAAGTTACAGCTAAGACAATCTAAGGGAAAAGTATACAAAACTAAAAATATGAAAATAAACTAATAGTGTAGGAGAAAATTAAGAGTAATAAAAGAAATTATAAGCAAATCTGGCAAGAGTATAGCAAATAAGAAGGAAAGAAGTTCAGAATAAATAATTTACAAATTTAATAATATTGTAACAAAATGACCCACCCTACGTAATCTTTCGGTTATCCTCCGATTCTCATTGCAATTAGATTGCACTTGTACCTCACAAATATAGTCTCCCTCCTCCTTAAATCCATCATACTGCTCGCAATTCGCGCAATGAGTATTGAGCTATTGAGCAAACCATAGGAGACGTTATGCTTACAACATCAGCAGTTCACCAAAATTTCAAGTTTAGATCTTATTAGTGTGCAGACTCTATAAAGCAGTAGAAAACTAACAAATGAAATCGGGACAATAAGAATATAACTAAGCAAAATTGATAGAAAGTTTTTCTCTATTTTTTCTCTATTTACAATAAATCATAATCCGAACCAAATCAAGCACACGAATAATATTCCGCTGGCGACTTGTTTAATGGTTAAGAACTATTCAAATCTAACAACCGAGCTTGACATATTAAACTGTCAAATTCTTCCAATTCTAACTCCAACCCGCTAACATCCTAACATAGCTTCAATTAGACAGATTAGGCAATCTTGTGAACGTAAAATACTATGCTCGGGCTTACACGGTGGAGCGTTCTACGATTTTCGTGAATGAGTCACACTCAGGGGGAGGAAAAATCTTTAACCTCATCCACGAAAGGTCAGGCGTACTGTAGCGTGTAAGTTGGCCTAATGAAATAAATCATGTATTAAAAGTAAAGTAAGAATTAAAAGCATTATTTTGACAAGCACCAACATCAATTAAAGATAACGCCAATTTCTAACAAAAAAAAAATTAAGATTTTAAAGAAATATTTGGACTTGAACTCGATAAGTAAACAAAATGAATACTTCTAACCTATAAAGTAAAAAAAAAGAAAAAATGAATTACAATAATTTTACCAGATAGGAAATAAATAATGACATTTACTAGAGTAGAATGATTGGAATGAAATTTTAAGTAAAAGTGGGGTAAAAACTTGTAAGAAACTTAAAACTAAAATGAATTTCTAAGACCAAATGCAAATAGAATTAGATAGGAACTTGTAAACATCGAAATGAATACTAGTAGCATGAGGCTTTAACTGATGGTAACTCTGAAAGAAAAGATTAGATCAGATTAAGATTAGAGTGAGAATAGACAGATTTTTGTGCAAGTCACCATGTCGTGATGTGTAACCTGTGCTCTAGTCGATCTAGTAAGATAGATGGACAATTGCATTTCTCGAAACTAAAATAAACGCGTAAATTATAAAAAAGAAAAGAAAAAGTTTTTACCTCCAATTACTAAAAAAAAAAAAAAAAAAAAAAGACAACCGAGTACAGGAAGAGCGCTGCTCTAAAGTCCACCATAATGAGGAAACTATGAACTGACACTGAAGCTAACACCACCAAGTGGGACTTCCAAGGCAGAATTCCAGCCCGAATCTCGCTGCCACCAACTGGTACTCGCTCGGCCAGGAGGCAACGTCGTTGCGGTGATTCTAATGGGCTGGATACTGTACATTACTACCACAGCAAACCTAACAAATAGTTCATTTGGTGACAGGATTCTAAATTTTGGCCTGGTACAGGTCATTGGAGAATTGCAAAATTAAATGCGGTAACAATATTAAAAAGAATTAGATACAAAACAAAAGAAAAACAGAAATGAAACAAGTAAAATACTAGAATTGGTCTAAGACCAATTCTTATGATACCCTAGATGGTTTTACGCATATATTTCTAGAACAGTTTGTCAGACAGAAAAAATGATTATTAGCAATTTTATAGGATTTCGTATTCTGAAGAAGTTTTTAGTACAATAAAAATGTCTAGGACTGATCGTTCTCGCAGTACCTATATGTAAAAAACCTAAATTTTTATATGGAAACACCAAGAAGAGGTTGCTAGATTTAGTCCATTTTGATATTTTATTTGCTATTAGTATGGAACAAATTTCAACTCTCTATGTCGATGCGTTCTCAGGCAGTATCTAAATATATAGTAGAAAACGAAATTTTTGTATGGCAACCTCACCAAGGAGTTGCCCGATTTATCTCATTTTCGAACTTAATTTTACTATTTTTTAAGTGCGCACGGACGGACATGTTAAAATCAAAATAACTTATAATATTATGCGTGGGTGTCCAATCTATTTTGCTCTACGATTATTATTTCGATTTGTTACAAACAGAATGACAACCTTAGTACCTATACCCTATAGATTTTATCTAGGGTATAAAAAGGGAACTGAGAAAAACAGATTACTCACCATATAGAATACAATACGAGCAAAGCGGAAATTAAATCACATCATAGAAAGTCTTATCAATTAATAGCTGTGTTCTTTTGTGTACCTTCTTCTAGAGCTCCCTATATTGGAAAGAACAAATTGTTCTGTCGATTCAAGCGGACTATTTATACTCTTCGCTTCATTTATAAATCTTACTATGAAAATGTATGAGGCGTTCTTTTGTGCATCTTTTGTTCTGCCCTGTTCTGCGGACAAAAAAGATCACAGTTAATGACTAATGTCAAGCCGGACAGGCTTTCTAAATCTCACTAAACTAGTACCAAGATATCAATATTATTGAATTTAGTGTTGTAAGATTTTTGAATTCTAAAGTAGGGCAATTTTTCGTTCATATTAGTTCTGTAAATTCAAATTCAGAAGAGAGGCTGATATCTTGAATTGCGATTAGGAACGTTAAAGTCTTTACAAGAAACTACTAAGTTTCAAGTTATAGTACACTGAGAAAAATTTCGGATGCTATAACAAATATTCGCCGCTTTTGATAACATATATTTGTTCAAGAAGGAATTTATTTAGATTCTCCGGTATATAGCACAAGCTAAAAATTTTTTTTAATTTGTTATTTCATCGCACACCCATTATATTTTTGGTGACAAGTTTCAAGGCTTGGTTTGACTCATCAACAGGTCTCAAATAGCGAAATTGAGTGACTTGAAAAACAAATCAAAAAATAGAATAAAAGAAAAGAAATGAAAAAATAGAAAAAAAATTTATTAAAAAAATTTAAAAAACTTTAGAAAACCAGATTCATTCGAAACGAATTGAACCTGTATTCCCCCGCAGTGGGCTGAAAAAGAAAAAATAAAAGGGAAGAAGAAGAAGCGTTTCGTGATAGCATAAAATCCTACATTCATCGGTGCAGCTTGGTTTCTGCCTGCTGTAATCTCTATCTTTACTTTTTCCTTCTTGGTGTAATATAGAAGTGTTTTTGCTTCATATAATTCACACCCAGGATTTATTCTGAGTTTATATGAGAGGAGATCAATTTGTTGTTTCAAGCGTCTGCAGCAGGCAGAAAACCAAGCTGCACCGATGAGTGTAAGGTTTTCTGCTAACACGAAACGCTTCTTCTTCTCCTTTTTATTTTTCGATTCGTTTCGAATGAACCTGTTTTTTAAATTTTTAAAAAAAATTTTAATAAACAATTTTTTTCTTCTATTGTTCTCAATTCTTTTTCATTTTTTCATTTCTTTTCATTGTACTGTTTTTTCGTTTGTTTTTCAAGTCACTCAATTTCGCTATTTGGGACCTGTTGATGAGTCAAACCATTACTTGAAACTTGTCACTAAAATTATAATGGGTTGTGGGATGAAATAACAAATTAAAAACATTTGTTAGCTTTTGCTATATACCGGAGAATCTAAATAAATTTCTTCTTGAACTAATATAAGTTTAACCCGGTAAAAACTCCTAAAGAGTAATCTCCATCTTTACTTTGATAACATAGTGTATAATTGTTAGAGCAACTCTTTCCTGGTTAGAATATACGAAAAAGCGTTCAATTCCAACGCTTTTCTCTGATCATACATTTCGTTGCAAGTTGTTCGATTGATTAGTTTAGAAGGAGGTGATTTTGTTATTGCTTCTCTTTGATAGTTTACAGCGAAGAACAAATAAAAGGCCTTTAGGAAAAATATTTTTTAATGAAAATATTATGAAGAAATTTTGTGTCGCAATTTTTTATGATTTTTTTGTTTTGTTTTTTTTATTTTTTTAATAAACTAAATCCGGAAAAACTAAAGAAAGCAATGCTTCCCTTGCTTTCAAAGACGCCCCGCCACTGGTGATTATCTAATTTAATTTAATTTTTAGGTTTCAGAGACTCTACCAAGCCATAACAATATACCTGTAAAATATCAGTGAGAAATAATTACTGTTCTTTGATATAGGTACTAGATACAGAACCACGTATTTCTAGCTTTGTTGTCCTAATTTTTGACCTAGTGAATTTTTACAAATATTTATTTATGCATCCTTTTATTTTCGTATTCGGTATCGAATGAGCCATTCTCTAACCAGATCGATGACATTTCATATTTGTAACGACAAAAATGTTCAGGCAGTCCATGCTTTTAGCTAATTTTTGGGTGAGTATTTTATGTGACGGGTTTGGACAATTGAGATCTTGCTAGATGTGAGTGGAATGATAAAAGGAAAATAATTTTAAAAATGTCTATAGAGTTTTTTTTTTAAACTATTAAAATGTAGTGGGCTTACAGGAAAAATTCTCCCACAGATCGTTTTCTTGCTCACCTTTATCTGTATTGATGATATATATATGTAAGTTAAGCGGCCCACATACGATAAAACTGTCAAAACGAACACAGCTAGAAATTTCATAGGTAGAGTTTTAAACATAAGTAATCCAGAATTTCATCACGCAAATATCCTTGTTATACGTGCAATTCTGTCGCAAAATGGCTTGTCAAAAAGATAATTAATTCCCTGTTGTTTAAACATATACACAAACTATGGCAATCAAACTCAAATTGCCAAACCAATCCCTCAAATAATAATCCTCCCAAAACTTACAGGTCAGCAACACATATCCCGGTTCTCTCAGTAAAACTTAATAGGATAGTTCAATCTAGTAATCCGTAAACAAAAATAGCGTTAAAATCCACAAAAACAGTAAAAAGCTACTTTAGCAAAATTAAAGATAAAATTCCAAAGGAATTAGTCTCTGATGTGGTATATAAAATCCCCTGTGGGTACAAGACATGCCACATGTCAGGGCAGTATCTTAAAAATAGTAGAATGTATCATAAATTGGACATAAAGTCGAAAAATAAAAGAAAGACAGCTTTGTCAAATCATTGCTTGTCCAATGACCATCAACGCGATTACAATAATATTAAAATCTTATGCACTGAACGTAATTATAGTAAACGTCTTACTCCATTCAAATCACAAAAAATACTATGAACAGACGAACAGGGAAAGACAGCGTACACACCATTTACTGCACTCTTAGAGAATCGCTGATACTATGAAAATATTTTCACTTTTCAGTGGCCGTTTTGAATTCTATGTTGTTTGTTTTGATATGGGTTTTATGTAAGGAAACTCATTTGTGTTTAATTAATTTGTGTTGTTTATTAGTTTATTTGTAGTTCATTTGGATGTACAGTTCAATACTTATGTAGGGGAGAGGGGGGTAAAATGATCCCTCTAAGAAAAAACATCTTGAAAATGGGAAAACATTTTTTTAAATTTTATTTTTAATAAGATAAGCTCCTAAAGAGTCATTTCTCTTGACACCACTTTTTTGGAAAAAATATTTATTCATTTATAAAAGTTTTAAAGAATAAAAAAAAAGAGCAAAGGGATCATTTTACCAGCAAGTTGAGGGTAAAATGATCCCTTCTACAAACAACTTAAAAATGATATTCTGACATTATAATTTCAACATAAAACATTTTCAAAACTTAATCTTCCTCCCTTCTCAAAGCGGGATCGTTTTACCCCAAAGTGACATGAATCACCTTTTGTTAATTACAAATTTAGTTGCACATATTAACTGAAAACGAATACCACAAATCAACTCATCAACTCTTCCTAAATAAAATGCGATAAGATAAAGATCGGTCATTCACATCGTTTGAAAAAGTACACAACAATCCAAATACCTTACCTTATATCATGAATGTAAAAAACCCAAGTTCACTTGTCACTTGTCGGATTCGAACTGAGCCGTGTTTCCGAACATTGTCTATGGTTAACCGCTCCGTTCAGTGCACTGATGCCAATATTACATTTATGTTGCACAAAAGGCGAACTTAAAAATCGAGGGATCATTTAAACCCGAAGGGATCATTTTACCCCCCTCTCCCCTATCTCTATGTATTTCAATTTCTAATTGATTTCATTTTTTATTTCAGGCCAGCGAGGGACGTTTGCACCTGTGGCATGCTCCAGGTGCAGGTAACATGTTTGTGATATTTCATTTCGAATTAGATACTACAATGGTTCTTTTTTCTTTTTGTTTCGTCGAACAACCGGCCTAAAGAAAAAATGTTCAAGAGGTCTAGATTAATAACGATTTGTTGAAACGAGCAGCTATAAACAATTGTACACAGGTAATACACTACACTCGCCCATGGTAATTTCTTTTTTTCTTTTGATAACCTAAAGATAAAATGCAACAGAAGCCCAAATTATCAGCGCTGCAGAAAAGTGATCCAACCAGAAATAATTGTACATGGATAGTATACTGCATCTGCTCTTGCTAAGTCGTCGACAATAAACATCTAAAAAAAAAACTCTTTTTTATCTATACATATTCGGTAGCATTTCAAAGTGCAGCTGCTACGCCAATTGTTGTTGTCATGCGCCTTTGAATACCGTTCTTTGGATCCGTACGCAACCCATGGCTATATAAACCAGAATCTGACTTAACTCGTTCTCTTTTCTAGTTTGGCACCCCATAGATCTAGTTGGTCATTTTTATTTCTCCTCACAATCTATTTCATATTAACAAAGAATCACTTTATTTAGTTGACTGCTGAAATAAAGATTTTTATTTTGGGTATCGACTGGATTAAAGATTTTATTTCGGACAGCAATTAAACTAAAGATTTTTATTTTGGGTATCGACTGTAATAAGAATATAGTACTAACACAAAAGACTTTATTGCGGGTATCGACTGTAATGAAGATTCTTTCTGTGGGTATCGATTATAGTAAGAATTATTAATCTAACTTTGTTCTGGTTATCAACTGGAATAAAGAATATCCCAATCCCAAACTTTAATAAAATATAACATAATAATATGCACGCTTGATAAGTACTGAAAGAGTAGAGGATTATAGCCATGATGAATATGAACCAAGCGCAGCTATATCCAACATCTATGGAAATAGTTACATATATAAAGAAAACAATATAGGTGTGGTTTCACAACATTTATTTATTGCACATTACTGTATATTACTGGCACCAACTAAGGCTGCTTCTCGTTGATCGTTTGCTGATTCTTCTTCGGCCTAGATCACTACGGTAAGGGTGATGTCGTCAAATTTACACCATGGCTTAAGCTTATCTGCGGCATACACGTATTCGAAAGGTTTTCTGGTAACTCTCGTTGTTTCTGTATCCGTAATTTGTATCGGTCATTAGGAAACACTTCTGCAACTTGATACGGGCAGTTACGTGGCAGTTCTTCCTGGAGCGCTATAGTTAATTTATTTCCAATTACATTTCTTTATTTGAAAGCAAAAGAAGTTCATGTGGAGTTCTGCCAGTCACACGATGCTGTAAATTGTATATTCCCCATTGAATTGCGTTGACATGTGTATCCTAGTCTTTGCCATTGGTGTCAGAGTTGCGATTGACGAATTCACCGCCCGTAAGCACCACTTGAACTGCACATTAGCTCTAGGAGTTCTTACTGTCACAGCAACGTATATAACACAATAGTTCTGGCAAAAGCCTTAAAGAGTTTTGAGGTGAAAGCAGATCCTCGATCAGTAATAATTCTTGCTGTCATTCCAAAAATCTGCGATATATCAGTCATTGTTTTTATTACATTATTGGCATTTATGTTCCTCGTTGGTCGCAAGATAGTGTACTTGGTGAATGCGTCGACTACACCAATTAAATAAAAGTTTTGTTGCTTACTACGGGGAAATGGTCCAACATAGTCAACGTGAATCGTATGGAATGGGATACAGCCCTTTTCAATGGGATGAATGTGGAAACTAGACTCGTTCTTTCCCCTCTTATTGTAAAGACACTCAATACAACTATTTATGTACTTCTGAACAGTTTTTCTCATTCTAGGAAACCAGTAGCTTTGTTTCAAGTATGTGACTGTACGTTCCGATCCCCCGTAGGCGAAGTCATCATGCGCTGCTTTAATCACACGCCAACGTACGCCTCTTGGAACGTAGAATCTCGGCCCATCCTCTGTTTGACGATAAACACGTTTTCCCTTTAAAGTGAATTGATTGGCAAAGTTTTCCTCCTCTTTAGTAGGAATGACATTTCCTTCAATAATATCCCGTATCTCACGTAGCTCAGGATCCTGTGTCTAAAGCGTAGAAATCCAGTCTTCCTCTTGCATTCCTATTGCCATAATGCCTTGTCCTACCACTTCGCATTCCTTCGGTTTCTCGACGGGTTGACGACTAAGGGCATCAGCGTGTGCCATTTGATGACCAGACTTGTAGACAAGATCAAAGTTGAACTCCTGAATTTTTAACCACCATCTAGCCAGCTTTGGTTTCAGATCCCTTTTCGCATGGCTGAGCTTGAATGAATTGCAGTCTGTCACCACGGTAAATTTCTTATTTATCAAATAATACTTAAACCGTTCAAGAGCTTCGACTACTGCCAAGGCTTCTAGTTCGTAGCTATGCCATTTAGATTCCTGTTCAGAGCAAACACGGCTGAAATATGCAACAGCATTTCGGCTATTGGTAGCTCCTACTTGGATTAGTACTGCTGCTATTCCAACACTGCAGGCGTCAGTATGTAACTCATGATTGGATGCTGGATCGTATAGAACAAGGACTGGTTCAGCGCAAAGAATATCTTTCAGTTTTGTAAATGCGCTTTCTGTATCGTTAGTTCATTTAAATATCGTGTCTTTGCACAATAATTGAGTTAGTGGAGCTGCTGCTGTTGGAAAATCTCTAACAGCTTTAATTTTTCTAAATCCTGGGCTGATGCCATCCTTTGTTATCTCATAGCCAAGATAGTTTGCTGAGACAGCGAAAAATTTGCACTTTTTCAAATTTATAGTTACTCCCGCTTGAAGGAGGTTTTGCAAAAGATCTTCTACTATCCGAAAATGTGATTCCATATCTACAGATGATGATAGAATATCGTCGACATACATGTTGATATCTTTTGTTTCTATTAGTCTTGTAATTGTGGACATCAGGCGCATAAATATTGCAGGTGCGTTAGTTAGGCCGAAAGAAATTCTTTTAAACTGATATTGGCCTTCGGATTTAACAAAAGAGGTGAGATGACGAGATAACTCTGCTATTGGTACTTGGTAGTAGCCACTCATAAGCTCCATTGTAGTGAAAACTATTTTCCCATTCAGGCTGTTAAGCTTCTCCTCGATATTGGGTCTAAGGAAATTCTCGCACTGTGTTATAGCATTCAGTTTTCTGTATTCTACACACATCCCAAAAGAACCGTCCTTTTTCTTTACCAAAACCACAGGGCTTGAGTATTCCGAATTAGATGGTTCGATAATATCATTTTCTAGAAGGTTGTCAGTTATATTTCGGAGTTCATCTAGTTGACCATATGGAACGCCATACAGTTTGTAACGGACACTTTCGGTCGATTTTAAATTAATTTTCATTTCATGTAACTTTGTGGATCCAACTCATTAATATTCAGTGCAATTGCACCACGATAGTTATTTAAAAGAAGTACAAGCTTTTCAATTTGTTTCTCTGATACGTTTTCACCTACATCCAGGTTTGAACATTCTATTTTCCGCTTTTGAGCCATCACTATTCTTACAGTTTCACCTTGTACTGTCTCTAGTACTTGTGAATGATCTGCAGTATACTTAAAAAATCCCATTTTCTTTTCGTACTACTATACCATCACCATCCCAGAAGTTTTGTCCCACAATCATAGGAGTACTTTGAGAAGAATGTGGGACAACCATCACCTCAACCATCAGTTCTACGTCACCAATTGCTAAATGTTTGCGAAATTGTGCAACAGGTTTACATTACAACCTCCACTACCAAAGCCTAGTAGGAAAGCTTTAGATTCTTCAAAGAAATTCTTAAAATGCTGAGAGTCCTTCAGTCCTAAATCGAGAAAAGCGAGTAGTGGAACCCCATTTAGCTTGACAATTTTGTGATATTCATTCAGCTTATTTATCATGTTAATTCTTCGGAAATTGGTTTGTCCTTCTGTTATTTTTGGATAGCCTCCTGATGTATGCGGCTGCCATGAATCCTTCTGAGGACACTGATTTGCTTTGTGGCCATATTGTCCACATTTGTAACAAATAAGCGATATAGGTCTCATTGCTCTGGGTTCCGATATCTACGGTTATATTTGTTGATATCGCTATTTGAATGAACTTTAGTTTGATTAAAATATTTTATTCGCTTATTTTGCGGCTGACCAAAATCTTCTCGAGTAAAAGACTTCCTCAAATTTTGTGCCTCCCGTTCCCCTAAGCCTGATATGATATAATTCATTACGATTGCTTCGCTCAGATTACCCCTCTTAGCAATTGCCACCATCTCGTAGAAGTATTCTTCTATTTCTTCTCTTACGCATCACCTCCTGCTCTCTTCGAAGCATATCGTTTTCTCTTTTTAAGACAGCGATTTCTCTTTGTAGAAAACCGGTTTCTGGCGTAGATGGTGAAATATTTTCGTTTTTTTTTGAGTGGCTGGTTACTCTTTCCGCCATTTTTCTTTGCATATTTTCGCGTCTTCTCCATGATAAAATTTATTAAATTTAATCAGATTAACTATCCTACCTTTTTCCGTTCCTGTTGAATATCTGTTGATATCCTTTCCAATTGTTCGTTTTCGAGTAACACAAATATATTACAGGTTTTTCACAGTTAAGCAGGCCACAGACGATACAACTGTTGGTCCAACTGTTGTACCAATCTGTGTTGGCATACAACCGTTGTATGGTGTGTGGGCCAATTGGTACGAAGCATCCAACAATCAAGCTCGGTTGGATGGTTGGATGTGCATGCAGGTAAACCGCTGTTGTATATCCAACCGTTGTTTGGTGTGTGGGCTTGTTGTTCAGCCGTTGATCCGATTTAATTAACTGATATCTGTCAAGTTTTCATACAGTGAGCATCGTTTTTTATTGTAATTGCATTGTAAAAAACAAACCGAAATGGTGTCTATTAAGTATAAGGACTTCTGGGAAGAGTTTATTGATATATATCAAAGCCTACCATGTTTATGGGACATGAAAAGCAGAGATTATAGCAATAAAAATTTGCGGGAATGTGCCTTGGAAAAGATGGTGGAAAAAAGGAAGGATATTAAAGTTGACGCAGACAAGGATTACGTGCGCAAAAGAATTTCAAATATGCGAACTGCGTTTAAAAGAGAAAATGAAAAAGTCAAAAATTCCAAAAGAACGGGCAGTTCTGCAGATGATTTATATGTCCCAAATCTGTGTATTATCAGAAACTGTTCTTTCTGACGGAAAATGAAACAGGAATAGAAGGACTGTCTTCATTGGCGGAAATATTATTTGCAAAGGAATATGATGAAAAAACTTTTGAAGTAAGTAAATATTTTATTTATTTATTTATTTTTTTATATATTTTAGCAGAGAACACAATTTCTACTTTACTATTTTTATATTTCCTCATCTTCTGAAACATTAGCCATTTTATATTGGAAAGGGACTTTTCCCTCATGGTTGTAATACGACTTAAGCATATTTCGAACTATCTTTCCATTACAATTTTTTGTATTAGAATTTGTGTGTTGTAATTCAGTCATTTCTCCATTTTGCCGCCATGTTCCACTGACTACTGTTGCATTTTCAAAATCCTCATAATCAACAAAACCTTGGGGAATATACACTTGTAAATTACATTTTAGGAAATTATGTAAAACGCAGCTTGCTAGTACAATTGCATTTATACTTTCCTGTTTAATTGGAATAGGCTGTAAAAATATTCTGAACCTTTCCGAAAGTATTCCAAAGGCATTTTCCACCACACGTCTAGTTCGGCACAGTCTATAATTAAATATACGTTCCTCTCTTGTTTTTCCTCTTTGAGAGTACGGTTTTAATAGATTTTCCTTCAGAGGGAAAGCTTCATCACAAATAAATGTGAAAGGACATATGGACTCTGAATGTTCTAACTTAGCTGGCGGTGGAATTCCCAGTTTATTTTCGGCGAATAATTTATAAAAATCAGTTTGCTTCAGCAGTCCTCCAACAGAAACTCTTCCATTTGTCCCTGTGTGGACATATAGG
Source organism: Dioctria linearis (assembly GCA_963930735.1). Classification (NCBI taxonomy): domain Eukaryota; kingdom Metazoa; phylum Arthropoda; class Insecta; order Diptera; family Asilidae; genus Dioctria; species Dioctria linearis. Next base: position 65,067,952 of record OZ005740.1, read on the forward strand.
AATTCCTACTTAGAATTTACTATTGCAAACAATACGACGCTAAATGTTCCTTTATTATTATAGTATAGTGATCCACTGTTTGCCGGCTTCTGAATTTGCATATGCTTTCCATCCATTGCGCCTAAACAGTGCTCAAACTGCCAAGTATGCTGGAATCCATTTGATACCTCTCTCCATTCTTGTTCGGTTTGGGAATCTAAAAATAAAAATTTATAAAAAATATATAACAACTTAATTTTAATATAATTTTTTAGGATGTTTCATCTCCAGTCACAGAAAACGCATCGAAATGTTCGTCACGTTCTTCTTCAAATGCGAAACAATCAAGGAGGAAATTGTCATTAGAGCAAGAACAAGCTGCATTTATTCGTCGCGCACACAGTTTTATGGCAGAGCCAATTGAAAGAGATGATGAATATGACATTGTCGTGAAAAGGTTGGCTTTCCAACTTCGGGGAATAGAGGAAAAACAAAGATTCATAGCCGAAAAAATCATATCTGAAGTAATGTTTAATGGAAAAATGGAGAAATTAACGGAGACTTCAACTGTGGTTTTATGTCCTCAATAACATATTCAACAACCACTACCCTCAAGTTTGGTAATACCTGGAAAAAAATATGTAATTCATTCACAAAATATGCCAATACAACAAATCATCCCACAACCACAGCAATCAACATCTTCACCTCAATTCATAACATTATCGAATGCAATTAATGTGGAAAAAAAATAAATATAACTATTAAAGAATACATTATTTTCAAAAAAAAATTTTTTAGTTACCTTCAAATATCTATTTCTGAGACTTTTATATATAGCCCAACATGTTTCCGGAATAATCTTTCCAAGTGACTGCGGTGATATCGCTGCACTATATTTTAAGTCCTCATAGCTTCTTCCGGTGGCTAAATAACGTAAAGTAATGATAAGCCGCTCTTCTGCAGAGATGGCATTTCTCATTACAGTATTCTGTTTCAATATATATGGTTTAACCAACTCCAGTAATAATGTAAATTGGGTATCATCCATTCTTAGAAAGTTCTTATAGTCACTGATTTCATTTTCTCTAAGTTTCTTAAAAGATTCATATGAGAAAATTCTTCTCTTTTTAATAGCCAATCTTTACACCATTTTCTTTTTTTCGTTTTATTTTTATTACTTTTCAAAGACATAATCACGGCTGAAAAACAAATGCACATTTTCTTCTTTTTGACAACCGATGACATTATTTCGTAAGAGATATACTCAGTATGAAAATTATACAAGACTGACAGCTGAAGAAATCGATCCAACCGTTGTATCGTGTGTGGACTACATACAACTGTTGGTCCAACGGTTGGTCAACAGCCGTTGGACCAACCGTTGAATCGTGTGTGGGTCCTTTTGCAATTGGAATTCATCCTTTTGCAAATTAAAATCACTTTTTTGCAAATGAAATTCCCCCTTTTACAAATGCAATTAACCCTTTTGGAAATCAAGTACTTTTACATATATATTACATTTAAAAAAACACTAATATTAATTACATATTAAGAAATTAAAAATTTTTATTATAATTCATAAATACATATGGAGATGAACGAACATATGTAGGATAACAAAAAAATTCAAAAATGTAGTATAACATGCTCTATAACGGTTCTCCTGGAGCAGCAGCTGGTAACTTAACATACATATTCATGTAATAATTATAAGAATTTGTTGACGTAATCGTTCCAACAGAGTTATTAATTACATCTACCAAATTTTCACGATTTAAAGGATCAGCTAACAAATTTCTTGCATTAAACTTGATTTTTGAAAATACTTCTTCAATGGGGTTAAGCATTGGAGAATATGGTGGTAGAAAAAGTAGAGTATGCCTTATCTGACCTACAAGATCACGCACTTCCTGCGTCTTGTGGATACTTGCGTTGTCCAAAATCAGCCAAACTTCGCTCAGATTGTCGTCTTCCAATTTCAGAAATAACTCCTTAAGAAACTTGCAGAAAATATTTGAGTTGACTATAGACTGCTGAATTACTTCATGGCATTTAATATTAGTGTTTTTTTAAATGTAATATATATGTAAAAGTATTGATTTCCAAAAGGGTGAATTTCATTTGCAAAATGGTGAATTTCATTTGCAAAATGGTGAATTTCATTTGCAAAATGGTGAATTTCATTTGCAAAATGGTGAATTTCATTTGCAAAATGGTGAATTTCATTTGCAATAAAGTGAATTTAATTCGCAAAAGGATGAATTCCAATTGCAAAAGGGTGAACTTAATGTGAAAAAACTGTACACTAGTTCCACTGCTCTTATTAATGATTATTTTTCTCACAAACAATCACAGTTCCACTGTTTTTACTAATAATTTTTTTCACTCCGAATCGCACTTTCAATTTGAATTTAAATTTTATCTCACTGTGGAGGAGGGAATATCGCACTTCTGAAATGTAGAGTTCAGATATTCTTTTTTCATCAAAACACAACTTATCACTTCCTTAACCGCGAACTAACTCGAGCGCCCTTGTTGCCGTTTCCAGGTGAGACAACACTCTGCCCTTCTCGAGCACACCCGAGCTAGCTGCGTGCCTTGTTGCAGCAGTGTGTTAGTATTTGTGCAGGGAGAGAACAGGGCTGTCATGCTCTCCTCATTCATTCATCACACAAGCTACTACAAGTACAATACAATAGGATTATTGCCTGTTAGTGTATTTATTTTATCTAAAATTTCACATGCTATTGAAACAACTATTACTACTATACATACTTCTACACTACACTTGTAATCCACATAATTTCTTGGAGTAGCTAAATTACGTAATCATAAGTCCCTCTTGGCATTTCTAATTAAAGTATCCTATTTGCATATACTTATATGATTTAAGCAACTACAGTATCAATGTAAATTGTGTATCATCCATTCATAGGAAGTTCTTGTAGTCACTAGATTTTAATTTTTGCTTCAGTTTATTAAAAGGTTCATATGAGAAAATCCAACCCTTTTCAACAACCAATCTTTAGACTACGTTCGTTTTTAGGATTCCAAAGGGCAAACACGGGAACCCTATTACTAAGCTTCTGAAGTCCGTCCGTCCGTCCATCAGTATGTCACTGGGCTGTGTCTCATGAACCGTAAGAGGTACACAGTTGAAATGTTCACAGAGAGTGTATTTCTATTGCCGCTATAACAACAAATAATAAAAATAAAATTAAAGGGGGCCCCACCATACAAGAAACATGCTTTTTTTGACGTTTTTTGCTCGTTTACTTCTCAGTTAATATTATCATAAGTAGGCCATTGTTTCAAATGACGCCTACTCTCATTTGAAAAAATATATAATAAAATATATTAAAAAACTTTTAAAATAAAAAAATTGCACTAAACAGTAAAAATCAATTTTTCCTTCTCAGTGATATATGTATGTACACAAGAAAAGTTTCGTGACTAAATAAAAAATGCTGCAATTCAGATTAAATCTTAAAAGTTTGGGCATTTACAGTTAGACAATTGTGATTATACGTAGCTATAAGGATCCCCAAACTTTTAACATTTAATCTGAGTTGTCGCATTTTTTATTTTAGGATGAAACCTTTCTTGTGTATATCACTCAGAAAGAAAAATATATTTTTAACTTTTTAGTGCACTAAATTTATTTACATTAAAAGTTTTGTAATATATTTAATTGTCTGCGTTTTAGTCATAAATTCCATACACTCTCGACTTTCAAGTCTCGATTCTCGACTCTGGTATCTCGCCTTTCGATTCTCGACTGTCGAATCACGATTTAACTAAACTTTAATTTCTTTTAACTTCTTAATTTTTTAAAATTCTTTTAATTCGATTTTCGAATCTCGGCTCTCGAATCTCGACTCCACTCTCGGCTCATATCACACACAGCCTCAATTGGACAACCCCATGAATATTTTAGTTACCACCTCACTCATTCTAACTCAAAAAACCCCATGTTAATCCATGCTCGTTTACTACCCTAAAACTCCTTCGTCACGAACGGCATTCCCAGGCGCTAAGACAAAATTTTTTTTAGTCATGGGTTTGTGAGTTGATAAAAGTTATTTAAAAAGTACATAGTGTTTGAATTTGTACGATTGTACGCACTTGGCCGCTTTTTATATTCTACCCAAATGAACTCTGTATGATATACTAATTTTGTCAATCCGTTTGTAACACTTCGAAATAATGATGGTAAAGCAAATTGGATTGAACACCCACGCATAATATTAAAAGTTATTTTGATTTTTGCATGTCCGTCCGTCTGTCTGTACGTCCATCCGTCAGCTAGAGTGCTAAAATTTTCTAAAAAAAACAGCAAAGTAAATTTAAGTTTGAACCAATAGGGCAATTCTTTCGCAGGGTTGCCATAGAAAAATTTCGTTTTTAGCACTACCTCAAAACGCGTCGACGTAGAGAGGTAAAATTTTGTGCATGGTGTTCTCATCGAAATAGTAAATCAAATTTAAAAAATGAACTGAATCGTGATACCTCTTCTTGGTGTTCCCATATAAAAATTTCAGTTTTTTTTCGAATACTGTAAAAACGATCAGTCCTATACGTTTCTATAGTACTGCAAAGTTTTTCAGAATATGTAAACCTGTGAAATTGGATATAATCATTTTCACTGTCATTCGAACCGCTCTAGAAATATATGCAAAATACCACTTCAAAAATGAAATTTGTACAGATGGGCGCCACACGAAATTACTTACGGGTATTCATCTATCCTCAGTTGATATCTGAAAATACCTTAGCAAACTTAAGTATAAATATAAAATTCATAATTTTAGGTAATTTTCAAGGCAGTCGCACATTAAAAACAAATTTTTTAATATTTTCTTAACTTTATTCAAAATTTACACTTACTATTTACAGCCGTCATTTTATATTAATTTTTTATTTATTACAACTGAAAATAACTATATTACAGATAACAAATTAGTATTCACTTGACTATATCGAAGTTATTCTGTTCCATTTATATCCATTCATTTGTCCACATCGAAAGTAACATAATAAATAGTATTCAAACATTTAATATTAAATAAAAACTTTCTGTTAGTATTGAATAAGCTCATTCTATATTCATAAAATCTTCTTTACTTACCTAAATTTATCTATGTATATCCCATTTATTTAGTTATACAGTTTATTGACAATTCTTGATAGTACAAAACTCTGTTCATGCCGTCTTATATAACAACAATAAATAAGTAACAAATTCATTATTCAATTTACATAGTGTCCTTGGATTTTTATCTAAGATTATTCGTCATAAAAGGGAACAAATAAAAAGTCTCTACAATTAAAAATATTTTTATCTTTTTTTCATTTATATAATTTAATTCTTGTTATAACAACCTTGAGTTTCACTCCGCAGTGCTATGTAGGTTTACATTTTCGATTGTAAAGTAGTTACTAATGAGAATTATAAAAAAAAAAAAAACGTTTTAGTAAGGTCGGTGCTCAAGTATTGATATACATATTATACTCCTCCTCGAAATTCAGAAGTTGCAAGCTGACAAGACGATGGAAATTTGTTCAGTTGCAGGTTTTAGTTTCATAAGGAAAGTCAACTTAAATCCACTGCGCATATATTATGTACTAAATGTAAAATTAACAATTGAAATAAAAAAAATAATAAGCGAATAGAGCAGAAATTCAATACAATAATTGATAAAAGAAAATCTATAGTTACGCCACATATATGGGAAGAATATAAGAACATTCCAAATTCTGACGCTATGGATGCTACGGGAACTGAGCTATATTCGGAATTGATGCAATGGTAACAGTTTATTACGTCCTGAGGAAAGAAAATCGGAATGATCCTTAAGTTAAGCAGGATTTGAGTAATTGTTTGTTTGGTTTGTGGAAAATAAAGTAATGTTTAAAAGCCAATATTTAAAGCCAATTATTTACCTGGCATTCAGATATCTACATGGAAAAACACATGATCATTCCAACTGCCGAAAATGTAATCAGCGTAGGCATTATAAGGGATGAACATTATTTTAACGAAACATTCTGGTAAGTTGCGCGCAGTCTTTTCATTTGGCATGATGTACAGATTATTTATTCACCGATAAGCTTAAGAAAGTGTAAAAGGTGTTTCATAGTATGCAATACTTTGATTAATCATGAATGTATTAGAATCCTGTTTTTGATGAGCTCACCGTTGATGAGTTCAAAATTAGGAGGATATATAAAAGATATATAATTAAGCCAGTTAAAGCCAGTCCGAGTTAAAGCAGAAATAAAACTGAAGAACCAGGCATGACTTATACGTGGTGCTCTACAAATACTTAACATCTGCCGAGCTTTGAACTGATCGTGATAAAACAAGAAAATCGGTGACGACTAAAACCCAAGAGAGTGAAAAGTTCAGAGTATTTTATATTTTTAGTTCTTTTGTTATGAATTAACCTGTAATTTTGAGTGATACGTACACAGGTTTTGCAATGTGGCAATACTAATGCCATTTGAGACAATCTGACATTTCAATCGTAAAGTTTGACATATTTGGCATATACCTACTCAAAACATTTTGTCATATGAACGATACTTGTTTACTTTTTATTGACTTGAAAATTTCATGTCAGCCAAAAAATAGATTTAAATCGTGAACATTTTCATGCAATGATTTTTTATGATTTTCGAAGTGGTTTAACTTTTCAACGGGGTATCTATGTTTGGTGAAGAAGCCCTACATAAAACCACTGCGTATCGCTGGTTTAATAAATTCAATCGTGGCCGTACTTCGTTGGTGGATGAATTTCGTGAAGGTCGTCTCCAAAATCGGATGATGTTATAGAAAACATCGATGCTGTGCCCAAAGAAATACTGCTAGATTCTCAGGTGATTTATCGTGAGTTAGAAGCGATCCTAGGCATTAGCGTAGCAAGTTTGGAAATTTAATTGCATGAACATCTGCTTGAACAGTCTGAGTCGAGCTATGGACAGACAAGAGAGGTGTGAGTGAAATGTTACAGAATGAGAGACCGAACAAAATGACAAACGAGCTTACCTGGGGATTACACGCGATAGTACAGGTTGCATGCAACTTGCACTATCATACTTCTTCCAAGTGTAATCCCTACTGCTATGCACGTAGCTCAGCTTTCAGCGAACTTGCATGATGCAAAATCATGGCAACTGAGGTGATAGTAATTTGACATTATACAGTTTTCAAGATGGCGGAAAAGAAATGCTTGAGAGAAATTGGTAAATTTATAGTGGAAAAACGAAATTTTCTGGGATCTTTTGCATTACATTATTTACCAACACCTTCCTTTTCAATTTTCCTTTGGTTTTTATCATTCTGCTACCTTCTTTATTGCTATAGTTTTCCAAAATACGCAAGATTTTACGACTCAACGCCATTTTATAAATGAACTTGTATGCAAGATGATAAGACATCAGCCGAACTGCCTGCCTTCTGCTGTCATATTTAAAATCGACTTTGGAAGGGAGGTTTGCATGCAAGTTGAACTATCTCGAATTACCCCCGGGTTAGGCGATTGTAAACTAGCAGACAGCCAAAGATGGTGGAGATTGGCATATATTTTTATTATATCTGAGTTGAGGAGGTCACAGCATGTCATAGAAGAATTTAAAATCATGCCAAGATTACGAACTCGATCCTCATAAGGCAAAGGTATAAGGTAAATATTTGGTAATGATTTAATAATAACAGTGAGTGTGAGTCGAGAATTGGATGATGTAACCTTTTCTTTTATTTTTCACATAAATAAATAGAGAATTTTTCAGCTAGTATAATAAAGAGTGTGATCAAACAAAGACTTTAGTTTTCTTGCATTCAAAAATACAACATGATTGCTTTAGGCCTTAGTAATTCTATAATAAGAAAGAGTTCGGGTCTGCTAAAAAATTGAATTATAATTAAATTTCATTCAAAATATTTTTCTTTTCTTATCTCAGCAAAAAATTGGAAACTCTTATGAGGTTAGTTAGAAGTGTTAAATTTCCTATGATTTAGGTATTCTATATTTCTCCTGCCTTTTAAATGTTGAAAAAATGAAAAAAAAAACAGTAAGTAAATGATTATCTTATACATATGTTGTAGTTACGCGAAATATAGGACATTCTTACTTTATTTTAAACATTAGCTGCCACTATTTCAAGTACTAATTATAAGAATGATAATATGCTTGTGCATATTTGAATTAAATTGATTGAATTGATTTGAATTGAATTACTTATATCTTTCTCCTTCCCTCTCCTTCCCCGCTCTTCTATAGATCCCGCTCTCTCTCTTTCTCTCTCTCTATCTCTCTTTTTCCCTCTCTTTCTATTGCTCTCTCTTTTTCTCACTCTATCTCACACTCTCTCTCTCCGTCTCTTTCACTCTTTATATCTATGTATGCAGTCTTAAGTTGCAAAAGTAACTCTTGATTGAAAATAGTAGCTTCTTGAAATTCGTAAGTGTTAATCGTTCGGGAAAAGTGAATAAGTTCTCACAAAAGGACACAAGCAAAGAAATCTTATGTTACTATAGCTTTTTTGTACTTGGTGAGACCGATTTAAATTGAAAAAACGAAGAGAAATTGAATGCGCAAAATGTCTGCCATATGACGTAGCCCAAAGTGATTGTTTAGGAAGGCCATTTTGGCTAACTTTTATACCATGAATAAAACAGCCAGAAAGTCCTCACATGCATTTATATGTAGGTGAGTGCAGTGTCATAAGATGATCGAATTGAGATTAAATGTAAAAGGAACAATGTTGGAGAGTTGGTTGTTGTCTCAAATGTTACTTTTCTTTATACCGAAGTTATTGAGTTATTTCACTTTTCGGATTGAAAATTCGATGTGGCTTTGACTCAAATTTTATTTTTTTACTGCATTTGGCTCTGCCACGGTTATACAATCCGACTATGTAGTATAAGGGATCGAAATCGATTTCATTCAAAATAATTCTCAGATATAAGCTCTCTGGGTCAGTGTATTCCCTAATTAACATTCAGATACTTAGATGAACGGACCTGCTTCATTGGTTTTGTTGTTTTTTTTCGTCCAATCTTTTCGAATAAAGAGATAGATTTTAAAAAATCTTGAAGACAAAGTCCATTTCATTTTTGCATACTCTCACTCCTTCCATTAATTTAATTTAATTCGCATTATAAATGGAATATGTACTTGAAAAAAATACAGGTTGAAATTTAAACCTCTTTATCGACTCTGCACGCATTTTACCTGACTTTTAAACCATTCTTTTCACAACCTTTCTTTCTTTCTTCCTTTTATTTTCCTTTTACTTTCCTTCACTACCTTGGAATCAGAATAAAGGGCAAAAATCAGAATGCATTAAAAACCTTTCCTGACTATTGTCCACATTCAGACATAAACCTTGTATCCATATGTAAGTAGGAATTTCTTACTAAAAGTTTTAAGCTTTAACAAACAATATTACTCCCGTAAAAATGTATTTTCCTCTTCTGGTGAGCATCTCCAAAATACGTTTATTATCTCTATTTTCATGAAATACCAGCGAATGACACACATTTAAAAGCTTCGAAAACACGATATGAAATCTCTGGTCGACAAAAAATCCCTCCCTCAGGATTATCTCTCCTTATGGACCCGGTTAAGAGTATACCTACATAGTTCCATCAATGCGGAATTTTCACAACGTTGGCTGCCGGGTGATGTCTAGTTTAAAATCTTCCATTCGCGTGTAGAACCTAATTACGGTTAAAATGTTATTTGCCCTCGTAAATCGCATTTAGAGCTTGCAAAGGGTGGAGTCCCAACCCCTCTCCTTTCGGTTTTATTGCTTTTTGGAGCCAATGATTAATTATGTGTAGGTTGATACAGCCAATTAAGTCAATTGGAGGAAATATGTATGTATGACCCCGAAATAGAAAATTAAATAAGCCTGGGTAACTGTGTTGTGTGTCGATCCAGAACAGCATTCGTCCAACCTATTAATCAATTTCCATACCTAATGCCTATTATTTTGGTGAAGTCTTGGACACAAGGGGACATTCAAATCCAGGTCATTTGTGATTCTGATCGAGAGATTGTCAATATCAATGCATGAGCACCAAGTACCTATGTATGTATGTATATCCTAAATTTTGTTTTGTTTTGATTTTGTTTTTTGTTTTCCTTAATGTAAAATTCCTTTTCTTTTATGTATATATATAAAAATAATAGCGGAATTGTTAAAATTCGTTTAAAAACGTTAAACACTTACTAAAAACGCAGCTTTTAAGCCAGAGTTGTTGAGAAACTTTTGGCTTAAATTTTAGTTGCTAGAAAGTTATCTTCACGAATTTGGGAATCAGATAAGCTCCTCCAAACCTTATTCTACCTATATGAATGTGTGTTTAAGGAAAATGTGATTGAATTGCTTCACCTTTGGCATCTGGCTTTTGACTAGTTTGGCGGATACATTTTCTCAAAAATGCTGAAACACTTCCACATTAACGTCAGAATCTTGTGGCATGATTGATGTTTCTATCTTTGGGTTTCTGAATATCTTCACCGACGGAGGTTTGACTTCCTTCTTCTGGAACTGTTTTCAATATGCTTGTCGTCGAATTCTATACAGAAAAAATATAGAGGTGTATTATTATATATTATTTTTATATTTTTTAAACGTTAAAAACAAAAAAAGCAAATAAAATATTAAAAAAAGACATTAGCCAATTAGGTATATACATAGCAATATTTTCTAACTACAAAGTTATATAATAAAATAAAGTTTTACTTCCGGATTTATAGAAGTAACTGGAAAAGTAATGTGAAACGCAGAGTCGTAAACATTACAAAATACCCAAACAAATTTAAGGAAATTTTTATACCGGCTTCCGGTTACAAATGAGCCAAAACATTAAGTTAGTTTTTTTTATACAAATAATCATTCAAAAAGAGGACTGCACCCTGATAGCACGGCTTCAGGGGTTACAACTAAAATCATTATTCTATCGGTGAAACTGCATATACTTCAGCCGGTAAAAATGCATCGAATCACTTCGGAGGGCTCTGTGCATAAAATGAAACAAAACGGAAAATCGAGATATATTTCCTCTCGCTAATTTTTTAGCTTCCTTTCAGGGTTGATAAAGTATTCACACCAGCGGTTTAGTTCACCATTCATAGAAATATAAAGTATATTAATAGATTTGTTTCATTCTAATTGGTTTACATCTCTTCAGGGCTTGTAAAGTAGTTTTGAAGCACCTACATTGCATGAAGAAATTCAGAATTCGCTTCCAGTTAAATCAATTGGAAACGCGTCTGAGTGACATACATTTCACATATCAGTAATAAATTAGCAAGAATTTAGAAACAGATTTTTAATTATAATAAAACAAAGTTTTACAATTACAAACAATCTATCGTTTTAAGGGGTCACCAAAGTATATTGACAAGACATATATATTTTATAGCCATTGACTCAGAGAAAAGACTATACCTGGAGAGGTACTGTTGTGATAAGGGTTCTTACCTTAGGTAAATTTAATTAGTAAAGCATTATATATATTAAATATATTGTTACGTGCAATAGAAAGACGCAACTGGTGACATCTACTGGCAATGGAGAGTAAACAGCTTCAGGTTCGGAGAATCGATGATGGAATCTTCGGGAAGGTTCAGGAATAGAACACTCCAGAATAATCTGGAGGTTTCTAGGGTATAAACATAATAGTTGTCACCGCCAAAAAAAGAGTCTCGTCTTAGACGTTGCAGTGTTACTAAGCGAAAGTAATAAACGGGCGAAAGTGTTGTAATTGGATTGCGATAATTGAAAGTACAGTATTAGCGATAATTAAAGTTGAATTGATTAAATGAATGTTTGTGAATTTTATATGATTAGAGTGAAATAAAGAACCTGTATATTGAATATTTAATATTGTGTTTTAAATAACGAACCAAAGGCTACGCTCGCAACAATATTAAAAGAAAAAAGAGATTTTTTTATTTTGGAAAAAATCTATTTCCTGAATTATGATTGAATGGCGTTATTCTCTTCATTAGTTCAAACCTACTGAATTGTGCCCGAATATTGTGGTTCCCTTCACTACTTCAAAACTTCTGAATATTGTGCTTCTCTTCATTTGTTTAGAAGTACCGAATACATCACCCAAAGACTTCAGCATATAAAAGTAATGAAAAACTGATGCTTCCCTCCTGAAAGTGCGGGTTTTTCAGTTTTGGTAGCGCTACCTGTCCTGCTCGTATATTCGCAAATAAATCATTTAAAATTGCGACAGTGGTTATATGTGTTAGTATTTACCCCTGAATTTTTTCCCGACTGCCTATCCTTATTCATTGGAGCTGGGAGGCTTCGGTTCTGGCCTCCCGAAGTACATTTTCAGTACTTATGTGCCATCAGGGCACTGACAATTTGACGAAAACAGTTGTGTGAATTATTTTGGAAAAGTTCAAATGCTGACAACTTCGTGCTGTATAGAAATTGTTTCAGGTAACGAGTTGAAATAAAAAAATTGTAAAATTTAAGAGATATGTCCTCGAAAGCAGATACTTCTGCAGCATGATACGCAAGGATTATATTTTGAAAAACGTAAGTTTTCTCTTTATTTGCCATTCAAAGTCTGTCTCATAGATTTTTGTCCGACCTACGAAAAATCGTGTATATCCTTAAGCCGTTTGTCCATCTGTACGAACAGTAGCTTTAGAACGCGGTCAGTCCGAGAAATTTTCAGGGTATTAAAAGTTCTTCAAAATACAAAAGCCTTCGAAATTTATTGATACAGTTTTGCTGTCCGAACCGTTGCTATATTTACGGGTATTAATGTAACAATTGGCTAAAAACAAATAGAAATAATAACTTCTTTTTCGTTAATTTAAGTATTTATTTTACCTTAAAGTTTCACAGGCTTGTACTAGGAATAAAACCATCGTGAAATATGTAGGAACCGATTTTAAATATTGACTGAACGTCGATCGAAGTTAGGGAAATTAGTAGTTTCAAAAAATTGTGCCACCAGAGCAGTTTTATTCGAATTGTTATAACATTTTCCGATTATATTTGCATCGTTTCAATTGATCGTGACTAGTAGTAGAGCTTAAAATATAATGAGATGTTAAGCATTTTGCATAATTCTACATAATAATGCATACGTCTACTGAATCTTACCTAGAAATGTCCATAAAGTCTCAATTCAGTTATCTCTAACGATAAGGATGGCATCTACAAAATGCGAAAAAATAGCAACGTGAAGGTATTTTTCTTTTACTGATAATATTTTTAAAAATTCTTTGCTGTATCTATTCACCTCGACTATATGAAAGTCTCAAATAGAAACATTATATAGCACGACTTTAATTAAAAACTTATAGCAGCACCAAAATTTACAATCATGAGCTCTATGGGACTCTCTGGGATCTCCGATGTAATTAATTACTCTTAATTCTCCACACTGTGATAGTTGGGACACGTTTTTATACCGGCTAACCGCACAAGCATCTGAAATGGTTCTAAGAAAAACCGAGATGGTACCATTGGACGTAGGAAAGTGCTGAATAAAGTGGCTACATGACGTCCAAAGAACGTTAAGTTTGTATTACAACAACGGGAAGGAGGAATTGATTGAAGTGGGGCCCCCATCTAACAGGGTTGGTTGAAACTTTTTACACTGTTGATAGAGATGACAATTTTACGGAATATTTCCGAGCATGGTTTTACTCAGTTACTCGTTAATCATTAGGATTAATGAAAGGATATTGTTTTCGTGTGATTCATTATGCATATTTAAAATTTGTATTTTGCTTAAATTAATATATATGGATATGAAAATGTCATTGGTATCCTTCTATTTGAGCTAAATTATACTTTACTGGCAAAACTAAGAATAAGTTTCTCTACTCCATTTTTCTAATTCATGCATGCCAAGGTTGACCCTGGAATATGAGCGACCCGTGCTAATTGACATTAGACCGTTCAAGGAGTGGTTACTTAGACTCAAAAATTTGTATTTTTTTTTCTTGTTCGCTTATAACACAATTTAAAAACTTACATTTTTAGAAACTGGTCTAAACTCTACTTTTTGAGTACCCGAGACATTTATGTAGCTGCGTAAAAACCTTACTACAAACGATTATTTTTCCATTCGTTGTATATTTTTTAACAATATTCTGCTAAGATCACATGGACTGACCTTGATTTTCCTACAACAGTAGATCTGCAAAAACCAGATGACCAATTGTATAGAAAAATCTACTGACAAAATTACAATCAAGTATCAGATTAAAGCACAGTTTTACAAATGTACAACTTAAGAGCTCTTCGCTTATTGAAGACAAATTAACTAATCTGATTCTCCTAGATTCCTCTAATGAACTTATTAGGGTTGATTCTCTCACACTCTTCAATTTTCCAACCACGTATTCAGTTTAATGTGGGTCGTATTTCAGTGATCTTAAGCAAAAAAAAAAAAAATAATATTAATAACGAGTAGAGTGCCTCAGAGGAAAATTCCAGGGCCTCTCCTTTTCTTCATTTCTATTTATAAATTTCTGAGTGGTTTTTTTTAAACTTACATGTGTACAAAAATGCTAGTCAGCTTTATATCACACGTATATGGAGCCTTTTTAAGGCTTTTTGATGATATATTGAGCTAATATCTTGATGATATCTTGAGATTAAATTACCAGCCGATACCTAATTCAGTAATCTTAATATCGGACTTATTGCCAGTAACAAAAGATAACATACATCTTCCTCTTTTCCGGACTAAATGGTCGACTTCGTAGTTGTTCTATACTATAATCTTCTTAGAAATGTCGGCGTACTATTAAGTAGTACACAGAAGTAATCAAATCATATTACTATTGTTGTTGATAAAAAGGATCGTCAATATTGCCTTTCGGCGACATATGCACCGCGGCAAGATACTTCATTTTTTATAGTTAGATCGTTGATAGTTCCTTTAATGATTAAGAGATGTGGAGTATTTTCTCGTTTAGACTTGATTTCTTCACAAGGGCTGAATGTCGTTATGTAGTAAACATAATTGCTCGAACGCAATTTGGAACAGGTCTTAAGATCAAGCCAAAATATTTCGGACCTTATCGCATAGCACGCATTTAAGGAAATGAGAGATATGACGTAATAAAACTCGGGCACCATTAAGGGCCACGATCTACGTCAACGAAGGCTGATTATACAAAGCCGTTTATAATTTTTGAGTCGGATACAGAAGACAGTGAGAGTGGAAAAGAATCAATGTATACATATTTCGATACTGCTAGACACATACCTAAATGTTTTTTGCAAACTGATTTAAGAAGAAATACTAAATTCGGGAATGGGAAAAATTAGCACTCTTTCTTATTGTGACCAAATTTATGCTTTTTTTACATACCTATACCCGAAAGCGGTCAGTTGTACGTAAACTTTTTAACTATTTTATTATTTTGTGAAGTAAGGTATATAGTAAGTGTAGCCTTTGTAGCCAAGCTTAAAATTACGTAAAGACTTTTTTCCTATGTGCATAGTATTTTGGGCTTTATGGCATATGTAAAATCAGTCTTTAGTCGTATAGGATATCACCAAAAATTATAAGTTTATGGCAGTTTTAAATTAAAATAAAGATCCTGTCATTTTCATATGTATACTTACTGGAATGAACCGATATACGCATACACCCTGCGTCCCTTGATTACAATCAGTAGTGGTGAATTTTGTCTCTACTTCTAAGAAGTATTACGGAAAAATTGTTGGACTAGTCTTGTTCATTTGTTATCAAATCAATAAGTTCTTGGAGAAATGGGTAAAGGAAGACGGTAAAGTCGGAGATTTGAGCCAAGAACGACAAGCGTATACTAACAAGAAGGAAAGAATTGCATATAGCTTTAATCAAATTGAGCATGCGTGTGACAGAATGAAATATACTTGGTTTTTACTCAACCAAGCCGTGTGTTCAGGTGTCACTTTTAAGCGCTGTGATGTGCTCCTCATATTACTTTGGGGATATAGACCGCAGTTCGATTTAATAACTGAACGGTTGCTGCGCACTTGGATTCGAAATGTTATTTTTGAAAGTTCCAACTTTGATAAACCGCGATAAACGTCAAAACTACTAAACGCGCGAAGTAGCTACGTTAACAGACCATAGCGTAGAAATGTGCACATTTATGCTTGGAACAGAATGCATCGCAGCCACCATGCACAAATACGGTGATGGAGTGTCAAAAACGTAGCCACCAAGATGGTAAACACAATGGCCATTGGTGACTGCGTCAAGATGAAATTTCCATGAAATTTGTTAACTGTACATATTAACACATTATTATTATTATTATATTTTAAGTTTTCGCCACCATAATTAAATTTTCTTTGAAACTCATGATGTTCAGAATACAAAATTTTAAAACAAACAAAACATTAATCAGCTGTGAAATGTCAACGCAGGATAATTACAGTAAAGTTGAGAGTCGACCAACTTCTGCGTGGTGGCTACGATGCCTCCGTTAATTGCGGTCACTTAATGGGATTGCCGTATAACTTACTTCTGCGTGACATTTTATTGCGTGGTGGCTACTTTCAATCTGTTCCAGGGGTTAGGCAACTGAACGCTGTGGTGTGCCTTGATATGCTCGGTAAATGGCAACGCTTCAGTCGCCTGAACAACATGGTGTTTAAAAAAGTGACATTATATAACATTCTTCGTGCGGCTGAACGCACGGAAGCACGTTGTTTTTTACACACTGGCGAATAAGGGTGTAGTGGTTCGTTTTACACACTGTGATTTTTGCTTGTATTTATGAAAAAAGCTTACTTTTGTTTTGAATGACGTTGTGTTATAAAACTATTTCAAGATACGATAGGAAATATTAGGAATGGAATTTAAATTTGATTAACATAAAAAATTTAAAGATAAACACAATTTTCAGGCAACAATTTTGCATTTATAGTCCACGACGGCAATTTTTTCCATTGTAAAAATATTAGAAAATTTCAGAGTGAAATGGAAGCAACTGGGGAGTAACTATTTTTCATATCTTCCTATCTTTGTGTCGTAAATTTAATTCGAATAATTTAGTTAATTAGCTAGGTTTCAGTTTTTTTTTAATTATACATATATAGACTCCTTGTTATAAATTTTAATGTAAAAAATACTGGATTTTAATACATATAAGTACATTTTTTTTATCTACCCTGTATTTAGGAATTTTTATCTATCTCTTTTTTACGCTCAAGTTTTTTGTTTTTTTTAATTGTTATTCAAAGTAATGCAGCTGGGTAATGCACGCTCGCCGATCAAGAAGTATTCAGATCATGAAATAGCGAAAAAAATATTTTCTGAATATCTATGGCTGTAGCGACACAAAATCTACGACGGGTATCTTCGGTGGATCAACAATAAAACAAAACATTTAAGTTTTTGCTCTACATGCAATTTTATTTTTATAGTCTAGCCTGGTCTTTATTTATTATTCATTGGAAAAATTGTTGATTTTGATTTTGTTTCAGTTCTTATATCTTAGTATTATTATTTATTATTATTTTTTCTGTTTTTTCACGAATGTGTTCATTTATGCTTGTTGGCGATGAAGTTTAGAACGACAAATTTTTCTTAAGTGAAAATAGATAAAAGTGGAATAAATACACTTGTTTCGTCTTTATATATATATTTTTATTTCTTCCGTTAATTTTATATTTTGACGCAACAATGTTTCTTTCGAGCAGTATTTTTAAGTTTGTTTGCAAATCAGAACGCCTTAATCTGGTGACAGAAGAGGGGATGTATATATTTAGATATCAGATACAATTTTAGAGCGCATTTTCGTGGTATTTCCGATTTATATGTATAATCGAATGGTTCTTTTTGGTTCAATAAATAAATTTCTGAATATTTAAGCTTAGCTTGGAAATCACAATGCTATAAGTTTTTTATCTTTCTTGCAACTCTCCCGGAACCATCTGGGTCGCTTTGCTCTCGTCTTCGTTGGATTCACTTTTCAGGGAATATTTTAAAAGAGATCCGGAATACTTAACAGCATGGTGCAATTGGCCGCGAGGATTCTTTAACATCTAGTCCTCCTAAACTAAATGTAAGTCTATGTTGACGTCTTTTTCCATTCATATCGGTTTCTACATGCCTTTCCGCATCCCAACCTTTCTTTTTTTCACGGTACTATTTTAGTTGCTTTATATGTGACAGCGGGTGGATTACTTTCAATAACCCACCGCACTACTGTCCGCCATTAAACGTGTGGAACGAGAATGCTGGCCTATCAATACCTGTCATGGGGTGAGCTGCTAACTTATGACGGCAGAGAAGACTACATGTCCTCCAGCACTCACAAAATAAATATTGGCTACATAACAGAGAAGTGATTCAAAAATGAACACTTTATATCTGTGGTTTTTTCAAATAACTCGTTATCTACAAAAAGTTAGTTTTGCGAAAGCGAGGGAAAAGTCGAAAAAAGTGAGAAAAAGTTTTGGGAAATCACCAATTTGTGGATTTTTTATTCTTTTTCTCACAGAATGTTATAAACTAAATTGTATTAACAGTATACTGATACTATTTTTCAAAAAATGTTAAATATAGCGAAAAAGTTGCACATACAATGTTTTTCGCTCTCAATTATAACACTTTTTTCGATATACTGTGTGCAAATTAACGACTCAATTGAAGATGAATATTTATTTGGAATCAGTAATCGCTACAGGAGTTCACTTATGCGGTTTATTGAAAAACAAGAAATATCGCGAAAGCCATGAAATTTTATCAGCCAAAATGACTGGTAATGAAAATGAATGCTGTTAAATTTCATTAAAAAAAAGTCAATTACTTTCATCATAGTTGTTGCGGTTTTTCAAATACGATCTAATATGCAATCGAGAACTTAGTGCGCGATGGTGTTTCAGAATATAAAATATATAATTTTCCAACATATTTTCATTTAAGGAAAAATAACATTCTTTGATTGGATTTCAATATTTGTTTTAGAATTTGAAACGCCATTCCGTACCATGAATGAAATTATGTATCTCTCTGTAATGTCAAAAACAGCCCATTAATAAATTAAACGTCATAATTCATGAATATATTGCTTACACTGTCTTAGGTAAAATATAAAAGTACTATGTGGTGCTGAACGTAACCATTCTAGGACATCGCCATTAAATGTAATCTATTACGTAGTGTCTGGATAGTATTTTATTTTAACCATTATATTTATATACGTATATATATGTATATTTTATATGTATGTATATATATTATTAAAACTAGTACTCATTACATAAACTTTTAAGTAATTGAGGTTAGAACTTAAAATAGTCACTGGCTATATCCAAGTGGTAAGTGCAACGAATTCAGATGAATGATATATGTTCGATAGTCAATAAGTAGCACTGCTCATTCTTATCGTAGAGAAGTTAGCAGGTATGTAATTCGTGTATTACTGATAAGATAATAATTGCACCTATAATTTATGTGTAGCTAGGGTGTTGGGACATAAGCCACATCGAATTATTGCATTAAAAGCCACATGAGATTATTTAATCCAAATTTCATAGGCCTCTCAAATTAATTTGTTAACCATCCAATAAACATGACTCAGATATTAAAGGACTTAAAATATTGTTAAGATTTCCAAACACTTTGCATACACTTTGCTATTAAAAATAATTCCCAACTTCTTTTCGAGTCACTGCAGTGATAGCAGAGATAAGTACTACTACATTTCGGAAGGTATGTCTACCTCTCCAATTTGTTTCTAAATATAACAAAAAAGCCCATGTAGAAAAATTAGAATGGTACAAAGAAAAAAGGGTGTAAGTCACATTTCGTTGAAAATGAGACATTTAATATTAAATAATATATTCAGCTGTAAATGACAATTGAAGGTATTTTTAGAAAATTTTGGAAGAAAAGAAAAATTCAAACACGTATCTTTAATAAAATAACAAAACAAAGTATTCAAAATATATAAATTTTTAATTATTTCAACAAAAGTACATTTCATACAAAGAAAAATCAATGTAAGTCTAAAAAAAAAAACAGAAGAAAAACGGTTTTAGCCTTATAATAAGTGTTTAAGCTTCAGTACTTTTCAGGCGATACTTCAATAGTTCATTAGGCTTTTTATTTATTATTTCCAGTATTTTCCTGTGAGGTACCATACCTCAATAGAATTTTCAATACGTGTAAATCGTTATATTTTGCTGAAGGCTGGTCATTCCATATCAAATAGGCTACATATATGACATGACCATCACCAATTTTGTTGAAATTTTACAGACTTGGGGAACTTGTGAAAACAAAACTAGTAATTCAAAATTTTTCCCTATACAATGCGCATTTTACGAGTTGTGGGATTTTCAAAATTTCACAAAAATGTTCTCCTGTGGGTTGATTCTGATCTCCTTGTCGTAGCTTAGGTGTAAATTTTAGTCATATATGTTGACATTTTACCTCAAATTTGTCGTACTTTTATATTCACCATATTCATTTTGCTGTATCCTTTTCATCAACCACAAAATAAACTGAAATGAATTTGCAATGAATTAATGTCAGAATACACGCCCAAATGTACGACAAATTAGTCAACTGCTTCCGAGGTTGTGACAAAAAATTTATACTGTGGTAAATGGATATTTTAAAGCAATTAAAGCAATACAAGGGCTTAAATTTGAAATAGTATTTTGAATTTGTAATGTAAAGAGTCCTTTTCAGTTCATTCTACGTAATCCAAGGCTTCCTGAACTGAATAAAAATACGAAAAAATCAGTAGAAAAGTTCATTTCATTTAGGTGTATATTTTGACGTTAAAGTACGACAAAAGATCAGAATCGACCTCCTCTGCCCTACTTCACATTACAAATTCAAAACATTATTTCGAATTTAAGCACTTGTATTGCTTTAATTAGGTGTAGAATATCCATTTACCACAGTATAACATATTTGTCACAACCTCGGAAGCAGTTGACTAATTTGTCATACTTTTAGTCGTGATTCTGCAATTAATTCATTGCAAATTCAAATTTATTTTGTGGTTGATGAAAAGGTTAAATCAAAATAAATATGGTGAATATAAAAGTACGACAAATTTGAGGTAAAATGTCAAAATATGAGACTAAATTGCACGCTAAGCTACGACAAACAGATCAGAATCACCACTGGTCTTTTTTAAAAGTTCATATATATTTTTCTGTTAATGCTAGGACAATGAAATATGGCTTATTTGAATGATAGGACTTCAAGTTATCTAAAAAAATTACATCTTAAAAATATAGGCGGAAAAGGACGTCGTCAAGCACCTTCGGATCTACCATGACGTGACGCTGACATGGGGATTGCACGTAGAGGAAGAACATAATGCAGCTAAGAGAGCTCAATCGTGACACCCATGCTTACATATGCCTCCTGTGTATGGTGACTCAGGACACTTTTGGGAGCTGCTATCTACAAGCTGGTGGGCCTGCAAAGGCTTTCCTGCTTAGTAATTACGGCCTCCATGCGATCTACCGCTACTGCTGCTATTGAGGTC
Organism: Dioctria linearis; assembly: GCA_963930735.1. NCBI lineage: Eukaryota > Metazoa > Arthropoda > Insecta > Diptera > Asilidae > Dioctria > Dioctria linearis. The sequence goes on from OZ005740.1 coordinate 65,089,452, forward strand.
CTACTTAATCTGCCACCTGTGGACTGGCTCTTCTTAGTCAGTATTACAGTATTCCACGCGATGAGTGGTACCAGAGCTTCGTTTTAGGCGTTGCTTTTCTGTGAGCTTTCCTGTAAGGGAATCGTGGACTTATGGAAATGCCGTATCAAACCTTCCACGATCTCACTAATGAGGGAGCTGGGGCGGGTGTCAGGCGGGTGCTTACTTCCCGGAACGTGATATTGGAATGGAGTGCTCACTTGGAGAGATACCGCTGTCTTCCATATTGAAGTTTTTGCCATCTAAATTGCAGCAAAGGCAGCACTTGATATGCAAATTAAGGAGAAGGACAGTGATATCCATGCGGATAGTCAGCCAGCCTTAATAGCTCTGAGTGGCTCTCAGATAACATCTAAGTTACTGGGGGATGGCAGGTCGCATGTGGATAACTTATGTATCCACTATAAGCTGTCCCTTATGTGGGTTTGTGGTCACACGGCCTTCATCGGGAATGGTAGGGCTGACCTTTTAGCTAGGGGTGGCTCTGATTCTCGGTTCCTCGGACCGGAACCTGCAGTAGGCCTTGCCATCTCGATTATCGGTTGTCTCATCAAAGCGTATGTTCATAGAAACTATCAGCAGAGATGGGCGAATCTGAGTACTTGCAGCTGAATGAAACTGTTTCTTGATGGGCCCAATAGGAAAATCTCTTATTTTCTCAAGTGGGTCGGCAGGCAACAATGTACATCTGTGGTTAGCATCATCATCGGCAACAATTCACTTCACGCTCATCTAACAAGGAGCTGTTTGACAACCCTGAGTGTCTGTCCTGCCTGGAAGGAGAGCCAGAGACAGCCGAACACTCTTTTTGTGTGCTTGTCCGGCCTTCGCCCGGCGCAGGCTGAATACTCTAGGGTCTGCCTTCTATCTGCAGATGAGCTGAAAACCCTCCCTCACTAAAACCTGATGCGCTTCATTAAGAGGACAGAAAGGTTTTGGTGAATGGGCTTCTAGCAGGACAGCACAATGGGCCGCCATGGCCTCTCTGCTTGGGATGGATACTCCTGTCCCCCTGCCTCAAAATAAAAAAATAAAGAAAAAATCCTACGTTCTGTAACTCTTTTCTATAACTCTTTGCCTCAGTCACACTAGGACAATGCATAGTTAAGTTTTTTTTTATATATTCACCCAAGAGACACAAGTATATATATGACATATATTTCGTTCTTTGTTCAAAACGAAAGGGTTCGCCCAGTTTTGCTCTCATGCTTCCTAACTTACTTATAATTTTGCATAGAATATAGAGATAACAAGAAGCCACTATCAATTAAAAAATGGTCGGCGCTTCATCTTCTTTTCTTTAATATAGTCCTTAGTATCTCAAACTAGGTAACAAGGGCGAAATCACCGAATTTAGCATACCTCCAACGAAATAGATTTAGTAACATAAAACTTTGCAACAGAATACCAAATAAATTAAAAAAAAGCAATAACATATTTTTAAAAGAAAAAATGTTGTTTTGCCATTTGCTTACAATCACACATGGATCTCTTTCATCTTGCGAAAGTTTTTCCCAACCATGGATCTCTGGACCATTGCTTTTTCATACAAAATTTGGACTTCGCTTGTTCTTAGATTTTATTATATCTATGACTATATGTGACTTATGTACATTGTTCGTCCTTTGTATCCTTCGATTATATTAGGGACGCACAATGTACATATACATAGGCTTATAGCATCCGCATATAGTAATATTTTTAATTTTAGTTATTAATCCAAGCTCAGTGGATACCCTATGCTGCAAAGCACAACATGTCAGTAAGGAGATAAGGGAAGGATTAGCGGACATGAGGAGAATGACGGAGGTGCTGATGTACGTCACTGTTGAAACTTTGCAGATTCTAAGGCAGAGGAAAAATAGAAGATGGTAGTCTGATCCACGTTCACACAGTTCAGGATAAAAAAGTAGTACGGAATTTAACTCTGCCGCCAAAACTATTTTGACGAATGAAAGGATGAGCGCGGTTTAAAATGCAAGTACTGCGTGCAGGAATTAAATTACAAGGGATAGGAACTGTTATTTTTTCAAAACACAGACTATGTATGTAGCATTAAAGGAGTGAAAGGCATCGCGCATTGCGGCGTTCAAATCGATATGACAGTTATTGCCACAAGGCTAATGAGCTTGAAGACTCTATTTTGGACAATATCTAATAAAGCTATGGCTGTGTGACCAGCCTCCTGGCTCAGATGTAGGAATTGTGTTTCATTCTCGGTGTGATATTGAACCAATAAATGAGCGCTAAATTTGACGGGCTGAAAAATGTCTTACATCTTTTAAGAAATTCAAAACAATTCGATGAATCCTTGACAACAGAGAAAATTTGATTTATATAAGTAGTATAACTTCATGAAAATAATGCTTAATAACGATGTATCGGAAATTAACACTCCATCAAAAGAAACGAGAGTGGTTTAGTAATGATCTTGTTTTAAAAATATGAGAGATACGAGAAAGAGAGGGGAGAAATAACAGAGCCCTGGAACATATCGGCATTTATAAGGTGAGGCGAGCCGATAAACATTTTTCAATTCATGATAGAACAGCAGGGCACCACAATAGAACTTACGCGCTTCGGAAATTTTAAAGTTTTCTATTCGTCTATTATATATAATTACGAGATTCGTATAGTTTCAATAAAAAATTTACTTAATATCGTAAAAAAAAAATGTGTGCCGAACTTTTGTAAGGGAATCAAGAATATAGGTTCAATTTGAAGATCGCTCATTGTTTCCTTTCCGATCCACTCATTTAGTACAGTCATTTGCTAGTTTTACCTGAAATGTTTTCCGGGAGTTTTGAAAACTGGTATCTTTATAGATTTCAACGTGCTCTTTTCGAATTTTCATTTTGCTACCTCGAATCCTTGCCGCTCGCGCCGCCATTTTGAATAGATGATGCCCCAAAACCAGTGTTTGACAATATCTTGTTCCGACTCATTTTGACCCATATTAAGATGAAAATCGTTATGTGATAAATTAAACCAGCGAATTTCCTATAATTTATTAATGTACTAACTTTTTGGTTTTTTTTTCTTTTAAAATGTATTATGAGTGTCGCGAAGTCAATTCCAACACGCGTAGGCGAAAAAACTCATTTCCACACCACCATGAGATAGAGTAAGTGACGGTTTTTTTTATTTTTCTGGTATCCCTGATGGACCCGGTTTTACGAGTTCATCATCCTCGCCACTGTAACCGTATAATGAAAGGTGGTGGAAACGTTCTGCAGCTTCAGAAATGATCTGTGGGTTAGCGTTTTGGTTTTTGAATACCTGGACAAGCTCAGTTAAATCTGAGTTTTTTCAGAGTATACTGATACATTTTACTGTTTCTTGATTAAAAAGTGCTGATGTTATATCACAGCAATTGAGGGCGTGCAAGAATAATATTTTTTGCGGCTGTTTTATCTATGACACCTTCTGTTGAATATATTTGTTGCAAAATTTTTATCACAGCAGTGCATAAAAAACAATAATTTCTGAATGAGAATTTTGAGGTAGTAGTGGATCCCAATTGTAAATGAGGAGGTGCGACTTCGAAAATTTTCGTTATTATAGCGTTCTTGGCGCACATCGTGAACCACTATCGATTTCAATCCCTCCAGAATTTTTGCCTTGTTGTCTTTATTTTAGCACTTACGAAATATATCCAAAACTTTTTCCTTTACTTCAGTCACCACACTTGCAATGGATTTTCACAAATAAAACAGTTCACTTCCTTAGTAGCCATGGCTCCGGAAATCCCAACGACACTATAGATTAGGATCCGCCAAACTTTTTTGATCATCGGTCCCACAAAATTTACTAATTCTTTTATCGACCCCCTCTATAAAAATTTTCAAAAAAAGGAAGAAAACTTATGTAATTCTTTTACCTATTTTATTATTACTAAGTTTAATTTTTACATAAAACAATTAGAGGGATGTGCTTCTTGATTCTTGGCAAGATCACCAATATTGGTTTGAAGTTTGTTAGTTTCGTCCTTAAATCGCATCGGAATTTCAAATTTAAATTATTTCTTTGCTTTGTTAGAATAGAATTGACATGACTGAAGCCAGATTCTACCATATTTGACTTTGCGAATGCAATTAAAAAGGGAAATGCTACATTACATAGCTTTTGAATATTTTTCCGTAATATTTATATTAGTCCAAGATTTACTTATAGTTATATTATTAAAATGGGTGTTTGCTTCAAGATCAACTAATAACTTAATAACTTTATCTTGGAAAAAACTGTCAATTATTTCAACTTGAGCAGTAAATGACACGATAATCTATTGTGGGATGTCCATACTTTCAATATCTTCAAATTGTAGTAATATAAAATCATCGCTCAATTTTAGTGATTGTTTTGATTGTATGTATATACTCGTATTTCCAATTCTTCGTCAGTATATCCATATGCCGCAAATTTGAAAAGTATTAAAAATCTTTACGCAATAATGAACACAAGTTTAATTTTACTTGAAAGCTCAGAATAATTGTCATGGCATGAATAAAAGAAATATCTTTTACTTGGAGACGTGTTTGAATGTCATTGAAGTATGCAAATAAATCTGCCAAAGTAAAGATATTGTTTATGTTTTTTTTTTACTTCTTCACCGAAGGCTGGATTAATTTCTGTAAGAAATTCGGTAACTGATTCTAATAATTCATCGACCCCTAAATATATTACATCGACCCCTGGGGATCGATTTCGACAACTTTGGCGACCGCTGCTATAAATCGATATACTCGTATGATGTATATTTGGACTCTGTCGGCCGATGTTCCGCAGAAGAGGTCACAATACCAAGGCAGAGGGAGCGTCCCTTTTTAACTGCGACAGACCATATACAAGGTCGAACAAGCCGTTTTTTCAACGGCTAGTTAAGGCAGAAACACATACAAGCGAGCCTTAGGCCAGGCCTCTGACAGGCTTCCTCGCAACTACATTCAAAGAAGTAGGTCTTAGGCTAGCTGCTAGGCTTAGTTTTGTGTTGCCTTATTTAAAAACCCGTGTTGGAAAATTTGACAATGCGTCGAGGAAGCCTCGACGCTCGATGTGTATCTGCCTTAAATATTTTTCCTTAATATACTAAGTACACCTGTTGGTGTAGATGTATATATGGACATTGCGGCATTCGTATGCTGAAACTATTCATTTTACAAAAAAAAAGGGTAAATTGCAGGAAATTTTCTCTAGTTTAATTTATTACACAACTATTTTCATCATAAAATGAGTCGGAATGCATATATTGTCAAAAACTGCTTTTGGGCGCTTTTTCAATGTGGTTGCGCAATCGGAAAAATACGAGGTGGTAAAGTGAAAATTCGAAAAGAGCACGTCGAAATCTATAAAGTTACCAATTTTCAAAACTTCCGTAAACTTTCCCATTAACTTACTTTTTGAGCACGAAATGAGTGTCCTAATTGTGAAAAAGTACAGTTAACAGGAACAAAGCGGATCGAAAACATTATGATAACACGTAAATATGGCCTAGTTTTATAATTTGAGTTACATGGCAATTCGACACAGTCACAGAAACATATGGAACCATTACCTGCTAGAACTCATTCTGTAAAGTTATAAGCAAACAAAGTAGATGCTTTACTAAATAGTACACCGATTGTTCCCGGCTTATATATAACCATAATCGACAAGCTCTGTTGTCAATTTTCCAAACCAAAACCAAAAGCTTTTCGCTTTTTATTAGAACAAACAAAAATAAAAACGAAATCCTTGCATGCTTGATAGTGTGCAGTGACCGTAAGCAATACTATCGGAGTTGTTTAAAAAGTCTATTTCACTTCGCAGGAGAGATCCAAGTGTTTCTTAAAAAAAATAGAAATAAAAAAAAACAGTTGACACCAGCAAGTTAACTTTACACAAGAAGCTGTTGGAGGAAACCACGCCTGGTATTAAGCGTAAAAAAAAGAAAAAAGAAAAATTAAAAAAAGATAGCAAAAAAATAGGACATTGCACACCCTGAAAGAAAATAAAAAAATAAATAAATTAATGGTGAGACTGGGAACGGGAAGCTGGATAAAGCAAACAAAATCGAAAGCAAAAAAGCTTATGTGATCGAAAAGCCATTTACCGCTTCTGCAAAACAAGCCGAAGTTGGATGCCCTCCCGGCACTGCCGTTGTAGTCACTGTGGAGGGCTGTGGAGCACCTCCAGTTGCAATCCCAGCCGATGGTACTGCTGCAGTTGTTGTTGCTATAATTTTTGTGGAATTTATGGCCGGTTTATGCGCAAATATTGGCGGTGGTGGGGGAAATGTAGCTAGTTGTGACGGATGGGACATCGTAACGCCAGTTATGGTGTTCGTTCCGTACATGGAACTCGTCGAATACATGGGATGGTGAGCTAGGTCAATCTTTGTACATTTGTAGCATAGCCGGTCCAATGGGTTAAGAAAGCATTCGAGAATAGGGTGGAGAGAAAAAAATTTTGATGTAAGTAAAAACAAAACAATTCTTAGTAAACAATGAAAATGGGACAAACTTTCCAAGCGAACAGAGCAGAAAAAAACGTTGGAAACACTCCTTTTACTATTGCTTTGCTCTTATTCGATTTAGAAAAGATCTACATTTGTACAAAAACTAATGTTTTCATATATGTATGAATGTATGTATGCATGTGTGTGAATGTGTGAAGGCATTTGTCTGACGAATCTTGTGCTTATATAGGTTTATGTGGAATTTGTTTATTGTATTGGTGTGTTAGTAGAAGAAAATTAAAATTTATTACCTGAGCATAGATGGTTGGCTCTATTCGCTTTGCCTCAGACTGCCTTGGTCTCCCCAGAGTAGCACTGCAATAGGGTATCCGTTGTCCAGATGCAGTTTGCGCTGCTACAGTTAAATCAGCATAGGTGATATCAGTCTGCGGGAGATACAATAGCGTTTAATATCAGATTCTCGGAAAATACATTTTACTAAAGGTTTCACTATTATGATTTACTGAAAAGGGTCAGGAGCTTTTATTAAAGAAAATGTATAGGCAGGCAAATACCGTAGAAAAGGGCTCTGATTAATAACCTTTTCACAAGTTTTGAAAAATGTTCAAAATGATTTAAAGATATTGCTACCTGTTACCGTTGTATCGAAAGATTTACGTTAACGGAAAAGGGTTAAACAAATAAAACGCGTTACGAAAGACAATGAAGGGCACATGTAATAAATTTACTTGTTATAACGCAGGAAGCTTGAATATGTACATAATAAATGATAATATGATAAATATAAGTTAGTAATGCAAAGCAATCTGGAATAATTAATAACCTTTTTCATAATAATTCACGCCGTTATACAATTAGTACCCACACAATGAACTGAGTCATATCAGGATACGATATAAACAGCGGTGTCCGAAGAGACTGAAGTAGAAGCGCTAGAAAAACCAAAGGGTACTTTCCATAAGTCAAAGAAGATGGACCTATTGACTTTCTACTTGATAATTATTTCGCTGGCACAATGATTGATATGGAAGAAGTTAGCGTTATGGCAGGCCCTGTTTAACTTCCTATTGGGTGCGCAGTAAAACAGAACTGTCGTTTGACTTCTTCGGACTTCAGGTATATGACACAATTGGTATACGAACTGTTTCAAACTTTTGAAATCTCTGTATATTAACAAATCTCTCTTAGTTTATTACAAGATTGAATTGACAGCCTGAGACTTTTGGGGAGTCCGTCTTTCTAATACCAATAGGTATGCTCACCAAATGGCTAAATTTACAGTCAAAGCAATACACAGCGTGGTTAAGAGACTTCAAAGATTGTTTTCGGTTATGACCAAACTGATCAGTACATCGAACCATTTTGCCCTAAGCATTTTTGCACAGCACCAACAGCAACCTTGCTGAAGCTTACATTTCTATACCTAGGTAAACGGTTCAGCAGCTAAGGCTGCATATATATACAAGATAGACATGGAACTTTGGAATAAAACCATTTTAAATTTCACAATACCTTAGAGGAGGTTCTGGATGAAAGTTCTGAACTCATAATGGCACCAGATCAAATGTCCACCTGATTGACATAGGTTAAAATATCCTGGTCGTGTACAATTTCTTAACTATCGCCAGAGGAGGTCTAATCTAATCTAATCTAATCTATACGGATGTGTCCAAAGCTGAGGCAGGTACTAGTGTATACATGTGCAATGTTATTCCAGGTTTCAGATAATCAGTAAGAATTTGGAGGCATGCTGGAGTTTTCCAGACCGTAAATGATGTCATATTGAGTTGTTCTTTGAGGTTCTAAGAGGATCTTATAGTAACTTCACCAATTAAAGCTATTGAAGCTATGAAGCAGAAATGGGTGAACTTGAACACTTGCAGGTGCATACAACTTTTTCTTTGTGGGCCAAGTAGGAGTTTCTTTGATTTTCTCATGGGGCTCGGAAGGAAGCAATATAGTAATGTGGTTGGTCGCCTCACGCTCATATAAAAAAGATGGAATTTATTGGCAGTTCTGAGTATCTGCCCTGCCTGGAAGAAGCGCCTGAGATAACCGAACACTTTCGGTGTGCTTGTTCGACCTTTGCTTGGAGCAGCCTGGACACGCTTGGGTCTACCCTCCTATCTGTGGATGAGCTTAAAAATTTATCTCACCAAGACCTGATGCGCTTCATTAAGAGGACAGGAAAGTTTTGCTGATGGAGTTTCTAGCAGGCTAGAAAAATGTGGCGCCGTAGGCTTGGAATCTCTCTATACAGAGATAGATATATAGATGGATGCAATCGAGTCTTAGATAATGAAGCATCACGATTTTGTATGCAATAAAACATATACTAAGCAATTTCACAATATTTTCTTTAATTTCAACAGAAATCCGGCAGAAATACCGATTGAGCTCTGCATGTAAACACATCAACACATATAAGAGAACTGTGGTGTTTCGATACAGAAAACTGGAACGGACATGGAATGAGTTGAAAGCGGATGCCCGAAAAAGGTTAGGTGGATCAAGGCTCTCAGGGCTTATATATTGATTACTAGGAGCAATATTCTTTGCACCAATTATCATAATTAGGTGGTACCTACCTACATACCTATTTACAATAACGGAGTTAGTTAACTTAAATGCTTTCATTTACCACACCCTGTATATGTGAAATTAGTTCAATATTTCGAAGAGAAAACGTTTCCCAACTTAACAACATTCCATAAAAGTTACTTGTACCTATCGGAAAATGTAACATCTAACCACAACTTCAAATTTAAAACATCATTTGCAAACAATATTTAAAGCATATAGAAACTGCTTTTCTAAATCTTTTAATACTTTTTCTATGCCGCTTGTTTGCTCTGCTCAATCTAAATCCACTATTGATTTTTGTGCCAATTTCCTTTCTCTTGGCGTGAATCACAGGGACTAGTTTTACCTCTCGAAGATTATACAAAAAAAAAAAAAAGTTTTGTGGTTTGGAGCTATCGTGGAACGTGTTCTTGTGAAAATGGAAGAGAGAATATAAATCAATACCGTCCGTCCTCCTGTTGAAAGAAACATTCAAAATGTTGCGTGACATTAATGTAATAAAATAGAACATTTTAAAACCTCATCGTCGCCTTTGACAGTGCACGTATCTTTGTTATTTAATTAAAGTTCGGATATTTTTTTCAAAAAGATTTGTTTTTCACCTCGGGTATAGAATTTGAGTGCTGGATGACTACCATCTACCATCTCTCTATGCAACTGAATTCAAATCGAGTTGTGGGAGTTGAACTTGAGTGAATCATCATCTGAAATTTCACTTATTTTCTTTCGTATTGCAATTGCATCCTCTCAGCCATTGCATTTAGTCGATCTTTTTATGGATGCTTTGACTGCGGTACATTGTTCGGCGTACCACAGAAAGGTTCATGGAAGCATATGAATGCAAGGATTTCGTGCTAGTTTCTCATGCACTCACATTTTTAAAGCTCCACAAGTACAACAATTGAGCTCTAGGGTGCAGTTTACTGCACAAAAGTTTGAATCAGATGCACTTTTTATAAGCTGGAATGGTAAATACTTGTGCTGAGAGTATAATAGTATGTCGTAAAAATTTCAAAAGCAGGACCATACTTTAGATGAAAAAAATTAAGTTGTTGGTTTCTTTTCCCAAAGGCATATCGCATTTACTATCCCTGTCAAAACAGTAAAAGTTTTTATATTCCTTGCATCCTTAAAAAAAAAAAGATGGAAAAACAAAAAGCCTGCCCCAAAAGCAATTCAAGATTGGAGCAACATTTTGCATTATTTATGTTTGTAAAGAGGCAAATGTGGTGTTCTATGAGCAATGAACTTATTTAACTTTTGTTTGGAACTTTTCTAGGCATATACATGTGTTGCTCGCATATAGAAAAGATTTCGATTTAGATTTCTATCTAACCTTGAAATATGTACACAATTATTCCGAGTAGGTAGTTGTGTTCAGAGCTTACTTAAAGAATTTCGCTTTGATGGAAAATTATGTTACCTACAACCACTATAATTACTCACTTACAACATTTTCTTTTAAATTTGTCCGTAATTGTCCCACGTTCGTGATTTTCTTCTCAAAACAAGCAAATCATTAACATTTTAATGGAGGTTTGATTAAGTAATTAAACCCAAGAATTTAAGACGTTTCACAAAGACAATTTACAAATGTGCACCACAGTGCATCGTTATAGAGATAAATTGGATTTGTTAACTCTATAAATCCGATTATACGGATTCCGTGTGATCAAGGAGCATGACAGGCTGCTATAGATAAACCCTGTCTTGAAGGACATCCACTATCTACCCACTATACATATATATAACATATAACAAAACAAAAAAATCCCTCGTCCATCCAGACGTTGCTTTGCGAAACAAAGCTTCGACATTTTTCTTTACTAAGATTGTACGGACTAAGAATTGGTAAAAATAAAGTTTGATTAAACTTAAATTAACTAAGTATATCTCTTGGAATAAATATACACGTCCAACTACAACGTATTCCTATCACTGGCATCACTGCATCACTGTTAAAAAATCCGTTTAAAAATTCCATTTGCCCTCAAAATCTCGGAGAATTTTTCATAATTTAGATCCCGTTGTAATTACATACGCAAAATACAAGATAGAAGAACACGTTGTGCATCAGCAGTGTTAACTATGTAAAATGACCCGATGACAGTGTTGAAATTATGTTCCCAGGGGTTCACTTCTACAATAATTGCAATGAGTTAGCATGACTTCATGCACATCAGCAGAGATATCCTCAGCATAAAACACCCCCAACCCCAGCTCGTTCCATTACTGTTTGTGATATTTGTGCCCGCATAGAGATTCTCCGGTGAAAGATTTCATTTTGCGGAAACTACTACCTCTAAATTGTCTTTTAACGGCCCCACGGTTTAAGCTCCCGGCCCATTCATATAAAGACAAATGAGGCTTATGCCGGAGCAGGGATGTGTCAAGAATGGGAACACCTGTACATGCTAGGGAGATATAGATTCACGATTACAACGCTTCGCCTTACCTTGTTCTGTTGTGTCGTATAACCCATTTTACTCACTGGAATTAAAGTGTTATACGTTGTGATATATTGTGGTGTATGATGATGATGTGGTGGTTGCTGTTGAAGCTGTTGTTGTTGCTGCTGCTGCTGCTGGTGCTGGTGCTGGTGCTGATGTTGTTGTTGTTGCTGATGTAAGTGACTTTGAGATTTCTTGTCAATTACACCGTAAGGTATCCGGTCATACGTGGATGATGTTATTACAGCATTTTGTTCAGCCAAAGCAGCTGTTGCATATGCCCGACTATGATTGTTCGTTGTCCATTCGTCATCTTCATCCCGGTCATCTAAAACAATAGCTGAAGGGTTGAAGGGATCTCATTGCATTAAATTAAAATTAATGGAAAAAATACCTTGCGGAATGATATCAGGATTTTTATCAATGCTATCACTGCTTGTCTGGCATGTATCTCGACCGATTCGGATATCTTGCACAGATTGACCATTATGTAAGGTATCTCGACTGACTTGATGTGAGTAATTATTTCGATCTCTACCTGATGAACCTCTCATTCGCACAATTATAACAATTATTAGAGCTATAAGAAATATACTGCCGACTATTCCCAGAAGAATTCCAAGAAAAGGCCGAATATCTTCGATGACTGGCGCATAAGCTAAAGATAAATCTGGAAAAGATATAAAATATTTACCACCTCCAGCACAAGATATCCATTAAAGTAATTTTACCAGTCTGTTTCTCTGGATCTTTGAGAGTGTAGACTTGAAGGACAGTGGAGTTACTTCGTCCCTTCTTATTTTGCGCCACTAGAAATACATTATATCCAATTCCAGGTACTAAACCACGTACTTCAAAATATGGACTCCTGAAAAGAAAATATTATGTTGAAATAGTATTTACTAGAAAATTGGGTGTCATCAGTGGGATGTACAGTAACTTAATTGTGTAATCGTACGAAATTCTCCACGATATATCAATTATGTACGTTGTATTAGAATTTCTTTTCGAATTTGTAAAGCTCCACTGATTGTTCAGCTATATTGTGTTTGATTAAGTGGACTTTTGAGGGCTTTGGTCTTAAATGACGACTTTTTGTACAAGGAAAATTTTTATCCCAACTTTCTTACTCATTTAAAAAAAATGTTTTTTTTTTCGTACTTCAATAAGAATTACTATTAATTATATTCTTCTCGTCAGAGTCATATAATTCATTTTTGAGCAATATTTATATGTTTATCTTTATATTATATTTGCACATTCAGAAATATTTGTTTACCCTCACTTGGAATTTGACCGTCAGACTGACATGGCAAAACTTAAATATCAGAATAAAATTGTTGACATCTCTGTAGGCAAGATTCATGTAAATTTGCCAAAATGCGTGTCCCCGAAATTTATAGAATTTTTTACGATTCTTGGGCTACTTAGCTCGGAGTACTAGCTTAAACTCACCAGTTTATTGGAAATAAGTTATTGGTGCGAGATTATTGTAGAGTTTGTAATAGATTTTGACGTAACGTCGAAATCATCCTGTAGTAGCTCTCGCACAGCTTTGATAACTCAGTCGGGAAACGCGCTGACTGCAATCCCTGGTGTCGTGTCCATTAGACTTTTATATCTTCTCCTCTCCTATACTACCGCATACACTATCTAAAAAAAAAATTCGAGTCTCTCTCTTCTAGCAACACAATACGTACTTCAGTGAAATGGAAAAACATTAACGCGCTTTTAATAGAAACAATGAAAAAAACCAAAAAGTGTCTTTAAACACAAAATGGGTCGTGGGAAAACTTGAACTGCGATATTAGAAAAATCGTTATTCTATAGCACTACATTTAACAACTTGGAAAATCACGAGCAAAATGAGCACGAATCCTTTCACGATTAATAATTTTCTTAAGGATCGAAAAAATTATGGAAACTGTCGCGAAGTGCCATAATTTATGGACGACAAAAAATTAAGGATAACAAATGCAAGAGTAGTAACAGGATGAGTTAGGCTCTCTGCAAATGCTCAGAGTTTTCAGAGTGTATTACGAATGCCATCATCTGTGACGTAATAAATTGTAGAAAAAAACCCCATGATTGAAGCTTGTCATGAAAATTCCAGGTTGAATTTTGGTCTAACCATGTAATTTGGAAGGATTTGCGGTGGCATCACATTTCATCTTTTCTCACTAAACAAGTTTCATCTCAACGGACCATACCAACATTTGATTCGATCATTTCAAAAAGCCGAGAGAACTTGTAAAAGTACCGACACACTTACCGGCACAGCACGAACCAGCACAGACAGGCATCGACCGGCACCGGCATTTTTCGTGCACATATAACGACATAAAACGAATACTAAACTTTCAATTAGGGCAGGTATCGCGAGAAAATTATAGAAAAATGATCCCGTGTCAACTTCGCAATCAGACCACCAACCGACAACTGGCACTAGCCACCGATAGCGACCGGCAATGAAGTTTCCGCGCAATTCTGTCACATTAGATAATATGACTCTTGAATCGATATCGGTTCAACCAAAGACAGTGGATAACATAGAAAAATTAAAATTACCAATTTTTTCGGGAGAGTTAATTGATTGCCTTGATTTCTGGTCAGTATGTCAAGTCTTACTGCACAACAATAATAAGAATACAGAAGAAAAAAAATTTCAACATCTTCGCAATTGTCTCGGCGGTTATGCTAAGCACATAATAAAGGGTATGAATACTACAGCCAAAAATTACGATGAGGCTATTAAATTGTTAAAAACAAGATATGACAATAAACGCTATGTCTTTCAGGCACACATCAGTTTAATTCTTGAGTTGCAGAACATTACAAAACCTTCGGCGAGAGTTTGAGATTGTTGCTTGATAAAAAGAGAGAACATTTGCGTTCCTTATTGACAATTGGAAAGAAAGAACAAATTACTGACAGCTTTATGCTACATATTCTCATCTCCAAATTGGATTTCACCACGCAAGCATAATGGGAGGATGAAATAGCCAATCATGGTCACAGATCAACTGATTGTACGCTAATATATCCTACATGGGAAGAATTCATCATTTTTCTCGAAAAAAGACTACAAACTCTAAAACTAACGTTCTTGCAAATCAATCAACAAATGTCAAAAGTGCTCTGGAAATCATCACACTCTACTGCACATTAATCCAGGCAAGCTCAGCTGAATCTCACGAAGTTAATGAATCTAGCTCATCATCAGCACAAGTTCACTCTTTGGCTGAAAATCAATCTCCCAGTCAAATTTCATTTCTGAAAACTTTGCACAGAGACTCGGACTTGCAAGACAACCAGCAAGCTCCTCAATTGCAGGAATTGGAGACGTTTGTACACAAGTTAAACACGAGACTGCAATTACAATCAAATCACATGAAAATTTTATTTCAAATTTTATGGCATTTATCTTACCTAGCATAACAGGAAAGCAACCATACTATCACAAATCAGTTGACGACTTCACCATACCATCAAATATAAATCTAGCGGATCCATCCTTTCACGAGCCTAAGCTTATCGATATTCTAATTGGGGGAGAGTTGTTCTTTAGCTTACTCTGCGTAGGACAGATAAAACTCAGCCAGAATTGCCTATACTTCAAGAAACTGTCTTCGGATGGATTCTCTCCGGCAATATAATTGAGCCAATTCAACACAGTCTCTATACCAAAGCAGATCAAACTCCGTATGACGACAACCTTGCCACTTTATTAAAATCTTTTTGGGAAATTGAAAATGTGTTATTGCCAATGTATACCTACAGTTCTGAGGAACTAGCTTGAGCGGAAAATTTCGACAAGACAACAGAATGCTCCACGTCAGGACAACAGAACGCTCCACGTCAGGACAATATGTAGTCAGACTGGCCATGCGGCAAGATCCAGTAATTTTGGGAGAATCTTATTCAACTGCCCTGAAACGACTTCAATCTATGGAACGCAAATCAATGTCTGATCCAGCTCTCACGGCTGACTACAATAAATTCTTGGATGAATATGAAGATCATCATATGGAAGATCTACGCAAAACTCAATTCATTGCACTTTGTACCTCAGCATTGTGTGGATAAAAACGATGCCACCAGCACTCGCGTTCGTGTTGTGTTTGATGGCTCCTGTCCCACTCGGGGAAACCTGCATAAGTCTCTTAACGACATTCTAATGAAAGGACCCACCTTGCAAGATGATTTATTTTCCATCATTCTACGTTTTCGACTGCATCGCTTTGTTATCACTGCCGACATTTTTAATATGTATCGGCAGGCTCTTGTGCATCCAGATGACAGATGGTTGCAATGTATTTTTTGGAGCAAGAGCCTAGTAGATGAAATAAAGGTTTATCAGCTTGGCACTGTAACACATGGAACATCACCAGCAGCATACCTAGCAACTCGTAGTCTCGACCAATGCGCACATGATGGTGCCTCAAAGCTTCCTCATGCCGCGGAACGTGTGCTCAGAGATTTCTATGTCGATAATCTGATAACTGGCGTAGATCCCAAAGAAGAGTTACAACTTATTAAAATGGAAATTTCAGAAATGCTGGTGTCTTATCATTTAAAGAAGTGGTGTTCCAACCTACCTGAGATTTTAGAGGACGTTCCAGGTCAAGACAAGGAGAAGCATTTTCAATTAGATAACAATCACTTCATAAAGGCCCTTGATTTGATTTGGGATCCCACAATGGACTACTTCGCATTTTATTCTAATACTCAGCATCATACGAAAGCAAGTAAGAGATTAGTTTTATTGGAGATCGCCAGATTCTTCGAACCCTTAGGGCTTATAAATTCTATAGTGGTTTCCGCAAAAATTTTCATGCAATTTTTGTGGAAGCTGCAACTTAATTGGGATGAAAGTTTACCTCAAGAGCTTCAAACCCAGTGGTGTCAGTTTAGATTACAACTCAATGAGATCATTAAAATCAAATTTCCTCGGTACGTCGTATTACCAAACTCTGAAGTGCAACCCCACGGATTTGCAGATGCCAGCGAAAAGGCATATGGGGCTTGCATTTATATTCGCTGCAAGGACATGCAAAACAACGAAAGCATCAATCTACTCTGCGCTAAATCAAAGGTTGCTCCAATTCGCACCATTTCTCTGCCCCGACTGGAGCTATGCGCTGCCTTGTTCCTAGCCGAGCTACTACAAAAAACAAGGGCTACTTTGAAAACTCTAGGTATTGTTTCATTCTGTTGGACTGACTCGAGTATAGCACTGGGTTGGATTCGCTCCGCATCATTTCAGTGGGAAAACTTCATATCTAATCGTGTCTCAAAGATTCAACAGCTTACTGAAGGAAGCAGCTGGAATCATACTCCAACTCATCTCAATCCAGCTGACTTGGTCTCCAGAGGAGCACTTCCAAATGACTTGCAATTGTTCACACTATGGTTTCGGGGTCCGCAATTTCTCATGTCTTCCTATTCATCATGGCCAAAGCAACCTGGAAACCTTACATTAAATCTACCGGAAATGAAAAAACAATGCTTTTGCTTCATGTCCTCCAAACGAAGCGCTGATCCAATAAAGGACAACAAATTTATTAATTGTTACCATCGATTACTGTTGGTTTTTGTCCACGTCCGCCGATATATGAAAAAATCATACATGACATCATCATCCCACGTTGATCTCTCCTGAAGAGTTAGCCGCTGCATTAAAATCCATCATACGAAATATTTAAAGGACTTACTTCGACGAGGATTACAAGTGCCTATAACAAAAAGGGAACGTGAGTATTACCAGCAGACTAAAGCAATTATTCCCGTTTATAGATGACCATTGAATTTTACGTGTTGGAGGTCGCATTAAGAACGCCCCTGTATCGTTTGATGCCAAGCATAAAATGCTTCTGCCTCATTCACATCCATTCACCCGGGAACTAATTTGTCACTATCACCTTAACAATTTACATGCTGGCTGCTAAACCTTGTTAAATATCATCAGACAACATTTTTGGGTCGCAAACTTGAAAAACACTATTCGCCATGCCATTCATCGATGCATTATCTGTTTTCGATCTCGTCCTGTGTTTGCTGAACAGCTAATGGGAAACTTACCTGTCGATCGATTACAAGCACAAAGAGCCTTTACCATCACAGGCCTAGACTACTGTGGACCTGTATATGTATCATCAAGGATTCGAGGCCGACCACCATCAAAAGCATACATAGCACGATTTATATGTTTCGTGACAAAAGCAACACATCTGCAGCTGGTAACCGAGCTCACTACGAGTGCCTTTCTATTGGCTCTAAGACGCTTCATAGCTAGACGAGGAAAATGCTCAAAAATATATTCAGATAATGCTACTAATTTTGTAGGTGCAAAAAACGAATTACTTCAGTTAAGGGAACTCTTTCTAAGTGAATCTCAAAACGACATCGTAAGAAGTATGTGTCTACAAGATGGAATAGAGTGGTCTTTCATACCACCACGTTCGCCGCACTTCGGAGGACTATGGGAACCGGCACTCAAGATAGCCAAAGGCCATTTACTGAAAACAGTTCGCAATCAAAATCTAACTTTCGAAGAGATGTATGCAATAATCTGCGAAATTGAACCAATAATGAACTCCAGGCCAATATCACCCACATCAAGTGACCCAAATGACCTGATACCGCTTTCTCCTGGGCACTTTCTTATAGGATGCCCACTTGTTGCATTGAACGAATCAAACCCCAAGGGGATTTCATTCAGTCCACAGAAATGATACAAGTTGATTGAGTCAATGCAGCAGCACTTTTGGACTAGGTTTGATAAGGAATATATAAACAACTTGCAGCAGGGGACAAAATGGCAAAGAAAATCGCGTAATGTCGAAATTGGTGATTTGGACCTACTAAAGGTGCCTAGCTTAAAATGGCCAGTTGGTCGAGTAATTGAAATTCATACTGGGCGTAATGAACAGGTTCGAGTAGTTTGTACAATCAAAACAGTATCTGGAATCTACAACCGAGCAATTACTCAAGTTTGTCCATTGCCATTGGACTCAGGAGATCCTTCTTGACAGGAAAGGTAGTCCTTTCAAAGTGGCCGGCGTAGTAGTTTTTGATTAATGCAAGCCTCCAGTATAATCATTTGTAAATAGTTAAAAATCAGTCTTGTATTACATTTTCTGCGGCCACTGTAAAAATTTCTTTATTAGTATTGATACTGTACATAGTGCTATTACTCTAACATGATTTGTTTGTATTCACTTCTACTTTTTGGCATCTATAGAGATTATATTTATGTATTTATTCAGTTGAATTTGCTTAGTACCGCTACCTCTTATTATTATGAAAATTTGGAAGAATTTGGTTAATCGCATAAATTCTTAAAAACTATTAAGAATCAACATATGGTTCCGGTATCTGCCGGTGCCGGTTGATGTGAATTAGCTAACTTGGGCTCATATAAAAATAGTTTGCCTGTCTGTGCCGGTAAGTGTGCATCGACCTTAACTCTTGGATCTTAAAAGAATTAGAATTAATGAACTCTTCGAAGGACAACGATGGAATTCCCAGCAGCCAAATCATGACTGCTGTAATAATCTATTTCCAAAGTACGGACATTGAAGTTATTTGTTGTCCAGAGCTGCTTCCGAATCTGCACATTATTTAAAACATCTGGGGAGGGCTACCACGTACAAATTAGTGTTCTCTTTAATATGAATTTGGTAGTCTAATGTGACAGTAACAACAAATGAAAAAATATCGTCTTCGTTAAGTCAGGGAAATTCTCTAATTGAAGGAGGTTTGCAGTCAATAATTTGAACCACACAATCTATTCAGATATTTGTCTTTTCTTATGTAGATACGTAAAATATTTGGTAATATTTTCAAAATATTAAATGCATGTAAAATGTTTAAAACAGATACTTACTGAATCAGCTCCAGTCAACTTATGTTCCACCCATGGTATGTAAACCAACAAAGTATGCTCAATTCTCTCTTAACATCTAAACCATGAAAAATTTTACCTGTTCACGTTTTGGTCATAAAACTAACAGATACAAACAGTTTATTCCGTCATTTATATTTTGTGTGGTATGACGTAATAATGGCGGACAAATGTTTACAGTGAGTATGCCTTGTTAGTCGACGTATTGGACTAAAATAAGCGTTTTATTTAAGAACTATAGTAGATTTTACCCCAAGAGGGCTGGATTATTTATTTCTTGTCATTTCGATATTTCTGACAATTTTAAATTTATTTGAATTAACGAAAAATAGTCCGGTGGCTTTTTAGGAATTTTTCTTACAGAAGCGATAAAGACTGATTTATATATACTAAATAATAGTGAGAAACAGTAGTGAAGTATCAGTGCAAGAGTCCGGAGTCTTGAGGTGTGCTGTGCTGTAGAAAGAACCCGAGTTGTTGGCATACAAAATCATTTTTAGGTAAGTTTAATTGTTTCAATAATAAATTAGAAGTGAAATAGTTATAAAAATAAGCTGCCCTGGCAACAAAAATGAACATTTTCCAATTCCGGTTTGTTTGTTTACAATTGAATTGTTATTGTTAGTTGATGGAAGGTTTAGGTTTATTTGCATGATGTCAGCCATACAAAGGCAACGACAAGAAATATCATCAGAAAATAAATGGGGCACCAGGAAAATTCTTAAAATTCCAAAAATAATGAAATTATAAATTTAAAAATTTTGCGATATAATGGGATCTCTTCTATTGAATTCATTCAATACTTAATAAAGATTCAACCACTAAATTATGTGGCCGCTCTGAAAATATCTATTTCCATGACTAAAACGAACACATCGATGCGGTTCTAATACATGAAAAAGTGAGTAAAATTTCTCTTCCTCATAGCCTATCCTTTTTGATATATAATCTTAAATTTTACCAGAGAAATTATTACGAATGTAGTCCAGAATTACAGCTATTGTTACGTTTCGACATCATTATCAAATCTGTGCTCACCGCAATGAGATATTTCGTTTTTGTACCTACTAACTACTGATTATTTTAGATTGCTTGCTGCGCAGATGTCTTCGAACCTTTAAACGGTACAGATGTAATGTAGTGAAGCTTATATGGAATTATCCCTGTAGGAAAGAAAGTCTTTAGAAATGTAGTAATACCAATTTATAATTTAAAGACTATAACTCGTTATTGCACTGAATGGGGTTGAATAGTGTCATTAAAATTCAATGAAATGGAATTACTGCGGTAGTTATATTTTCTTTATTTTCGAAGAAATAGTGAATTTAATTCAATTATTAGTTTGTGTTGCCATGAAATAATACACTTTTGCACTAACAGATATACCGATCTCACGAAAAGCAAAAGAAAACTATTGAAAAATATTAGAAGCTTTTAAGTGGTCAATGCCCATAATTCGGGAGGAACTTTTTGATTGGCAACGTCACAGGGGGACTAAAGTCATTTGGCGAAGCATGCCAATTAGTTTGCAAAATATCAAAATGTTTTTATGTCAGTTAACTGAAAAAAGTGTGAATACTGTGGTTTGGGTTTTCATTAGTTTATATAAGTATATTCTTAATTGAATTTCGTATAAAATATGCGAGCTTATTATCTTTCATTTAGTTGCAGAAACAACGATAAAAGAACAAATCTAATTATAATTATCACCGGAAAAGTACTGCTAGAAAAGGTATTTCAGGTATTTAAGAAGGAAAACAAATCCATTACTCGCCCGTGGCAAATAACATATATTTCATTTATAATTAATAGGTGTTATACCGAATATCGCTGGATTTCATCTGTTCTGGCGATATATATCCGATACATCTGTATGCCGCCCCCTTCGAAGAGAATTTGTGGAAATCGAAGATACTCACGCAAGCGGAGTAATTTCAAGAATAATCCTAATTTGATGTTTTTATATTTGAAAATGTGCCAATTGCTAAAATACAATACATCTATTGTAAATTACAACTGATTTTTAAAGAAATTTTATTCCAATAGAAAGTAGTCTTGGGAATTCATCCAGGTTGTATTGTTTCATGAAAGGAATCCTGATAACATTCAATGCCGCGAAAAGGCAACATTTTCCAGTTTTTCTCATTTGTTATAGGCTTGGCATTGCACAATACTCATAAAATAATTCAAAAAATATTTAAGTTCCTGAAAAAATCACACCTTGAGACAATGACAGATCTCAGTCAATGAATTTTTGTCCCCCATATGACGTATCCATCCAATTGACAGAAATCTTGGCCATTCCTTGTTATTCTTGTACCATGCTTCATTGTCTATGATTTAAAAATCAAACTGTTAATGGTACATTTTCTATGCGTAGGTATATACCTGCAGATATTTATGTACATGAAAAGAACAATTACTTCATTTACTGTGAGTAACCCTGGTAGACAAATCATGATGAGCTCATCAATGAGCTTCCCATGAGTAATCAGATGAACGTCCTGATGAAATTTATTCGAATTTGAATTAAAATCGGTAAAAAAAATCATTTATTTACTTATTCACAGATAGTGCGCATGAGAGGCAATATCTCACTTATTTAGAAATGTATACTATGCTTCCCTTTTGTGTGTTTTACAATATTAGATGAGCACCTCAATGAGTACATTTAGACCGCAGCTATTTAGGACTAGTTGTACGTAAGTGGACTTACGTAGCACTAATCCGGCTGCCGTTTAGTCCGCTCGTATTAAAGCTTTGACAGTTGTCAAATTTGTCAGATCTGCCTACTGTTTCACGAGTAAAGTAAGAAATAATATTTTTATTTTAAGCATACAGTGTGCACAAGATAATGGAGCATACGAGAAAGTATAAATGCTCTAAATTTCTAATTTTTTTTACCATCCATAATGGACGGAATACTTTCTTCAATAAATCAAAAGTCTATAAAAGGATTTGTTTCTCCCTGTGACCAGTCGCACATTTTGCCTTCTTAATTCCACTCAATACTAATTTTGTAGTCAATACCGCAACAGTGAGTGTCACGATGAGCTTATTAATGAGCATATCATGAAGAGTTCATAAATGAGAATCTCATTTTACTTTTGATTTCATATATTTTTCCGTATTCAAACTCCGATTTCAAATTAACATATGATACGCTGAGGCATAAGGATTTGGGCATAACGTCTTATTCAGCATGACGGCAACAGTCTTTCAGAGAAAGAACAAATAAAAAAAATTAATTTAAAATCACTTCACTTCATTTACTGAATGCTCATGGGAAGGCTCATCAGGACTTAATTTTCTATATGTTTCTTCATGAATTGCTAAAAACCTTGATGATTTTCAGTCAAATTAGTATTTGATTACATAATAACTGCCCCTTGGGCAAGAGACCAGATAAAACTGTGAGCAATTTCTAGCAGGGAAATATGTAGTGTGACAAAACTACTAAATATGTGAAATAAACTTACTTTGATTTATATATTCTCGGATTACGGGTTGTCCCATTCACATACACCTCCATGACGAAATCCTGTTCAAGCCCTCCATCGAATCCTTCTATACATTCAATTTGAAAACTGCTCGAAGTTTGATTAAGAACTGTGCAATTATTCAATGGATCTGGTTCACCTAAATAAAAGTTAGAATAAAAGCATTACTATATCAGACATTAAAAAACTTCAATATTTCTGCCATTACTCATTTGATGTATGGACTCAGGAGAGGGACGCGATAATTTAAAAATATTTCAATTCAAGACTTAACAGATCCCTCATTTCCATATATTCCATACTTTCGCACAAGAGAACATCAAAAATCTTTCACATACCTGCAGGGGTAATGTTGTAAACACATGGCTCAACCTGATTTCCAATTTCGTTGCTGGCCCAACATAGCAATGTTCCGTAATCCTGTTGAAACATGAATTTATAATAAATTGAAAATTAGGTCAGGTTTGTAGATGTCACAGCAAATGGATTGTGTGAAAAATGAAAACACAATGGAAATAAATGTATTAAAAAACAACAAGGACTTACATGTTCCGTCATTGGAGTGTAATGGGCCACACTGCGTGCCCGATCAATCGCAACTAATGATGCCGGAATATCAATAGATTCCACCGCCGACGTATTGAATTTCCAAACAAATGAGACATCCGTCGGATTCGCTTCCACTTCACAAACAACTTTAACTGTCTCCTGTCTTCCAGAACTGTAGGTGGTCCTTTGACCAGGTCTACATATTGGGGCAACTACAAATATATAAAGCTTACATAATTCAAATACCCAACAAAATACGCCGACACATATGAATTTCCTTCGCATATTTGTCTAGGCATTTTCCGGTGGACATATGGAGCAAGGACGAGGACGACGACGACGACGAGAGACTTTGAACAAAATTAGTTCAAGAAGTATAAATATACCCGGGTCGAGCAGTCGACACCAATGTCCACCATAAAATGCCAGATTGTTTGCAATTACATCGAATGTCCAATTGAACAGCATTACTCTCCCCATCACCCTCTCTGTTGCTTCCGACACAAGTGTAAAGCCCACTCCGGGCACGGCTGACATTCTGCAGGACAAGACTTTGATTCGCTACGATAATTCCTTCTGGGACGTTGTTATCCAAAACGTTGCCCTATTTGTGTGAAGAGCAAGCAGAAACTTTGTAAATGGAATTTATATGAGACTCAAACTATGTTTGTAGCATGCATTCAGCAGCATAGGGATAGGAAAAATGCCTTTGTGTGTTGGCGAGTGGTAACGTTTGGGCACAATAAATCCTTTCATTCCTTTAACCCTTTTATTTGGGACTTTAATTGGGATGTGGTGTTAAGCTGCATTTAACATATATCTGCTTTCCGTTTACAGACTTAAAGACGATTCTATTTTCATTAATTTAACTTTAAGAACAGTTTGTTTTTATGTTTAATTTATATTCATTAAAACCTAGCCGAATGAGGTGGTAATTTTTCTAATACTAAGAAAATGGATTACATCAAAAGAGATATTAATACTGATTGGCTACCCCTCATGGAAGTTTTTTTTTAAATATCCGAGATGATGCTAGATTATCATTCCTTTTGGAACGCATAGACACACTGCGTTGGCATAAAGACTGAAGTTTTGCACACGGCGTTTTCATAAAAATAGTGAATAAAATGGACTAAATCAAGAAAATCCTCTTGGTTCTGCCATACATAACTTTGGGTTTTCACGTCATTTCATTTTTATTTTCATCTAGGGTATAATTTTATTGGTTTTAGAGTAATTGTCACTTTTTCTCTTGTATTTATAAAAAAATTTTACCGTGATTTATTATAACACGAAATAGTGCGGAACTTTTATTTTATTTTAACCAAATTTATGAGGGAATTTTTTTCAACGATTGAACAAAATCGACAAGTTTTATTCGTATTTATAAAATACAATATTTAATTTAAATATTAAATATTATACAAACAATACCGAGAACATTTTGAAAATGGGCCTAAACAAATAGGTAAGGTTTTGGATGCTTAGTCAGGACCCAAAATACTTCCAAAGCCGGAGTTCCAAATCCATTGGTACTCCCTCTCGCTATCTCTCGTACTCTCTTCTTTCCAAAGTTGATCCTTTACCGGATGTCTTAGCTGATAGGTACTGTGCTGTACAAGCTCCTTTTTCTTTCAGCTTGTAAAATTATTTTTCCGTAAACTTACAGGTTTCATAAGAAATCAACAATAAGTTTTCGTCAGTCCGTCCGTCGGTTGTCACTAGTTCGTTTACATATTCAATATTTTACATGTCCGTCTGTCTGTCTGGTCGAATAATTTCAGGATTACCTTTTGGACAGCTTTCAAGCATCGAAGGCATATGGATGGCAAGAACCTCCCCACGCTGAGTGATTGCCAGCGGCAAAATGCTGTGCAGCTAAGGCAAATTAATTTGTAAAAGCAGTATTCAGAAGATCATGGGTACTTACAATGTACGGAGAACGATACGCTGAAAGAGAGGAACCGGTAGGAAATGAAAATAAACCGATTTTGACTAATACGTTCACTACCAATTATATAATGAAAAGAAGTAAGCCAACAACAGCTTTACGATTGTCTTCAGAATTTCGGACAATATTTAAATAAACAGGGATTGCAGTCCTTTTGCTTCCGTAGAGGCTTCAAGCAATAAGCTCAACATAAAACCAAGAGACTGCAATGGGCAACAGAAAACGAAAACACAGATTGGTCAAAAATCGTAATGGTCAGATGAATTCCGTTTTTCTTTATCTTCATATTAACTTCAATGTAAACAATCTGGAATATATATGGGTAGAAATGAAATCAGATTTAGAAAGTAATTTAAGTGATTAAGATAAAGGATTAAAAGAAGTTGCTGCAAATAAAAGCAGCATTAGTAGTTATAGAAAATGGGCAAATAAATAAATTTATTTATGGCAAAGAAGTGCGTATTATAATCGGGTCTGAATTTTGAAATGACCTTATGCATATTTCAGGGTATGGTCATACCCACACTTTCTGACGGGTCGAAAAACTCGCGGCCAACAATTATGCAGATATTCACGAAGAAGATCCTTGACAAGCAGCAAATGATGACCTGTTTAGGGGCCACCGGCGCGCCTTCACTTCGTTGCCTGCATGACCACTTGAAGACATTCCTGGCTTAACTACAGCCACACTACCTCTATATCAAGAAGGAAATGGCGGTTAGTATTCTTTGAAGTTAAATATTATACCTAACACATTTGGTCCGATGTGGGTCAACATACAATCATAGAGCAAGTCCACCTTAAATTCTAGAACCTTCTACGAATGTTACGGCTACAATGTTTTTTTGCCAGGTATTGGTAACCCTAAACGAGAGAAGCTAGATATTAGAAACTGGACTCCAGTTCCCTCAACAGGCTTATTTTTGGAAATGACGCAATCGCAAAGGTGGTTGATCCAGAAGTCGAACTTCTCATTCCATTTGGGGTTTCACTATGCAGGTGAGCTCATGAAAACCCAAGCAACAGCTACAGGAACTCTAATATCTAAACTTGCTCAGACAGAAAAGCTGCACGTCCACCACTATCCTCTCAAGACTTTGAATCGAAACTAGCTTCGAGCAGCCATACTCCTGCTGCTTTTTAGGGACAACAAAGTAACCTTATTTTGGTTCCCTTGACATGAACAAGTGAACGAAAATGAAAAGATGGATGATCTGACTAAAATTAGAGCCGACGATACGTGTACTGGTCCCTACTACACAACAGATATGGCCTGGCATAGCGAAGAAATTCTTTACACCCTCTCCTTTCTTTTCCATAGTAGATAATCGCTCAGGATGGTTATTTATGCAGTAACTAGACCTGGGCGCTTCCCCTATTGGATGAGGAAGATAGCCAAATCATACAGCGAACTGTTTCGACTGTATACGAAGAGGAAGACGAAACCTCCAAGCATATCATATGAG
This sequence comes from Dioctria linearis, assembly GCA_963930735.1. Classification (NCBI taxonomy): domain Eukaryota; kingdom Metazoa; phylum Arthropoda; class Insecta; order Diptera; family Asilidae; genus Dioctria; species Dioctria linearis. The sequence goes on from OZ005740.1 coordinate 65,116,350, forward strand.
AGTGGCCAGCGCTTTCTTTTTATATGGTTGAAAATTACTAAAGAGGTATTTCACACTATAAATAAGGGCTACAAAGTAACCTTCAAGGGAATAATTGAGCTCACAAAGAAGCTCGATTTATTCCAACCACTTTAGGGGGATTATAGTATTAAGGGCACCGGAAAGTAATATCGTTTCTGCGCGTTTGGAAGCAAATCCGTATTAGACAATCAAGGAACTATCAAGCACTCTTAACCAACCTTGGTCGACCATCCAATATCCATACATCGCATCCACTACGTGCAAGTTTTGCTTCAACGGCACAATACAGAAGCGTTTTTTGATCGCTTGATCTCTAGAGACGAAAAATGGATCCTGTAGGATAATCCAAAACGCTGAAAGCAGTGGCTCCCTCTATCCGATACAACCGCCACGAAGAACTGCTAAACCAGGTTTACATCCCAAAAGTCGTTTTTGCGTGTTTGGTGGAGTATTCGCGGAATAGTTCATTTTCAAGTACTGAGATCAGGGCAGACTGTGAATGCAGACTTTTAGTGTGAACAACTGGATCGAATAAATCAATGTTTAATTGAAAAATGTCCAGCGAATGTCAACAGAAAAGACGTTATTCTGCAACACGACAATGCAGTTGGGGTGGGAAGTACTGCCTCCCCACCATACACACCCGACGTTGCACCATAGAATTTCCATTTATTTCGATCGCTACAACACTTTCTACGTGACTAAAATTTTAAAATTTCGATGATATCCAAAATTCCCTCTCCAGATAATTTTTATCGATCCGGAATTGAAAATATGCACTTTAGATGACAAAAGGGTATTGTTAACGAGGCTGATTACATCGTTGATAGAAATAATAACTTGTTTAAGTTTAATGTAAAAAAACGACATTACTTTCCGATCCCTACTACATCAACTCTAGTGGCGGTGTTCACAGGGACGTATTTTTCCTTATTATTACCCATCCGAAAAGATTAGCTTTTTACATTTTCTGTTACTTTTCTTACACTCTTATTGTTTTCTAGCAAAAATCTGTAATTCTTGTGAATGTTTTTGTAAAAGAAATTGAGGGAAAAATATGACGGCAATATACCTCATCGGTAGCGTCCAGATATGATACACTTCGTCTTATTTTTCGAACGGAAGTAATCCTGACTAATGGTGAACTCTGATCCGGTGTTTTTCTAGTTGGGTAGGATAGTATAGCAAGATCGGTAGGATAAGACTTCTGGAAGGACTTGAATTTCTTCAAGACAGAAGTATGGTTTATCTAACCGATAGGATAGTACAGCAAGGCCGGTCGGGTGAGGCTTCTTGAAGCTAGAAGTGTTGTTTATCTATCCAATGAGATAGTTCGGCAAATCCGGTACGATGAGGTTCCTTAATTCGATAGTTTATTTCTTGCGGTTGTTGCCATGGGCAACTGGATAATTTCACCTGTGACCTGTAAGACCGTAAGACCATCTATCTATGACATGACTGTGTGAGCTCCAATTTAGAATGCTTCTTATGAATATGAACTACTCCGACTGTCCCAATGATCGCCGGATGGATTTAACAATGAAGTCTATATACATATATAGGACTGGCTGCTACTTATGTTGAGATTTGAGAATTGAGCCCACCCTATGTCGGCGAGATTATTGCTAGCAGGCTTCGTTTGAACGGCTTATGAGGTATGTGTGAGCTAAGGGTGTTAGCCGGTATATCCACAAGACGATTCCAATAGGAGATGTTGTGACGTCTCGCCGAGGCACTTCGAACATTAATTGTTATTTAGACCAGTAAAGAAATATCTTCTTGTGAAGATTAGACAGCGAGTTAGACAGCGGCCGGATTGTTACGACGTGGCGCACAGCGCCGCCGTTTGGTTGCGTGCGTTTTAATGCTAAATATTCTGAAACTCAATATTTATTTAATAGGTAATAAGAATCAAACATCAGTTCGTTGTCGAGCAAGGATACCACGAACTCTTGTTCGACCTCTTGCGTTTATTTTCTCTTATTGTTCTGCGCAAGGATTAATGTTTTAATTTTGCTTACTTGCTATTATAACTAAGCTATTATTTTTTCTTTCTTATATCCGGTCAGAATAAAAACGGAGTGAATACATTGCTTTGTTTTTTTTTTTTACATTGTTTTTATGTAAGCCTACCTAGACTTATTAGCAGCTTCAAGGTATTTTAACTAAAATTTAAATACATTTATTACAGCAATGTATCGAATGCGCAGCGTGGAACGAAAGTGTTGCCAAACTAACAAGTAAGGAATTGTTATTGTTTTTTCTACTGTACCACATAGGGGGGGGGGGGGAATAAGTATGTGAAGCGCAATGCTGCCCAAGGTGAAAGCTGTATAAGAGGAAAGCATGCATACTTGATGGAAGAAATTTGTTGCTTTGTTTGGAACTGTTTACATTTAAGACCGCATTGTATCTCCCAAGGTGGAGACTGTAGTAGGGTATGCTGGGCACGGAGCATACAAAGAAGCTATGTAGAATATGAATAGAATATGAGATTTTTGGCTCTGTGGGTACCGTAGTAGGGTATAATGGCGAAAGAGTTTCCGTCCATTATACAAAGAATTTAAGTACTCATAAAAGTCAGAATAATGAAATCTCACACATCGTTCGTTGGGCAGGGGGCGAAATGGTTGTTCTGGTTGATTAATTAAGTTAATGAAAAATGGAAATCAAGTATGTTTGTTAGTAGTGCTTATATGGTTAGTATGTATGGTCAGCTATGAGATCCAAATGATGATCTCGAAGCCTATCCAGACTTGAATACGGGCATATCTTAACCTTCACGTGCCCCCCCCTCCCCTCCCTGACAACGCCTATGAGGATTGTATTACCTGTATAGGCTAAGTACAATTCTTTTAGTCGTTGCAAATAAGAACTATGCCCGAACGGAGTAACCAGTCCCGTTACAAAAAGGACATCTTGCATGGTGATAGCCACTGGAAGTATTCATGGTGTGTTGATCATGCTTTACGAAAGTCACACCAAATGGGTAGCCCTACTTTAGCTAACTTGGTACCACAGGGTTGAGGGCCCTGAATAATTGGTATTATTCACCTAAACTTAGGATGGCCATTTTATGGGAGCATCGTGGTGGCTGTGGTGAAGGGTGCCATGACCCTAGATCGGCAGAGATTGGATAGGTTTCCCTTCAACCAGTAAGTTGATGTCATATCATGCTCTATTGGCATACTGGGACTCGTTGTTAGGTTGTGTCGATAACAATCCGAGCATGAAGAATGCCGTGAGATTAAGCCATACTTGGCAGGTGATCACGTAAAACCACAAGAACTTTCTGTACCACGTATGGTTGACCCCTTCAAACAACAACATACTGAGGATGTGTTAAGTTCCATGAGTACTAATTCATTCCTTATTAATGATCCTTTTTCTCTGAATTGAGAAAACTGGACAGAAGAATGTCTCGGAAACATATGATTAAAGGCACTTTCACATTAAAAATAAGAACCGAGTAAATGTAAACCGAAAAAAGCAATGTATTCCACTTTAAAACAAGACTTTTGCTCCAATGATTAAAAAATCATGGGATATAAAATAAACTACTAATTTTACGAATAAAATATTATATTTATCAGAATTTTTTAAAAAGAACACAGCTTTTATGTTTTATTGGCCGAAAAACATAAACGTTGCGTTATTCTTAAAAATCTGAAATAAACAAAATTCTTAGTTTATCCTATTTCCCATGATTTCATTAATCATTGGAGCAAAAGTCTTGTTTTAAAGTGAAACAAATGGAGTTTTTCGGTTCACATTTGTCGGTTCTTGTTTTTGATGTGAAAGTGCCTTATCCAGATTATATTGAAAAAATATAAAATTAAAATTTGTATACCATACATACTAAAACTGTATCAATCGTATTAGGTATAAGAACTGAATGTATGTAAAAATACATTCGGAGTGCAAATTGGTCTGATGGCAATGCATTTTATATACAAACTCTCATTGTTACCGAGAATAACAATCAAATCGATAACAAAAAGTTAAAATGCAGAACATGCATTTTTTCTGCCTCAATTCAATATTTCTTTGCCAGCACAATTTCCGCAAATCTTTTGTATGAATCATTTCGAATTTATTTCAAGAGGAGCAGGATGAATGCAGAGCTCCCTGTACGCGGCTCATAGATCCAAAACAAAACATAGAAAAATGACAATTGTTCCGCGCAAATATTTTACTTAAAATGTGAAATCATTGTAGCGAGTATCCATAAAACGAAACGAGCTAAACTACCCAGGGATTAAGTAATACCAGTAAAATGTGGTAATTGTTAAAAAGCAAAATGCACGTTGGTATCCCTATTTTTTTGTTCTTTTTTATTATTGTACGTACACATTTATACATATCCTAGTTAGTAACGCTCATCCAATTGAAAAGTCTATATGGATCCCCATGTTTCATACATGGTGCGCGTGAAGCTATATCACTATAATACGTGAAAAGTTTGTCGTTAGCGTTACCACAAAGCCACTCCACATGGAAAAAAATCGGAGAAGAATTTAAACAGTTTGAAAAAATAAAATATAAGCATTTTGGGAATTTGGGAATTTTGTTTAATGCTTACGTTATGCCGCCAACTGACTCGGTAGACCCAGGGGTTGGATTTTATGTTACATTCAAAATAAACGTCGGCTCCCTCGCGGATTGTGGATGTGTTTAAATTTGTTCCGAATTCCAGGGAAACAACCGGTATATCTGAAATGATACAATAAAGGATCGTAAGCATATAAAACTGTACTATTTATATGTAGATGTTGAATGAAATGAAATTGTATTTCTATGATATTAAAAATTGCACACATATTCAACATGCTAATGCTGTTCTTATTGCGAATATAAATAATAATAAGAAAACACACACGCACATACACACACTACATACATATAAGAATTTAAGAATTTAAAGCAAAAATCTTCGCACGTTCACAAAAAAAAAAGGGCTTGACTTGAATTTTTTATTCACTTCACATTAGCAAATGGTCCATAGCAATGAAGGGAACTGAAGAAAAACAAGGGTTCTACGAAGGAGCAACTCGACAAGGAGCAAAAACAGAGCCCCATTGGAGAGGGTGGTTATTGTTAAAGTTACAATTTATTCACTATACCAAGAGAGAGTGCGTGCATTTATGGGCTCCTTTAAGTGTCGTGCTCGAGTTTTTAAAACTTTCATTTATATGTGAAATGTTTACGTGCCTAAATAAAATTGATGTAAGCGTACGCTACTACGGTAAGGAAATTTGATTCAGGAATATAATGCATTTGAGGTTTTCTCTTTTCCCTCCAAAAAGGATATTGTATAACATAACACTTGAATTTTTGGGGCGACGACTTAAGATGTGCGGACGTTTCATGTGTATTTTAAGCGTAAGCCTACGTATTTTAGCGTATACTAGAAAATACGGGAAATTGTATTTCATTTCGTTTTTTATTTCATTTCAAGAGAGCTGTTGTTTTCCATAGAGCGAGTGTATAGACGTAATTAATTCTGTCTAACGAAGAGGGCTGCGATGTAATTATTATTCATTATGTAAATTTTTTTCAAGGCAGCCATTCTCTTCGGATGTTTTAAATTACTTCTGGGCAGGGTAATGGGAAAAAAGTCAAATTACGCTATAGACCAAGAACAAAAAACAAAAATTAAAATGAATTTAAAACAAAAATTACGTCGAAAGACTTACGACATACCAAATTTTCAAACAGCAGTATGTAGGCACATAATCATGGTAAATTTAATTTTTGCTTTTTATCAGAATCCATAATTATATAGACTTTATTATTATTATTATGTGGGGGGGGGGGGGGTGCAAACAGCATTCTGGCCTCTCATCTAGTCACCGCGACCTATAACATCGTTTGGGACAGCCATTACCCCTAAATCCGCTAGGGCGCCCATTCCAACTTAAGGTTTTTATAAAGCCTATGACGTTCTTGGGGACCATTTTTGCGATCTCTTGGCAGTAGAAATAGCTTTTCTAGATGTCTTAGTCTTATGCGACGCAGAGACTCACAATCACAGCGGTTTCATACACTTCCATACAGAACCGGCAACTCTAATTTTAGAGCTTACCCATCATATCTAAGTGGGCAGTGCCCAGCAAATAGGTCCGTTATGAGCCTTTCTGCTGAGTTGTAGGAGTGTTTTGTGCTCACTTGCGAATACTTTACAAATTTGTTCACTTTTCTCAGCCCTGGGATATTTTCTCAGTATGTCATTTGAATTGTGTCCTCCCAAAGCCTGATCTGAGCTGATATGCGACTCTTTGGGTATCCAAAGACGGGTTCAGAGCAAATAAACAACCTGTTTGTTTCAGCCAGTTGCTTCAAGACAGTGAGTCAGTCCCAAGCCAGCCTAGACTCAAAGATAATCGAGTTTGACGCTTTGAGTGCTGCTTGGCTATCTGATATTATATATATTTTAGCCTCACGCATATTCTTGTGAATTATTTCGCGAGCGCAGAGATCTATTGTTTGTATATCTGCCTGGAAAGTGGTTGATGATGCCCCCGGTGGCTTCGCCGAAATCGCACTTCAGTCCTTATTTACCTTCAATTTGGACCCATCGGTGTACCATTTAAGAGATCTTTTTCAAATGGTAAGTCCTCAATATGCCACTGTTGACGGTCCCCTAAGAGCACCTTAAATGGTGTTTCAAGGTAATGGTGTATCGGAATAAAGTCTGAAATTGGGTTGGAGATTGGCTCCTTTAGGAGTTCTTCGAGAACGGACATTAAGGTGGCCAACCAAATTCTTTGTACTCAGGAGATTTGCCCTCTGCACTCTAATTGCACTTAGGATGGACTCCTCAGAATATGCAAATTTAAAGAGGGTAGGTCCAGCATAGCCGTTAAGGCTGCAGTTAGGCAGGTACGCATGACATCAGTTATGACTAGACATGCAAGCTGTGGTAGTTTTTGCAAACGAGCTTAAACATCTTTTGTTTTGTTTTTGACCAACAAACAAGTGAAGCGTATCAGACCATGGGTATTATAATAGATGTATATGACCATCGAATTATTTTTGGTTTGAGAGCCCAAGCTTTGCGAAAAAATACTTGTGGCATCTGAATTTTACCGCCTTCTCTAGTAATCTTTTTAAAGTGGAAGTTCCAGGTTGGTAAGCTATCTGGGGTAACACATATATACTTGACCTCCTTCGATAGCTAAACTACTGTTCCCTCAAGACATGGTGCTTGTAAATAAAGCTTCCTTATTCTCGTAAAAGGAACAATATAACAATATTTGTCTTACCAATATTGGTTCGAAGTCCCATTGTTTGAAGTCAGTCGCAAACTATGTTTAGGCCATTTTGCATTAGATCAGAAACTATCTGATCATGTTTGCCCTTGATTGTGATGGCCAGGTCATCTGCTTAGCCTTGATTATCATAGCCGGAGTTGGTCAGCTTCTTTAGGAGATCATCGACAACCAGCGGCCAGAGTTGAGGGAACAGAACTCCACCATGGAGACATCTCTTGTCGGCCACTATTCGAGTCCTCTCCCCCGATTAGCTGTGATTATCCGGCTTTCAAGCGTAGTTTTATCCATTTTATCAAGGAAAGTTCGATTCCTTTTTTGGTAGCTGCATTCTTAATGGCTTGAACTTTCAAATGCTCCTTCAATATCTAGGAATGCGCATAGGGCTGTGTCTTTATCCTCCACTGCCTTTTCTAAGAAAACACTATGTAGGGCAGTACTGATAGACTTCTCTGCTTGGTAATCTGGTAAGCATCTTGGTGTGGGTGTAGCGGTGACCGCTTCAGTATACCGCTCCTAATATTGTTATCTAAAAATTTTTCCATTGTTTAAAGGAGATATGTAGTTAGACTGATATGATGATAAGACTTGGGTAGTGTAGGTGACCGGCTTTTTCCCCTTAGGTATAAATGCTACCTAAATATCCCTCCACATCCTTGGTATATACCCTAGAGTATAACTTGCTCAAAAGGTCTTGATGAGATTTGGCAGTAACTCTTATAGACCATGTTGAAGTAGGGCTATAAAGATACCATCAGCTCGCTGTATAGACAAGGAAAAGAAGTTTTTCTAAACAAAACATTTTTAGTCCTACACAAAACTCAATACTATGGCGAACGAAAAGTTAGTGAACTTAGAGGACAATACGAATATCAATCAATCAATCATTCATTCATTTTATCAAATACATTGAGCTCGATTATATATGTATGTGTTGCAAGTCATTAACAAATTACTACAAAATTAAAAATAAAAGTAAAACTATAGTAATTCAAAAATTGGAACAACAACGACAAACAATTTTTTTTTTGTTTTTTTTTAAACTTCATAATTAGAAGGCATTTAGGAAGGTTGAAGAGGGATGTAGTAGATAAGGATTTGCATGGGCTTCGAAGTTTAAAAAAAGCATATTTTTGACTAACAGTAAAATATGTCAGATTATTTGCCCAAAAGTTTCAAGTCAATCGGAGTAAAAATCTAAGAGAGAGAGACTTTGGAAATTATCCTCAGCGACGCAAGTATATTGAGGCAGCTACTTAGCTATGGTTTGTCCGTCTCTCTCGCTCATTTTCTTTTTCACTTTCTAAGGGTCGCCTATTTTAAATAAAATATTTTAGTATGCCCTGGTCATTACAATTGCAGCATGATCGAGCTTTATGTAGCTGGAATCGACGATTCTATGTAAATTAAAAAAAAAATGTTTTCTTTCTTTTCTACTTTAAACTTTAATCGGTTTTTTCTAAAAACACTATCTTTCAACTCTGTGGACACGATATCTCAAAAACTAAAGCACCGATCTTATTGATATTTTGCACACTTCTTCAAAATAGGATTGAATAGTGACTGAACGAAGGTTTTCTTTTTTTTCAATTACAACTAATTTTACACGACTATACGTAGTGTAAATTGTACGAAAAATTGAAATTTTTTGCATACAACTCTGCTAAAAATTCAAATTTCAATTTCTTTGTAAATCGTTCGTTCAGTCACGAGCTTATCTACTAACAGAAAAAAAATTCACGCGAGGACACATTTTTTTTAGTGTTCTCCGGAAACCAGGTCCCACCGGCTGAATATTCGAAATTTTTGATTGAAAATTTTAAAAAATATTCATTAAATGTTGCTCTGCTTAAAATTTTGAATAAAATAATTTATTTATTATACAAAAAAAAACATGAGAAAATATGCTTTTTTTAGCCTTCGAAACCCACATAACCCCTTAAGGCATTCCTGCTTGAATTTGGAAATAGTGCTCCTATATTTCTCAAATTAACTGGTAGACTATTCCAGAGCTAAATGACGTGAATGAAGAACAATGGTATGCTTTGCATATATTGGAAACTTTTAGAAGTACCGAGCGAAGTTATTGAACGGTGAATTCATTAATTATTTTAAACATCATGTAGCATGTTTTATACATGAGAAAATTATTCAAGGAACAGTTTAGATTATGGGTAAATCGAAACAATATCATTCTTTTATAGGCCAAATACATACCTGGTACAATTATTAAAAGCAATATTTCACCTTCGTTTATTATAGTCATCTATCAAGAGCACCATAAATCACATCCCCATATATATCAATGGAGGGATCCGAGTCTTAACAAGATTAGTACGTATGTTGCGTTGAAAAAGCACATCGCCAAAGACTTCTAAGGGTACCGTATATTTTGCTAACACTTACAATAACTTCATTGCTCTCTACGGAAGGTAACTGGCTTCACTAGAACAATTTGAGCATAATCGGCTTTCATACGGAGCTTTGAGTATTGTAATAGTAGAATGACGTACCAATTTACATAGACGTCTTCCATCGTCCAGAAAAAAATAAATTAATAATGAGTATTGATTGAACTAAGGTCAGCAAATGTTCAATTGTTCTACAAGTGTTACCTCGTATATCAATGAGCTGTTCCTAACCCTTTCTGCTTGCTATGGGCCGTTTAATAAAGATGTAGAACCCAATACATTACATATAACTATTTTTATTTTCGAAATAATTTCATTGACAAATTTATTTATCAGATTTGAGTTTAAAACCGAGATTTTCAAGACGTACATATGTTGATTTCTATACCAAGGTCTCTGTTGACGGTAATGTTCGTCATTTTGGATACGTCTATGTGTGTCGGTGACTGAAGCACCGTTTATGATATCCATTTTAGGGACAAATGTAGTATCACAACTTCAATGTGACTTCAATAAAGTGATTAGACTCCCCTGGTTAATATCAGATGTGTGCAAACTACATTACATATATAAGTTTGAAAATAGACTCATTTGCAACTTTCGCTTTAGCTTGAATCCAACTCCAATTAATGCGCAATCACATAGTCGCGATGATCCTTTTCAATTGAACGGATTCTACATGCAAAGCACACATCGTGACGTACCTTTTTCTTTCTTTCTAGTCTTTAATTTCTCCTGTTTTCTGGCAGCAAAGCCAGTCCTGTTATTTAGCCATATCCTATGCTCCGAATCATCGGTTACGCAATCACTTTACCGCATGTCCGCAATAATTATAGCTTAAACAAATTTCGAAAAGTTTAATTTGGCAAAGTCTTGTTTTGCTTATTTTACGGTTTTTTTATTTATTTTTTATATTTTACATAATCCTTGTCTCTTATGCTCGAAACAGTGAGCATATCGATAACCTTCTTTTGCCTACACTCTAAACTAAGTTTACCTGTCTATGAGCATTTAATTTTCCTCAACAAATTTCAATGACTAACTGCTTGTGATAATCTTCCAAAGTATATTCTTCGAGGAGATAGGCAAATCCAATCAAGTTAATGGTATTTACCAATTAAAACTGGATGTAAAGAGCACTCGGCGTCTTAGCACGTAAGTAGGGCCTGAAATAATGCAGCATGCCAGGAAAGTGTGTATAGTTCGTAAATGAGCTAAAAGGATTAGTAAGTAAGCTGCATTATGCATCAGCGAGTGCTTAATTTGACGCTTGCATGTATTTTACCTTTAAGATCTTTATGTCAATATGATGGTATCGAGTGGATTGAAATATCATACCACTTTTCGCATAATTACACGGCGTTGTGGTTGTACAGGATTGACTGCAAATGGGAACCCGTTAATACCGCAAACCGCAGAATCATTCATTTATGAGGCAACATTGTGCTAATTACTGGTGCAATTAATTTATCGCAGATGACAGATATGAAACTGTACAGTGAAGTACGGCTGTCTTAAAAATTATATCTCTTAAAGTGTATTAGTAAATTTCCCATCAATTAAGCAAGCCACGACTTAGAGTAAAATCATATAAATTTTTTTATGTCAGCTGCTTCTAGAAATATTTAAAGTCCCATTAACATAATATGAGAAATTATGATTTGAAGGCAAATTGATTCAACATTGGGAGCTTTGGAAACGGCTTAGAGAAGTCCAAATACTTGATATGCGGAATACAAATACACAATTTTTCCAGCTGGAGAAATCTCCTTATAATTTTTTAAGAACCTACTTCATACGTTCTTTTTTCATAGAGTCAAACAGCATAGAGTTCCCAATTACCTATCGGATGGCTTTGTCAGGATGTATTAGTATTGTAAGAATATGAGGTAAGATCTACTCAGTGGCAAAACTCCTAGTCCGAAATGAAAATGAGCATTTTAAATTAGTTGGACCAAAAAATTTCTAGGTCATAATCTCAATATTCAAAAGCATAGACCCGAGTGAAGGAGATCATTTCTAATATAGGCCGCATAAGCCGGGTGATCATTAAGTACACTAAAAGGTTTGGGTAGAAACTGTATCTAATGAAGATAACTCCAAAATCTTACCAAGCAATTACATTAACAATAAATAATATAATAACTTCTTAAGAAGTAAAGGATGTAAGACCCATGCTCACATATTCCTCTTGTGTATGACAGGCATCCCAATGCTTGTTTGCCTGGGTATTAAAGGCCCCATGTGATGTACGGCCACTGCTGCTCTTGAGGTAATCTTAATCTGCCACCCCTGCATATTGTGAATCAGGCAGATACCAAAGCGGGTGTATTTAGATTGCGCTCACGGTGATGTTGGGAAGATGGTTGGTCTGGTTCTTTACATGTTCATTGGTATGTGGGCTGAAAAGAGGAAACCCTCTGGTCCGCATGCCACAAGATGCGACGGTACAAGAGCTTCGTTTCGGATTTCGGTTCTCTGTGAGTTTTCCAGAAAGGGAATCGTGGGTTGAGGTGTCCTAAGGAGTCTTCCCCGGTCCGTTATAAGACTTTTCACCGATGGCCCCCTCACTAATGAGGGACCCGGTGCAGGTTTTTACTTTCTTGAACCTGACACTGGGTTGAAGTACTCCCCTCCATGCTGAACTCTTTGCTATCATAATGGGATAGCCCTTTATATGGAGATCAAGGTAAAGGACATTGCTATCCTTTCGTATAGTCAGGCAGCCTTGATAGCTTTGAGCGGCCCTAGGATAATATCTTACTTACTGGGGGACTGTAAGGCGTCCGTGGATAAGCTGGGTATCCACAACAAGATGTTTTCAGTGAGTTACTGGTCACATGGGAATTATGGGGAGTGTAAAGGCTGACCTTCTAGTCAGGTCTGGCTCTGGTTCTCCGTTCGAATATTCGTATGAAACATCGGCACAGATGGGCGAACTTGAGCACTTTTAGGTGCATAAAACTTTTTTCTTTACGGGCCCAATAGGAGTATCTCTGATTTTCTCTTGGGACTCGTAAGGAAACAATGTAGAACTAAGGTTAGCGTCATCACCGGTCACAGCTCGCTTCACACTCCTCTAACAACGATGGGAGTTGTTGACAGTCATGAGTGTCTGTCCTGCCTAGAAGGAGATCCTGAGACAGGGAAACACTTTCTGTGTGCTGGTCCGCCTTTGCCTGAAGCAGGTTGGATACGCTTGGGTCTGCCCTCTTACCTGTGGATGAGCTGAAAACTTTACCTCACAAAGATCTGCTGCGCTTCATTATGAGGACTCGACATATTCAGTTCAACTTCTTTCTTTTGAATTCATTACCAGTATTATTCTGGACCGAACATTTTCAAAATCCTTATAGGAATTTTTTGGTCACTCCAATATATTTTAAGGACTCGAAGTAGACCACTATTTACAAATGTTTATAACAGATATTTTATAGATTGTGTGGACATCCGCAATTTGCCATCTAACAATGCAAGATAATAGACGGGGTTTTGTTATTACATATATATCATTCGAGTTCTAGAGAAGATAGTAGATAGGAAAATCAACTTCCGGCATTATTTATGCGGGAACTGATCTATTCATCTGTACCATCTGATCCGGTAATTAAGGGGGGGGGGTGTAGGGTATTTTCAGTGAAAAAAGGCATATTTTTGAGAATTTTTTGAGGCGAAATAAACAGCGATAATTTATCAAATCTTTTTCTACATGGTATATTTCAAAAATATTATGTTAAATTTTTATGGAAAAAAATTAATTGGCAGGGAATCTCCGGAAGCGTCTCGAAAAGAAAGTTGATTTGCCGTGCAAAACAAATTTATCTTCCATTAACACACAAAAAAAAGAAGATAAATTCACAATTAGGTAAACCGTTAATCGATTTTAGGGAAACCTTTATTATAAACTGTAAATCAATTTACTCTAAAACCAACTTTATTCAACTCGATCTTAATTTCTTCACAAACAAGTCAAGACTGTCTTAATTATTTCTTAAAAGATAACTTAACTAGAGAAGCCAGACAACCGCTGAAATTGCATTTGTCATCAAAAAAGCGTGTGAAACGTTAAAGGCTCTACGTTAGTTTCGTTTCGTGAGTGAAATATGATTTTCTGTAATTGTGTGTGAGATAAGCCAATGTGAATTTGCTTATCTCTTAAATTTACTGAGAATGGAATTTAATGAAATTATTCTTTGTGTTTTATATAAGTCAATGTAAATTTGCTTATCTCTGAATTTATGTGGGAACGGAATTTCAGGAAATTATTCTTTGAAAAATTTCATTTTCTGGATATATAACATCCCCACCCTCAAGAGTTTTGCTCTCCTGGGCAAAATTTTGTGTTTCAGTTTTTGTTGGGCTTCTTTTTCTTAGGAATAATCTTATGGAAATTAATATGATTAAACAAATAATAATTGCGGTAAATGATAGGTTGGTATATGTGACTATACTATGTTGTTTTCTCTTATATTCAACTTCTATTATTTCTTTAATATTTTCTATCTGTTTGATATTCAGATCTTTTAGTTCCAATGTTGAATTGATGTTCTCTATTTCTGAATAGGTATGAAATGGTATGTTTGAATTCTCTTTGTTTATTATAGAATCTCGTATTATCTAACTTTATAGTACAATTATTAAAAGAAATTAAATGATTTTTATTTAAAGTATATTCGATTCTGTTACAACTGTTGGTTAAGGTTACATTTCTTCCATTCTTTACTAATACTAAACCTGTATCTATTTCCATTACTTCTGGATTTGGTCTTGTGACCTCTTGACACTTTTCATAAGAATTATTCAACAGGTTTGATATACAATCAGTAGTGGGATTTAGTTTTCTTTTGTATCTTTCTTCATCGAGATAATATGACTTGTTTTCAAAAATTATTGTATCAGAAATTTTTATGTCTACCTCTTCGTTATCTGAGTTTGGCAATGGTAAAATTCTAAATCTTGATGCTTTTGTTTGACTTAGTTCTGGAATTTGCAATACAAAAATTAATTTGGTATTCATGGTTGCTAAAGAGCTTTTAAGTTCTTGGATTTTAAAGATATCTATATCGTAAAGATCGATTTCTCTTGGTGTAAGGATGGATCTACTCATAATTTGATGTTTGGAGAATATAACGTTCGCTTGTAACTTTTCTATTTCTTCATTCAGTATGTTTATATGTGTAAGTGTTTGTAAAAAATGAACTTTTTTTAAGATGTCTCTATTATTCGTTTCAACGAGGTTTACGAGTTTATCCATTTGTAAATAATTTTTTTGTATATTATCCTGAAGCGTTTTAATGTTTTGTTGTATAATGTTATTTATTTTTATTTGTTTGTTAGAATTTTCTATGGTGTTGTGAACGTTTTCGTCGATTACCTTTAAATGTCGTTCAATTTCTACTTTATCCTCCTCATCCATGGTTCCAAAAACCCATTTTAAGAAGGATCCCCCAATGTTAATTAACGCCCTTTTGTGCCTCAAAGGTATTAATGTTTTAAGGGTGTGTTTTACCTGGTTTAGCTTTTCTCCTAAAGTTTTAACGATGGTTTGATCTTCTGGTGAAAAGGTGCTATTTATTTGCAATTCTATCATATTTATTATAGCCTCTATATCCTTTAGGTCGACTATATGGATGATTTTATTGTAGTGTTCTATTATAGGGACACTGTTCTATTGAATTACAGTATATCCTGCTTCTGTCTCCAGCTTTTCGATGTTGATTACTGCTTGGCACGGATTAGTTAACGTTGCAATAATTACTAGGAACATTGCAATTATCTGGAAAATTTTTGAAAATATCTTTTAATAAAGGAGAGGTGGAATTTTTTATTTTTTGTATCTGTTAGCTTATCGTTATTTGTTAAGTATTTAATATTTTTATACCTGGGTAATTCTTTATATCTGAGGGCTGTTGGGTTTTTTTATAAGGATTTCATTAGTCTTTGGGATATCGAAGTCTTGTCGAGTTTTATTTAGCTTTGTAATAATTTTTTTCTTTTTTTCTTGAACTATATTCTTTATCTCTTGTCTATTTGGGATTTTTCCTATCAGGAAGTCTATTGGTCTAACCCCAGTTGTGGAGTGAATTGTGTTATTATATTTTTCCACTGCTATTAAGATCATACTTTCTATATCTAGATCTGGTTGTGATAGATGTAAAATTCTAATATGTTCATTTATCGTCCCATGAGCTCTCTCTATATCGGAGTTTCCCGTGTGACTTCTTGGAGAGGTAAAATGAATTTCGATATTCTCTAGTCGACAAAAATCTTTTAGGTTTAGGCTGTCAAATTCATTAACAAGAATGTACTTTTTTGGTTTTCCGAATAAGGAATTTCTATGTCTTAAGGCTTGTACCAATGTTATGCTATTCCTATCATTCAGCTTAGTTAGCGACAAATGTTTAGTAAATCTATCTTTGGTGGTTAAGAATGTTTGTTTTTTTCAGATAGAATACGTCAGCATGAACAATTTCATTAGGTTACGACGGTGTTTCTGTTATTTTATATTTGTACTGTATTGGGTTCCTATCATATTTAGCTAAGTTGCATATGTCGCAATTATTTATGTATTCATAAATGAAGTCTTTTAAATTTGGGAAATAATCAGAATCTCTAATGTCGGAAAAGTTTTCCAAGATGCCTTTATGATTAGTAGCCTCATGAGTTTCTTTTATTATTTGTATCAATTCGGTTTCGTTTTCGACATCTTTTGCTACTTTGGTACCTTTAATGAATTTAATTCTCGGTTCATTGCTAAATAATTCGACTAATTTTTCCTGCAAAATCGAATATTCGTCGTAATCCAATTCGGAGTAGACCGCTGTTGTTCCCTTCTTTATTAATCTTCGTAAAAGATCATTCAGATAGTTTTCATTTTTTAAATCATCTCTAGAAATATATATTATCCCATACCTTTTGTATTTGACTACTAATTCTTCTTCTTTATTCTCGACTAAGTGAATCTGTGTGAGATATTTATTAACAATGTTCTCTGCGATAGGGATGTGGTCATCCAGATCTTCGACGCCGCTATGAATTGTGGCTATATTGCTTCCATTATCACGGTTGTCGTCACGTTTATTTTCTATGACATTGATCTAATTTTTATTAGTATCGATCCTACTTAAGAAGTCGGCTACCTTGTTGTCTTTACCTTGAACAAATTCTATTTGGTAGTCGAATTCGTTAAGTTTTATTCTCCACCTCTGTAGTTTAGAGTTAGGTTCTTTCAAAAAATTTAACCAAACTAGCGGTCGGTGGTCAGTTTTTATTGTGAATTTAACTCCATATAGATATGGCCTAAAATATTTGGTTGGCCAAATAATTGCCAGGAGCTCCTTTTCGATCGTGCTGTATTTGGTTTCGTGGTGGTTAAGGGTTCGGCTTGCGAAAGACACCGGGTGTCCGTTCTGCGATAAGACAGCTCCGATTGCGTATTGACTCGCGTCAGTCGTTAGTGTAGATTGTTGAGAAAAGTTTGGGTATTTTAGTATTGGATCTTTTGTTATTAATTCTTTGAGTTTCTCAAACGCTTCGACGATTGGATTGTTTGCTTCTATTTTCTTATCCTTTTTCAGGCAGAATGTAAGGGGCTGTGCTATTTTCGCATAGTACTGGATGAACTTGCGGTAATAGCCAGTGACACCTAGAAAACTCTTTATTGCTTTACGAGTTTTCGGATGCTTAAGCTGTTTAATAGCCTGGATCTTACTTGGATTTGGCTTGATGCCTTCATTAGTTAGTAAATGCCCTAAGTATTCAGATTCCTTTGAAAAAAAGACATTTATCCACTTGGATTTTTAGATTATATTCGCGAAGTTTTTCAAAGATTTTAAAAATTACATCCACGTGTTCTTGGAGTGACGTACTGAAGATAAGTATGTCATCGAGGTATACAATGCAGTTGACATTGATGAATTTTCTTAGAACATGATTTACCATTCTTTGGAATGTGGCAGGAGCATTCTTTAATCCGAATAGCATCCTGACATATTCATAATGACCTTGTGGTGAGGAAAAGGCGGTTTTGGGTTGGTCTTTCTCATCTACAAGGATTTGGTGAAATCCCTTTAGCGAGATCTATAGTGGTAAAATACTGAGCTTTGGCCGAGTTTATCAAAAAGGGATTCTATATTTGGGATCGGGAATTTGTCGTCTATAGTAATTTCGTTTAGTTTCCTATAGTCGACTACATTTCTCCACTTTTTCTTTCCAGACTGTGTCCATTTTCTAGGGACCACCCAAATTGGGGAATTGTAGGGTGAATTACTAGGCTTTATTATTCCGTGTGCCAGCATTTCTGAAATTTGTTTCTTTATCTTCTTGTTCGTGGATTTTAGGGAATCTATAAATCTTAGAATATATCGTTCGACTATGTTCTGTGATAATTTGTTGTTTAACATCAACGATATTGGTCAATTGTTGACCTCTTGATAAATAAATCTTTATTTTTCAGAATGATTTTCTTTAACATGTTATGTTTTTCTGTGTTAAGGTGATCGGTTTTAATGATGTCAAAAATATTTTTGCTATTTAACTCTAAGGAGTATAATTCGTCTGTATCTTCAAAAGGGCAAGAATCTCCAAATTGGTTATTTTATTCATAATTTCTATATATCCCTTATCTAAGTTAATTTTTGCACCTACTGCTTTTAAAATATTTTGTCCTAAGATAGCTTTAAATTTTCCACTATTCAATTTTAATATTTTCATGTCATCGTGGCTTCGTGATCAAATTTCTTTGGGGACATCAGTAATAATTTCATGAGTTATTTCACTTTTGCCAAATAATGTAAAAATTTCGATTGGTTTCTTTAATTTTATGCGTTTGATATTAGGAAAAACATCCTCACTCATTATAGAGGTTGAGGATCCAGTATCTATCAAACAAGGGATTTTTTTATTGTAAATTGAAAACTCTGCTATTGGTAGTGGATGGTCGGAGGCTGTTACCGAAAATTTTCTTCGATAACATTTAAATCTACATCCATAGGTTCAACTTGTCTACCATTATTACTATATATTCGAGAATTTTGATATCTGTTTGGCGTAAAATTACCGCTTTGATTCCCTATGGGGATTGTTAGGATTAGGGTAATTATGTTCGCGATTTCTATGGGGTGAAGCTTGACGACGATAATTAGAATTTATTCCTTGTTGTCTACTAAAATTGTCGTTTCTGTTGTTATTATTGTAAGATGAATTTCGATTAGAGTTATTATTTCGAGCACTATTATTGTTTTGTTGATTATTTCTGTTAAAATTGTTTTGTGGATTATTTCTGTTATGATTGTAGTGTCTTTGTGTGGATGTCGTGATAGTTGGTGATTCCAGTTTCAACTAGTTCGTAAAAGCTTCTTCTAAACACTGAACGTTTTTTATTCTTAGGTACATATTATCCGATCTCGGAAGTTTATTTAAACATTTTCTTAGAATACTTTTTACGTTATTTGTGACATTAAATTCGACGGGAGCATCGCCATCTAACTTATACTTCAGATTTAGCTTATCTAAAATTTTTGATAATTCGTTATAATATTGACTTACATTTATGAACTTAATGGCATCTGCTTCCTCCTTTAGCTTGAGGTGGGATTGTGTTACACCAAACGACTTTTTAATTGTTTCTTGATTTCGTCCCATGTTGCACTTTCTTGTCTACGTATTGATTCAGCAGCTGGTCCTTGAATTTTTGTGATAAAGATGTTGAGTAAATACGCCTTCAAACCGATGGTTTCAACCTCTCTGATGAAGTGAGATAATTCGAAGGTGCCATCTCCTCGGAAAACTGGAACGGTGCTTGCTTCCTTGATGAGGTCTTGGTTTGTAAATGCCAGGGCCATGATGTTGTTGAAGTTATTCTGACTTTCAATAAGGATTTTATTATAAGCCTCTTCGAGTCCAACATGTCTAGGTGAACTTCTTGTTGGTTTGATATAAGGTCTCATTCAAAGTAGCCAACAAATTCTTAAAAGGAAACCTAGTAGTCGCACTATCGAAATAATTCACTATATTCCTTTAGTTACACTTCTATGTGAAATCATAGAAAAGAGATTTGTTTTCTTTCGGAAACTTCCACTCACTATTTACGCGACACTAGTTTGGCAATCCTACCGACTGCGCCAAACAAATTTATCTTCCATTAACACACCAAAAAAAAGAAGATAAATTCACAATTAAGTAAACCGTTAATCGATTTTAGGGAAACCTTTATTATAAACTGTAAATCAATTTACTCTAAAACCAACTTTATTCAACTCGATCTTAATTTTTTCACAAACAAATCAAGACTGTTTTAATTATTTCTTAAAAGATAACTTAACTAGAGAAGCTAGACAACCGCTGAAATTGCATTTGTCATCAAAAAAGCGTGTGAAACGTAAAAAGCTCTACGTTAGTTTCGTTTCGTGAGTGAAATATGATTTTCTGTAATTGTGTGTGAGATAAGCCAATGTGAATTTGCTTATCTCTTAAATTTACTGAGAATGGAATTTAATGAAATTATTCTTTGTGTTTTATATAAGTCAATGTAAATTTGCTTATCTTTGAATTTATGTGGGAACGGAATTTCATTTTCTGGATATATAACTTGAACACGATTTCTCGAAGTAGGATTATCTGAAACCAAAAATTCAAAGGCATTCGTTGAAGGAGATGTTTGTCGAGGTAACGCCGGGGGTATTTTTTTTTATTTTTAAATTTTTGGCGTCACTTTGAAGTCAAAAATGCGATTTTCGCTGAAAAAATCAGCCTATTTGTTATTGTAAGATTGATAATTTTCAAAAAACAAAAAAAGCTCCCAGCGTTATCTGATGAATTATATGAAGAAGCGCTGCGCAAAATTTCAGAACGATCGGTCAATTAGTTTTTGAGTATTCGTGTGCACCGACTTTGAAAATGATGTTTTTCAGGAGAACGCTTTAAAGTTTTGCACAGTAGATAATGCGGAATAAAATACAATAATTCTTTTATGCTCACACTGAATCATCTATCCCAGGTCCATAGAGCAAATCGCTTCCATCTAGATGCACCTAATATGCAGGACGCTACCTGAATGTTTACTTTTATAGCGGGGAAAAATTTGGGGCTATAAATACAATACAGGAGACCGGCAGGAGGGAATGCAGGCAGCTGTGCTTCAGCTGCGCGGATACGCTAACGTTAATAACTTCGTCAATTTTGCTCCGATTTACTTGCAATTTGGACGCGATATTCTTCAAATGTTATATATTCATTTAAAAAAATAAAAATAAATGAAAAAAAAAGTGAAAATACCCTAACCCCCTCTTAAAAGAAGTGGTCCAACTGATTAACTCCAATTCATGTATTATTTTCGGATGCGCTGTTTGTATCAATTTGCATTTCATTCATTTTGGAGGGATTCACTCTCAAGCCAGTTGTACTGCATTGCATGATATTATATGTGTTCGAGTAAAGAGCCATCATTGGTATAATTTATACGTCATCAATTGCCGTGTGAACTGGTATCGAGAGTACTTGCCAGAATAAAGACTTTAGATGATCAAACAATTAGAAGACGAGCAGATCATTTTAATATCATAGATCAAAAATATTATCCAAATATCCATGACCCAATAGAACGGGAGAAAATCGCAAAGACAACAAAAACTCGATGTCCGAAGAGATAATCCAGTAGTTTTAATAAAAGTTCCAAGTATGGATATTTACCATACAATAATAACGATTTCATGGGAATTTTGATTACTCTCCCACAGGATATGATCAGATTGTAATAATATTCTAAGGTAGTATATCGACTCTGTAATCCGTACCAGGCAGAGGAAAGCCACTGGATGAATACTATTTCATGAAATAAATTAAAGTTTAAGCTAAGCTACAAAACATAATTCAAAGGAACGAAGCAAGCAGTTACAGGTTTTAACATCTTTTAGCAAAAAAAAAAAAAAACTATTTAACAGAAGACAAATCAGCTAAGGAATCACTTTTGAAATTATTTAAAGTCTTGTACAGTATTGGATACCAGTATTAGGAGGCTTACAGATTTTCAACTCCTTTTTACAGTGGTATTTGCTGCATAGAGACAGCAGACTACAATTCGAAGTAGAGAGTAGTTTCATTTGTATTTATAAATTTACAAACCTAAGAATCTTTTAATGATGATTTGTATAACCTTAAACCATATAAATTTCCTTTCCCTACATTTAGAATGACTAAAAATCAATGTATACTTCAAAATTTAACTAATATAAGTCTTCATCTCTCTTGTAGTAAATAACCCGCACTCTCAAAATCTTTTATACGAACATGTTTGGATTGCATTTTCAGTGGTTTTTTTTCTGAAAAATTCCAATAACAATGTGACAGGAGAAAAATTATTTTCGCAATCATCAGAAAACATCACCATATAAGAACAGCATTGTTATATACAGTATGTTCAATTCTAGTTATACTCACGATATATATCCAGTTTCCATCCATCCTCTATTCCTGATTCAGGTATCAAAGTTTGCTCAGCTCGACAGGACAGAAATTTCCCTCTGTCATCGATTGTCGGTGTAAAAGTTAATATTGACGTTGTCATATTTCCATCTGATGTGGTCTGCAAAATTTACAACCCATACTTATGTATATACATTCAACAAAAATATCTCTATGCAGCATTTTTATATCTAGTCCTAGACAGGCACTTCAATATCTAGAGAATGACTTCTTGAGTCATACTTGTATTCGGTATAGGTACGTATGTGTATAAAGTGTCTTGAATCTAGATACTGAAGTAGTAAGAAGGGTTTCTAGTATTACTTACTATAGATATGTGGATATATAAAGCAGGTAAAAAGAATTTGTTTTTTCTCTATATTATATATACTTACAATCTCGTGAGTGTTTCTCATAGGAGTGCTGCCCTTCCACCATGTTATTGTTGGCGCTGGTCTGGACCCGACAACCACACAATGAAGCTTATACGAACTATCAGCTGAAAGAGGACGATTTTCTCCTTGCAGTTTCACCCATAATGGCCTCACTAGAATGAAAATTATATAATCATTTTGTTAGTGTCATCATATAAAAAGTAGTCCACACTAACGAATATCCTTGTACGCTCTGTTTGTGGGAGGATGAAAACGTTAGAAATGTATGAGCCCTACAACTTGTGACAACTCGGCAATTTATGGTCAAATTAAATTTATTTCTCTGCCAGCGTTTTAGTATGATTGCTTCGTATGTCGTCAATTTGCTTCAACAGGAAAACGTTCTGTGACATTTCGATAAAGGATATTCTCTTTAAATTGTGAAATGCTTGCACAAATATTTATTTTCTATGGATATATTGTGGGCTATTAGTTTACATAACGTAAAAAATAGTGAGAAAATTCTAGTAATTAAAATATACCGGTAAAACTATTTTCAAATGATTCTTATGGAATTTATGTTGTGTTTATTTGCTGTTATATTCCCAACGAAGCTTTTGTCTTGATTTATGCATAATAATTTTTTTATTTCAGATTTCATATTCAGATTTAAACAAGTAAAAAAACTAGAAATGGTCTTAGGATTTCTATGAATGCACGTATGTAATTTCGTATGGTCACCCACCTGTGCAAGTTTAATTTTTGAAGTGTTTTTTCGCATATATTTCTAGAACGGTTCGTCGGACAGAAAAAATGATTATAACCAATTTTATAAGATTTCATATTCTGAAATAGTTTTTAGTACAACAAAAATATCTAGGACTTCTCGGTTTTACAGTATATGTAGATACGTACAAAACTTAAATTTTTAAATGCAACACCTAGTCCATTTTTCAAACTTTACTAACTCTTACTATCCGAAAATAATATGGCGAAAATTTCAGCTCTGAACGTCGACGCGTTCTCAGGCAGTGTTCAAATATATAGTAAAGAACGAAATTCTTGTATGGAAACCCTACGAAAGAGTTGCCGCATTCGGGCCATTTTCGGACTTAGGTTTACTTTTTTAGAAAAGCCCGTGTTCAAAATTTCAGCCCTCTAAGTGAACGCATTCAAAATTTATCGTGCGGACGGACGGACAGACGGAAAAATCAAAATAACTTTTCATATTATGCGTGGATCTCCAATTCATTTAGCTCTGCCATCATTATTTCTATGTGTTATTGTACCTTAGATGAAAACATAGGGTATGCTAAGCTTGTCATTTCGTCATTCTATTGATTTCATCTAGGGTGTAAAAACGCCGATTCACTGACTTATAACAATGGACTGAGCGATTTGGTATTTCATTTGGCACAAATATTGTGGTTCTGTATATCACCATAATAGCACCGTTTAAAATGTTTACTACATAAAAAACATGTAAAACTCAACCAATCAGATGACAATTTTACACCCGTAAATCGAATTAAATTATAAAAAATATTTTCTTGTGCCCAAGTGATGTTTTAATCGCCGATTTTAATTTTCAAAAATAATTTTTAGCTGAATCCTGCGTATGAGCAAAAGAGATGGAGCATGGTAAACACATACCTTATTCTTTTTGCGGTGATTGCATCTGCAGCCAACATAAGAACATCAAATGGCATAAGAAAACGTTCAGTATGCAATATTTTGTGTTGGTAGCTCCAACTCTGCCATAGGGCGAAAGAGAAAGCTATAAAGCTTCCTCCATTCTTTCCTATAGAAAAATGGCAATATGCTCAGTCCATTGTTATAAGTTAGTGGGCTAATTATATTACGGTACAATATCAAATACATAGTACAAGCAAGTTATATTAAATTTGGTACAAGCCTTAGAATATAGAGGATGAGTGTGGCTTTTTTTCGAGGTTCATGAGTAGGACAGGATATACTGAAAAAAGATTCGCCATTTGCTCAGTTAATCGATTCGCATGACGCGTTTCTTCAAAAGTTAAAAATATAAAGTTTAATATTTATGTAAATTTATTCTACTGGATCCATTTAAAATCTTTAAAAAGGTACCATTTTACTTTCTAAACAGAAAGATAAATTGAAGGAAGATTATTAGAATTGTATTCCACATTTTAATTTGCCACTAACCCCACTTTTTACACTTCGTTATGATGCATTGCAAATTTGCCTTCTATTTGAGAAAATTACGATTACCACTAACTAATTTCACTATAGAAATAGTAAAAAGAACTTAAATAATCAATTATGAGTGCAAATCACAAGTATATCAGTCTTATTTTGCATTTTCTATCGATAAAACTTCCGTGGCACTTTGTTTTGATCCGAACGGATTTCCCTGAAATAATGTTTAAACTAACAAATTCAATGTATATTTATGGTAAGAAACTCATAATATTATATTTATTGCAACCTTTTCAATTGATCCAGTGGAATTAATATACATAAATATTAGCACTTTATTTTTCCAGTTTTAAGAATCGATTCGTGTGACGTCACACGCACTTGACAGCCCGGACAATCATACCTTGTTACTCTGCATATATTGTGTATTCTCAGCTGTCAAACGCCATTTTACGTTTTTCAATCTTATGATATTAACTAAAAAGTGAAAGAAAATTTGGTGAAAACTATTTCTAAAAAAACTAAGGACTGTAAGTAATTATCTTTTGATATTCAAATGATAAATTTCTATTTGATGTTCAAGTATTTACAGCATGAAGTGCTGCGTGAAAAATTTCCACAACGATATCCCAATCTATGACGTGGGAAATAAGTTTTCAGACAAGCATAGCTATGAAATATTATTTTATGTACTTTACACACATATTTACATTAAATTAAATTGGAAGCAATAACAACAAGTGCGAGTCGGACTCGTGCACGAAGGGTTCCGTACCATCGTACAAAATTTAATACTATATACTTTTTATTTATTTTTTTTAAATGAGAGTAGGCATCATGTGAAAAAAATGCTGTAATTTGAAAAAATGATAATAATGCTGTCATTTGAAAAAAAAAAACAAAATGCGTACTTATGATAATAATAATGAATGAGAATAAAACGAGGAAATAAAAGCCGAAAAAATCATGTTTTAATTTAATTTTATTTTTATTATTTGTTGTTATATCGCCTGTGATAATTTCAACTGTCTACCTATTACGGTTCATGAGATACAATTCGGTGACGGACGGACAGCGAAGTCTTAGTAATAGGGTTCCCGTTGTTACCCTTTCGGTACGGAACCCTAAACATATCGAAAAATTGTTTGGCTAGCTCCACTTCACCGACATTTGTTTACGTTTGTGATAGCTGAGAAACTACTCAGGTTCTTGGCGTATTGACTGCGACCAAGATCACTTGTTAGAAGATCCCGGTTTCAAACCCCGGACTAGGCGGTTATTTTTTACTCTTGTATTTATGATTTGATTTAGAATCGTTAAAAAAAAAGTTGTTAAAAATCCGATTTCACTTCGGAAAAGGTCCAACCGAGCTAAAAATTCGTATACATTTACCTTTCAGCTTTCCAAATAACGTGTTAAGTTCCCGGAAGTGTGAAGTTCCCGGAAGTGTGAAGTTCCCGGAATTCGGTTGTCCACATAACTTCTGACAGCCCAAAAAACCGGATTTTTTTACGAATATCTTCGTCCGTTCCTGTCGGTCCTACGGCTATAAGTTATAAAAAAAAGATCAAGAAATCCTCTACATAAAAGATGGAATAAAATTTATTGATAGGACTAACAGTTTTCCTGTAATCTGGAACTGAAACTTTAATATAAATTCTGTATTGTTTCTCTGTGGTATCTTCCCGTTTTGATAATTTTATAGATATTCTGGTACAAAATAAACGCTCCTGTTTTTGATCTTCTTATTCTAACTTTATAAAGATGTAAAAAGTATACCGGAAATGTATTAAGGTTTTCAGGTCACGTCTTTTTCTTCAAGAATATTTAGGAATAAAAAACTAAAAAAATGAAGGTTGTTTATCTGAGTAATTTGTGGTAGCTTATTCTCTTTCGGTTTCTTCCTGATCTTCCTCGAATTGTTCTTGATTTTTCCACGGTAAATTCCAAGATTGCTCGGATCGTTCCTTTCGAATCCTCGATTGGTACAGTATTTAGGCAAGATGAACCACGACAATCGCCGAAAATTGCCGAATTTTGGAGGCCCAACTTTCGACAGCCGCACAATGCGCCACAGCCTATCGAACAATTACAAAAATCATGTTCAAAAGACGGTCCGGGGAAGGAGGAAGCGATGTTTTTATTGGCGCCAATATGTCGCTTTTGAGTACGGGGGTAATAAACTCAAATCTATAGCCTTCATAAAGTCAAGTCATCTTATTTAACTGGAGCGCCATACACAACTAGAAAGATTCGAATTCCATCCGAAGAAATTGATTCTCGAGAAGTATCACTCAGGTTGAAAATTTGTGCTACAGCAAGTTTTATAAAAAGTTTCAGAGCTGGAGTTGTCCCTTTATGGAAAAGAGCAGACGTTGTGTCACATCCAGTGAAAGCGTTGTGATCGCCGAAACTTCGAGAAGAATAAAGCGGAAAACACAATGCGACGGTCATCAGCGGTTATCAGCTCAGATTTAATTCTATTCAATTATCAGATTAAGAAATTAAGGTGACCGTAACATTGTGTTTCCCGTTAATGGCTTTTGCTCGAATTTTCTCTTGCTCGGTTTGAGAAAAAGATCTCTTCATCAATCGGAGTTTGAGCAATCAAATTTACCAACAGATCTACGTCTTCCCCAACAATAACCGTTCTAATTGTACATGAATATTCCAAAGCTTTTCAATTATTAAAACGTCAGAAGCTACCGCACAGAATCCTCGATTTCGATCATACATGCAATTAAATATCTATACAAAATCTATATTGGAATTTCAATGTCGGTTTCCGGGAAAACGCCCTTATTCCACCTTTTTTGTGGAGAATTTCTTGATCTTTTTTTGTAAGCATAACTTATAGCCGTAAGACCGAGAGGAACAAAGATATTCGCGAAAAACCGAAAAAAGCTATTTTTTTCACCGTTTTTGAGCTATCGCAAGTCATCGAATTTCGGGGACTTTTCATACCTTATTTGGAGAGCTGAAAGGTAAGTGCATATTTTGTTGGATTTTTTCCGAAGATGAGCTAAATTGTTGCCTTAAGTTCCCTAAGAAAATTAATATTATGAACTTAAAATGTCTAGTAAGCGATATTTATCTCGAGTTCAATAATTATTGCGAGCATGCTAATTTATTTTGTATTATTTTTCTTATTTTTTTTATTTTTATGTTCAGTTTGTTTGAACAACTATTCTTAAAATCCTGAACTGTCACGTATCGTCGAAAGACAACCTTGTATATTGTGTATCACAGGATGTCAGACCATCAGATTTGACACATCTATCGCTATGGTTGAATGGACATCGTGGCTATTAAAAGACAAAGTCGAATGGCCTTCCAGTTCACTAGTAGAAGCTGAGAATTGTGCACGGCAATAGGAACGAAAACGAGATATTTTGTCCCACTTTCTAGAGACTCGCAACGATACCCTGACGGAATTGTCCATTCGATATTCGTCTTTTTATAAATTTGTACGCATAGTTGGCTATTTGTTGAGATTTTGTGATAATAGTCGAAAGTTGAAAGAAATCGATGACAATATGTGATATTTAAATTTAATTAATTATAATCGTAAGGTAATTTTGTTGTAATTGAAAAAGTGTCTCGATACTATTCTACACATTTTTATAGCCCCAAGAAGAGGACTCGTAAATCCCGCGGGTCGAAACGTTGGGAGTATATATTGTAATAAAAGACATCATAAAAACTACTCTTTTATTTTAATTATTCAACTTAACATAGATCGGAGATAATCCCAAAATAATCGCCAATATAAAGTCATTTAAATCCAAAAACCATTTACCTCGATATTACGTCTTAATTGAAAGCAATTTTTGAAACAAATTGAGACCAGTGAATCTGTGCAGGCTTATAGTCGATTCTATAATTCCTATTCAGCTTTTCTGCTTGTAAAGTCAAAAACATGATTGGGCGCATGTAGCTGGCTTATGCACCGCAGGCCTCATATGCTTCTTTCAATACATTTTTTGTTGATATATTTTTGGTCTCCAAAAACGATTCATATCCATATCTTATAAGCTTTTGGACAGGTGAAAAATGGCTTTCTTATATTTATCCCAAAATTGTGATATAGATACTTCCCGTATGTATTTGTCTGTGAAATAGGTACTAAGAATATTTCGTTTGAATTAAAATTATACAATTGCTCCATCTAAGAAGTTGTGAGATATCTCATGGGAAATTTCCTATTTATTCCGGAAAATTTGTGGGATCTATGGGAATATAATGGGATGTCCCATGGGTAATCTTGTGTTGTATGAGGTGGTCCAAATATCTTAAGATTATGTAGACATTTGCCCTAATTTTTTACAGTACTAGCAATATATCTGTTAAGTTTTAATGAAATTGATGAATATTTTGAAGGACGCTGTAATTTATATATTATATTTTATTAGAAATACATCAGAATAAGTCAGAAAAATATCGTTGTATAAAAGGACAATTTGTTAAATAATAAAATCTAAATTATACATTTTCAGAAATGTGGCAAAGGCGAATTCTACAAAAATGATTAATTAACTAATTATACTTTTCCTTGAATTTCCAATTAATTACAGCCCAAGTCTATCCTCGTAATATTCCTTTTCGAGCCAACAGGAAACTTATTTCTATGCAAATCCACGAAACGGAGAAGATACAATTATTTATTTCTATTTCTCATCCTTAGTGCTGCTGTAGTTGTATGTTGTTAATAGCGCTACAGAATCTTCTACACAGTCATTAGCAACCTTTAATTATGGTCTATGGTCTATGGTCTATGGTCTATGTCTTTATTCGCCCATCGCAATCTGACAGAGAAGCGGTCGATGAGGATTCGGGTGTTTGCAAGGTTTTTATTTCAACATCTTCAAAAACTTCTTTTTTGATTACTGTTTGAGATTGTTAATCATTGCTTTTTGGTTGCGAAGAAAGCTTGTACTAAGTTTCTTGTGTGTTCTGAAAAACATCAGAGTTGGGGACTGAATTATTTAATTTGCTGCGGCGGTGATAATTGTACGATTTGGATATGCTTCAAGCCAGAGTTGAAAGCTGTAATGTAAAAATCCATTCCGTGTACCCATGTCATTACCTTACACTCATTAATAACATACAGGTAAGCATTAATTAGTCTGTCACTCATCCGTGCCTCTAAGTATCTGCGGAACGGCAAAGAGTTTTCCAATACCACATCGAGTTACGATAATATCCCTATCTACCGTTTTGTTTCGACCAATAATTTCTGGTTGTCTTTTACTATTCCAGAGAGATCGGGTTTTCAGGAATGAATACCGCTTTGTCTTCTGATCCAATGTAAATACTCGTAGACGACAAGGTATTTCCACTAAAATTTTGACGCATTGCAGCTGATATAGCCTGTTACGAATTCTGTGACTAATGTACATACATTTTTATAGAAACGACAGAGAGAGAAGATAGAGTATTGTCTTCCCTGTGCTGTACTTTCCTATACATTTCACAATATTACGTCACCTAATAGGGCAACATAGTCCGTAATGGGAATACCTTGTATTCTATATAACTTCTTCTGATCCTTTTCATGACTGCTACTACATACGCGGCGGGTTTTATTGCTTGAAAGATACCACTCTGCTACTGGTACATTGAAAGCCTTAGTCAATACCCTGGAAACAAACACGAAATTGCTTTAAGAAAGATCGAAAGCGTCAATAGAATTTGTTTTTACTTCTTAGGTAGGTATTTCACTGTTGATTTAAGTATTCCTAGTTTCAAACTCTTCATCAGATGTTAATTTTATTACTTTTTCTACTGTTGCAGAAACCGATGAAACATCATCATTATCATCAGGACTTCGGCCGATGTCTGTTTCAACTTGGATTACTCTTTTTCGTTTTCGAGATTCTTTATTAGTAAGACACTTGCCTATGCCCCCAATATTATTATTATCCTAAACGAAAGTTTTATCTTTTGTCCTCTTTGATTTGGCAGCTGTTAAGAATTGTATTCGCAAACAATCTTATGAAGTTTCCTTTTAGTACCATCAATTTTATAAGTACGGATTCCTCCTTTTTTCGAAATGCTTAAAATTTGTACTGTCGCTTTGATGCTTTTCAGTTTGGTCTTCTTTGAGAAAGTTTTTGAAAGACAACCTCTTTTGATGGAAGTCCTTACAATGACAGTGTTTCTGTTGGTATACCAATTAGCTGATCTTTGTTATTCGTTTCTTTGCGAGGAAGCTTGTGTGAGTTTATGAAGTACTTGCTATCAAACTATAGCCAAGTACTCTCATACAAACACCTTATTTGTTGAACTGTTTTTTGAAAATATCTTACTCGATCTTCTTTAAAACGATCCGTTAGTTGCAGGTACGTAGATAGACCGGAGTAGCTAATGTAGCTTGGCTCCCAGTGTGGTTTAGTGGAGTAGCTAATGTAGCTTTGCTCCTAGTGTGGTGTAGTGGAGTAGCTGAACAGCTTTGCTCCTAATAAAAAACAACTTGATGTGTTATCTGTGAGTTACGATTGCAACTGATCTTTTAAATAAAGACGTTACAATATTTATAGTAAAATTTAACCTTAACTGCTAATAGGAAGTAAAGCCAAACTTCTTAATTTATTTCCTCATAGCGCTTGCTATACGTACATACATAAGCAACACCCATTCTCAACGCTTGCAGCTGGCTTTCGTTGCATCACGTCATTCATCGCTGTCATACGTACATCCGTAAATATTCATTTGGTTTTGTTGTTATTTACATCGTACTCAAATCGTGAACCATCGATTTGGTCACCTGTGCTTTACCGCTAGCACAACGCAAGGTTATCATGTGTGAATTTTTGCGCGCAGAGGTATAGCGTCACTCGATCTACCTTCACTTATTGCCTCAAACGATTAAGTAAGTGGTGTAGGTCAGTGATGAGTGTAATTATGATGAACTTAAACAATGTAGATATGTTTGTTCATGCTTTTTAGGATTTCTTTGGCAGTTGAAATGTACGTATGTATATTCATGCCTGCTACATTTCTTCGATAATTTAAATGTAGGTATGTATATTCATGCCTGCTATACATTTCTTCGATAATTTAAATGTAGGTATGTATATTCATGCTTGCTACATTTCTTTGATAATTTAAATGTGGGTATGAACGTATGTACGTATGTATAACAAATAATTTAAATGTTGGTATGTATAGTCATGATTGCTACATTTCTTTGATAATTTAATAGTGGGTATCAACGTACATATGTACGTATGTATAACAAATCTCAGTCGTCTAATCAAATTGGGTAATTTCTTAAGGGCTGTATGTAACATCTTCTTGTAGTCTTCATGGAACTAGTGAAAGTCATGTAGTAACCGAAACAAGACAAAAAACTACATAGGTATTACGAAAGGCAAATTAATTTACGTTGTTTACATTTTCACTAAGATATCATTTTACTCGAAAATCATAGAGACCTAAATATATCCCAAGTAGCCTATTTTTTGATATTAACACTCTTGTAAAGAAGAAATATAAAACATCTAATATTTTCCTCAAAAAATTGATATTCGTTAAAATCAGCTAAGTAAGATACTGTGATGTAAGGTGGTGCAAAGCACGTCGTAAAGAATAATTCACCGAATCAAAAAGATTTTTTTGTTTTTGACCAGAGTGTCAGACAAAGAATTTTGGCAAGCCGCTAAGACAGAAAAGGTTTCTGGTCTCTGATCAAAACCATCAGGAACAAGTTCAGTAGTTCCTCTATACCTTCACTACTTAATAATGGTGAAGTGATTGTGGACTCCGTGGATAAAGCTAATATTCTGGCTTCCAGATTCACTTCAAATTCTCGTCTTCCAACCACCTCACAAACACCTATTTTGCATCTCCCGTGTGGATGCAAATCCGTACGAGATATGTGTTCAAGGTCCTTAAGGGGATCAACGTCTCCAAAGCCACAAGACCTGATGGTTTTCGCCCTGTTACGTCTCATCCTTGGCTAAGCCTCTGCGCAAGTTATTCTACTTATCTTATTCGACAGGAAAATTTCCAACTGCTTGGAAACTAGCTCACGTTCAGTCCATTCCCAAGTAGTGAGTCCAAAATCGTTACCCCAGATATTTCAAAGGTCTTTTATAGAGTCTGGCATCCAGCCCATTTAGCCAAACTTAAAGCAGTTGGTCTCTGCCCACCTGTTCTATTATGGATTTAAAGTTTCTTATCCGGTCGCCTAATACGAGTTGTACTAGATGGCATTTCATCTGAACCTCACCCTATAAATGTCCGTGACCTAGGGCTTTGTTGTCTCCACATCTGTCTACATAACCCTACGTCATTGAGGTTGGATCAATATGACCCGGCATCTTTATAAATTCATACATTTTTATAAGTACGTGCGTGACGTTGCCGTTCTTCTGGAGCCAATACAGTGTTCTAAACCTTTTTAAACAGAAATCAGTCTGACGCAGGCCGCACTAGGGGCTATACGTGCGTAAATCTCAAAAAGGTAAATATGACCCATTCTCAGAACTGACGTAACAATTTTGTTCCCTATTTAACATACGATTTTTGTTTGTTGATAATTGTTTTTTGGTGTTCATATACATTCTAATTGCATTTTGGTGTGTATTGTTTGTGATAGAAATATTTTGTTCTTATTTCAAGGTAGTTGGAAATAAGGATCGACAAGAAATAAATAATCAACGCAATTTGTCAATTCTCGAGGAGTTTGATTCGGAAGAATCCTTGTCTGATAACGAGGACGTGGAAGAAGAGGATCACGTTAGTGCTCAGAGACAGCCAACCGATACTGAACAAGGATGCCCAGATAGCGAAGACGACATTGTTCCGCTATCTGAGATTAGTAGACAAATGCAATCTGCACCGCCGCCGCAAAAAATTCTGTATCAGATCGAAGAACATCCTCAAGACGGAACAGTTTGACTGAAGACACCTTTTCGGCAGAATGTAAGGATAAGAGCAGAGAACATAGTCACACAATTGCCGGGTTTACATGATGCTAAGTCTGCTACTTCCGAGTTAGAATGCTGGAGCCTATTTTTCAGTACTGATATTTAACAAAATTGTTTTGACACATACAAGTGCACGCATTCAGCATAAATTTGCGTCATGTGACGATTTGTCCAAGCATACTTACATAAAAGACAGAATTTAAATCA
Source organism: Dioctria linearis (assembly GCA_963930735.1). Lineage (NCBI taxonomy): Eukaryota > Metazoa > Arthropoda > Insecta > Diptera > Asilidae > Dioctria > Dioctria linearis. The sequence continues at coordinate 65,150,204 of OZ005740.1, forward strand.
TTTATTGGTCTGTTATATATTGCTGGCTTTTAAGACAGAAATTGAGTGACCTATGGGCTTCTGATGCCACAGAAGTAGAAATATTTAGGTTTGTGATGTCTGAATAACGTTTTCACTTTATACAAAGATGCCTGTACTTTGATTATCACACTACTCGCGACCAAAGGAAGCTAGTAGATAGCTTGGCTTCAAAAATGTGCAAGGTCGCTTATATCCCCGGTGATTGTCTATCAATTGACAAAATGCTAATAGCTTTTCGAGTTCGATGCAAATTTCGCCAGTACATACTGTCTGAACCAGCGAAATATGGAATCAAGATATTTGCTTTCGTCGATGCTAAAAGCTAGTATATTTTGAATCTGGAAAGATATCCCAAAAAATGACCTATTGGTCCATTCGCTGCAAGCAATAAACCCTATAATGTTGTGAATCGCATTGTGCAACCCATTTCTACCTCAAACCGTAATATAAATTTTGATAACTGGTTTACAAGATAACGTCAATTGTCACCATGCGTAAAAATAAAAGACAAATTCCTCCTGAATTCACTAAAACTCGTAGCGTTGAAGTGTTTTGCATCTCGGTTCGGGTTCCAAAAAGATATCACTCTTGTTTCTCATAGCCCCAAGAAAGACAAGCTAGTTTTGCTGATGTCAAGTGTGGACCATGATGAGAAAATTGATAATCCAACTGGAGCAAAACGAAAACCGGAAGTCAATACCTACCACAATTCAACAAACTGCGAGGTGGTTGTCGTTGATGAACTTTGCACTATGAGCCGTTACTCCAAGAGATGGCCTCTTAACACTTTTTATGCCATGTTGAATTAAGTCTTACAATACATCGCATTAACAATCAACCAACGGAAAACCACGCCATTTTCTGAAAAGTTTACGTCGTGCTCTAGTCAGTGACCATTTGAAAATCCGCTAGAATGTAAATCGCCTGCCACTAAAAATTCACCAAAGAATCAGAGAATTTGTAACTGAAATATCCGAAGAGCCTCCTACAAAGATACCCAATGCTCGTAAAAGATACCAAGCATGTACAAAACGAGATAACACACATGCCAAGGTTGAAACATATATATCTGTACAGAGCACATCATATCTTTCTGCAGTGATTGCATTTACAATGAATGAGGATTCTGATTAGCTTTACTCTACTGTTCTATTTTAACAAGATTTACAAAATGCCATAAGTAACTGAAAAGGCTGATTATTAGTGTGGAACAGCGATGAAAACCTAAGGAATCTCAATTTTGTAATTGTTTTTATGAGTTTGTTTAGAACATTAATTAGTTTTATTAAAGGTTTCTTAATTAATGTTTTTCTTCTTTTATTCCGTACATCTGGGTGCATCAACATCAACATGTTATACTAAATAATAATTCTCAGTAGGGAAGTATTAAAAAAACAAGGATATATCATATATTATGTGTGAGGGTAACATTGACCTACCTCCACGTCTGTGTAACAATTTCCTACCATAATGACGCCCGTTTAATTTTCATTAATGATCTGCTTTCCCTTACTTTCAATCCCATCTATAGTTTCGCCGATGACAGTACCTTAATTTCGCTTACTCCTTTGACACTCCTGCAGACTCCGGAGGGAATGCCGCATGTGTTAAATGAGATTGCATGATTAGATCTTTGAATAATTATCTTGCCAATATCCTCGCTTGTGGCAAAGCGAATCGCATCGAATTCAATGCATTTAAATCCCAAAGCTATCATATCTCATTAAAACAAGATCGTAATTTTTCTACTCCCGTTTCTTTCGACGGACCACTGATTTACGATACACCGTCGTTATGTATTATTGGCATTATTATTTCCAGCAAGCTAAGCCGGACAGATCACTTCTTCTCCGTGGCCAAAGATGCATCGAAATAGCTCCTGTAGAAGTTATACATCACACCTGGAATGGAATACAATTCCCATATCTGAGGCGGGGCTGATCGCACAGCCGTAGCTTCATTGGATATTGTCCAGCAGAGAGCCTTCAAGCTCATTGGCGATGTGGCAATAACTTGTCATATAGACTCACTCGAGCATCACCGCAATGTTGGATGCCTTTCGGTTCTTTATCGCTACATGCATTCCATACTCGCGCTGCAAGGCGGCCTTCCTCATAAAATTACCTTCGATCGAACAGTAAAATGCCGTGATGCTTTTTTGTCCCGAACTGTGCGAATGTGGAACAGTCTACTATCTTCTGTCTTTCCTCCGACATACAATACGCGAAAGTTTAAGAGTGACATACTTTAGCACCTCAAACGCTCTACTCACATTCCCTAATTCCTTTCCCTATCTCCTTCCTGCCATGATGTGCTTTGCATCATTTGGTATCTCCTGAGTTTGGTTTAATAATATAAAAAATAAAAATAAAAAAAAATATTATAAAAAATTATCTTTTCCAAAAATACTTAAGATTTTCGATAGTTCCGTATAATCAACACTTTTGAGACCTGTGATGCTTTCTCCTCAACCTCGTAGTTTTTCCCAAACTTAACTTCTTTTCTAAGTGAAAGTACCACAAGCTTTCTGTTGCCTTCAAGCACCTTAAATTCTCGCTCCTTTTTCTTCTTCTTACTTTAATTAATACGATTTTGTTTTTTTTTTTACTGAAAAACCTTCCCGCAATACTCTTAATTTACAATTTTTAGCCAAACTTATCAGACCTCTACTCTTGTCCGCCTGACTTTTTACTGTTTCTTTTCGTATACTAGTAAGTATTGTTTAATATTTATTTATTTATGTTTTATACTTGAAATTAATTGCTTAAGAAATTTTATTACATATTTAAGTTTGTTAATTGAAGCAATTTCGGTTGTGCTCCGTTTCTTTAAATTGTGGATTTTCGGGGTAAATTTTGTGAAAGCCAATTGTTTGTCGGATTAGGAACAGCCTCTAAACTGATGAGCATGACACGAATATGTGTCAGGATTCTAAAATAACTTTATTCTGGTGATTTTTTTATGCAGGATGTAACTGAACATGTGGATAATGTTGTTCTTATATACTTATGTTCAATATACGGGAAATCTAGTTAATTTTAGTAAAGAACAGAACGGTTGCATCGGATCAACAGGATAATAGGACAAAGATATCAGGGACAGTGGCACTACCACACGATGACCGACTAATATTGAAGGAATATGTATACTAGTAAAAAATCATATAAAAAGGGTATTTCATAATTTTTAATTTGTATATTATAAAATTTATAATTAAGAACAAATTAATCTTGTATGCCAATCGAGCGAATCTGATATCATATTCGAAATTGGGAGCAGGAAATAACTCAAAAATGATTTCCAAACCCCCTGGACTAAAAGCACTGTTCTCGGGTGTTATCCAAATTTGTTGATCCTACTTCACTCCGAATGGAAATTAGTGATTAAGAGAGTCAAAATTTCGAAAAATTTTCAATTGAATGCTTTTTAAAAAAGAAAAATATGACATGAAGACCAGTTTTTCTATATACATGTGTATATTACATCAAATTTAAGAACATCAACCTTCGCATAAATGGAAGGAAAAACTTAAGATGAAATGTGAGAAAAATTTAAAGGGGGATGCATTTTTGGTACAGAATCTTATACCTAAGTTCTTTTTTACTGCAAGCTTTCGGTTTCCCAAATATTACTATCTACGGCAGAGTTTCTCCACCCGTGTGTCGAGACACACCAGTGTGCCGCACAAGATTGGTAAATGTGCCGTGAGATTTTCCGACAAATAATTACAATTGCATGGGTTTTGTATTTATAATTGCCCCAACGGTTATTAAACAAAATCATTTTAAACATAATTTTCTAAGATTTCGATTTTATATTCACACTTATCATTATGGTGGTCACCTCACATTAAGAATACAAAGTTGCTAGACTGGAACAAATAGGTTCTCGTACAAGCTTTACAAAAATCTTGGACGACATAAAAAATTCTCGTATAGGTACTCAGTTTACCGCGAAGTTTTCATTTTCAGCTGTGCCGCAAAAAAATCCAGATATTTCAGTGTACCGTCAAGCAAAAAAGGATGAGAAACTCTGATCTGCGGGATAGTCTATTTTCCACTTTTTACTATCCAGGTGAACATTGTTGTTAAGTGTCTCTATACATAGTTGTTATTAAAAAGGCTGAATTCAATTGGATTTAACAAAAACAAAAAATAACGAATTCAAATTTAAGCAACGCTGGCAAAACCTTACGTAACTAAGTTACATCTATAAAACTATTTGAATATTGTAGTTTTTTTTTTTTTATAATTGCTCAAAGAATATAAATCTTTCCCACCATACACCACAGAGGGGCTCAATTTGTCTGAATATTAATAAAACCACTCACTACAATAATGTCATGCGCAGAGATTTGTCCTCATTATTATCGGTATCGTTGTTGTCGTCGTCGTCGTCCTCGTCGAGTCCAGAAACCGTCCGGATTGATTATAATATATACACCACAGATATTCAGCGACCTCATTTACCCACCTGCACCTAATTGCAAGATTTGCAAGATTATTATAAACACCTCGGCGCTAGATGGGAAGCTGTTATTGTATCTCAACGTGCTTTTTATCTGCAGACTGAGATCATCTCTCCGGCAAAAAGCATCATTAGTTTCAACTACATGAGCTAGAAAAACATTTTCGTTTGTGCACCGAATTTATGTCATTAAGAATATCCATGCTTGGCTGCCTGCCTGCTGGCAAAGAACCAATTGCTTATCGTTAGAAACGAGTTCGTTGAAAAACTCTATTTGAGGTAAAATACAAAAATTTGCAACAAGTATAAAGTTAAGGCTAGGTGCAACAAAACAATGCGAAAAAAATACTTTTATATAACTGACCCTTTTGCCCTTTGCTCCCCTATAGTTTCATCAATCTGTGTAATATGTAGTATTGTAAAAAATTTTTTTTTTGGCAGCAATACCACCATCAAATAATTAAAAAACAGCAGAGCGCTAGAAAGTACTTTTGTGGAATCTATATATATATGTTTGTAAAATATTGCATACTTACGGTTCATATCGAGTGTCACAGAACTGCTAATTGGGGTTGTTAAGTTGTTGTTGGATGCTTGACACGTCAGTACCATGTGGAGATGCCTTCTCTTCAATTTCTGTATCTGCAAGACATTACTAACCCGGCGGTCTGACAACACGGTTGAAGTGCCATCGAGAAGAGTGTTTTCATGCCACCAGGTTACATTCGGTAATGGGCGTCCTGAAACAACAAAGAAATAAGAGAAATACAAATATTTTGCTTGCACAATGTTCACGTAGCGCGTCGTGTTATGTTATGTTCTGCTATGTAAACTGCACAATAACTTTTCTTCCCTACATAGAATGCTATAAACGTGCTATGGTTTTGTCCTGGGCATATCCAAGGCAGCCGCATCATCATGAGATCGGTCCTTTAGTAGACAAATTCTGGTGAAATTTATTATATGGATAAAACCAGTAGTCCACAGAGAGTCAAAGGCATTTATGGGCCCCACATTTTGTTTCGTTGTTGAGAATTATGGAAAAGGAGGCAAACGAACGGGTATAGGGGATGATTACAGTGAAAATTCCTTTTAATGAGTCCTCCCATTTCTTGAGACAGGAAGGCATTTCCTCAACGGAACGTGAGCTTTTCAAAATATAGGAAAATCTCTACCCTCAGAGCTCCCAGACGCCTCTTTCTAAAATGGAATTGTTGACGAGGTGAAAACTCCTTTCCAGGTGTAGGAATGGGATTGACAAATCATTTTAATGATCTTAAAAAAAAAAAAACGGAACGAGGTATAGCTACTGTGGGGTGGCTACATACTTACTGTTCCAATGATACAAGAGAATACTGGTGACATTGATGGTATGCACGTATAGCCTTCGCTTATTATGTCACTGTCATACTACTTGTCACCCGCGGAAAATTGCATGAAATACCTTCAAGAATGAATGATACACGAGAGTGATGTGTGCGGGCGTTGTAAATGAAATACGAAAAGAGATAATTTATAAAAGGGAGTATGACAGCAATAGGGAAGATTCATTCTCTAACATTCCTTTGTAGCAGAGTTTATTAAGTGCGCGCTTCGTTTCTTACCAATTTTTAGATGAAGAAGGAAAAAAAATGTTGAAAAATTGAAAGGACTTTTCATAAATACATGTATTTTGTATTTTAAATAATATGTTTGTATGTGTTTGTGTGTATCACGGTATTTCTTTGCCTTGTAGTAAAATTACTTGATTTTTTTTTTTTTTTTTTTTTTTACAAAATGAATTTTTCATTTCACAAAATTATTTGATTTCAAGAAGATTTCTTTGGGGACTTTTTCTTTGTATGCACTCATCTACCCAATCAAAGGCTTCTTTTCAATTAACAATTCTGTCTTTGAACTGCAACTCACCATGGACGAGGTGCTCAAGGGAGTTCCCATTCAATTGACATAAGGTCTGCCCTGACTGTCAGAGGGCAAATCCGGAGTGGAAATACAGATTCAACGGATCCTCCATTCATAAATCATAGATCCGATCTCGTCGAGATGCATTTCAAACTGTCCTAAATACAACCCGCATCTCATATTTATGCAAAGTGTTTTTAACATCGTTAGCAGATGGTGCCAAAACATGGGACTACCAATAAATCCAGGTAAATCAGTGATAGTTCCTTTTACTATGAGAAGGAGTCTTCAGATCCCATCCCCTAAGTTAAATAGAATTGCAATAGAATATTCCAAAGAAGAAAAGTATCTGGGAATAATCCTAGACAGCAAGCTTACCTGCAATCCCGACCTGAAAATGATAACTAACAAAGCCCTGTGGGCATTCAGTTCTTGCCACAGGCTTTTCAGAAAAAATTGGGGTCTGAACCCCAAAATGACTTTATGCATCTTCCAGGGCATAGTCAGGCCCATACTTTCTAATGGGGCAAATGTGTGGTGGCCTAAAACATTGCAGACAACCACCAGGAGAACTCTTGATAAGGTGCAAAGGATGGCAAGTTTAGCCGCCACTGGCGCATTTACATCGTGTCCTCACTTGAAGCCATTCTTGGCTTACAGCCTCTCTACCTCTTTACTCAGAGGGAAGCAGCGGCTAGTATGCTTCGAAAGAAAAGGCCAGATGAGCGCACCTCTGCCAGGGTGGGTCATCTCAGTATCTTTGAGAAGGCCAACATTAACGACTTAGAAGCTTCAATAGATACTATGGCCAAGAGACTTTCTTTTGAAAGGGGTTACAAAGTAACCATAAATGAAAGAAGCCAGATTCTTGAGAGAGGACGTCAGCTTCCGCAATGGGCCCAAATCTGGTATGAGGAGCTCAGGAAAGCTTAAATAAGGGCTACAAGTACTCCAATATCTACATTTGCTCAGACAGCTAAGCTGTGCTCCTAGCTTTTTCCCCTCTAGTTTTTGAGGCGAAATTAGTCTGGAGCTGCTACTCGAAACTCCAACTACTGTCTAGGGACAACCAAGTAACCTTGGGCTGGGGTTCTGGACATGAAGGAGTGGACGGTAATGAAAAAGCGGATGAACTGACTAAAACCGGAGCTGAATCCGCTATATATCCCTATACTGGTCCCTACCCGACATTTGGCCTACCAAAAAGCCACTTTAAGGGGGAATTGATTAGATGGGAAAACAGCCAACGGGATCTCCTTTGGCGTAGCGCGCCCGGTATGAGGCAGGTGAAGAAATTCTTCAACCCCTCTCATTTCCAGACGCGCCTTTTTTTGAACTTAGCAGACAGCCGCTCAGACTGTTTGCTAACGCAGTTACTGGTCATGTTCCCTTCCGTCACTTCCTGAAAAAGATAGGCAAATCCGACAGTGAACTGTGTCGACTATGTGAAAAAGAAGACGAAACCTCGATGTATGTCATATGCGAGTGCGCAGTACTTGCAGGTCTAAGGCTGCAAATTACTGGAAGAACAAATATCTCTCCAGATAATGTCTCCAATCAAACTCTAAAAGCAATAATCGAGCTCGTTTTGACTTGAATTAGCCTAACCACTTTCAGGGAAGGCACAATAGACCAACTATGGTCGCATTGTCCGCATGGTCCTAGAGGCCTAGTCGCTCCTACTCTTAATATTAACAACATTAACATTATAATGTTTTTGAAGGCAATAGAATCCATTTTTATGAGTAGTGGCAGGTTTGAATGAAAATATGTAAATTTTATTACACAAACTGCTTAAGATATTTATACTGTTAAATTCACATGGAATTAAGCAACAATCCTGAATTCCGTACCCCTTCGTTTATGGTCTCACTAGCAATGCTAGCAACTGTATTGAACTGGCGCTATATTTAAATTATTTGGGAATTTACTTATATATGTACATACATGTCAGTGGGATTTACCGAATTTACCAAAAAAGTATTTGGGACTATTTGTATTGTTAAAATTTAATTACGAGTCGAAGGAAGGAAGGCTGATTTTGCAGGAAAGTTTTTATTACTAAGTTGTCAGTTTTGGAAATACCAGTGAACCTCAAGCAATTTCTTGTTCCCCAATCGTTACAGTTCAGTGGGAAAGTATGCTCTAATGGAGGAAGACAGAAACATGAAAGTGATGACATCTTTCATACATTTTTGATTCAACGTGAAGTCCATTTATATACATGTCCGTGGGCATCATAGGGTATCCCCTGAGCTTTGGCAATATCATAAAAAAAACTGCTAAATCAGCAATTTAGTACGGAAGCTTTTTACATTATGTAGAAAGTTAAAGTTGAAAGTAACTCATTTTTCCATAGGAACAAATGCTAGAAGAAGAACCAAATCGTACTTCTCTTATACGTTCAAAGAATCTGATGTCACTCATTTAATTAAGATAATTTTTTTAAAATAATTTTGTTAGGAACGAGATAAAAGTTTGATTACGGTTAGATAAGAAAGGAAGCTTAAGTTTATCAGAAAACAATTTCTCTGTATGAATAGTAGTTTAGGACGCAAGAGCTAATCAAATCAAACTTTTCTAATAAGAACACTGGAAATATTTTAGAATCTTTTGAATATGTTAGGACTCTCATCTAGTAGTGAGGGATTCTGTTTCATGGCTTGAGATGTATTTCTCGAAGGTTTTGTTTTTTTTTCTAATGTGTTTAAATGACATTGGTGTAGGTATAAATCCAGCAAAGATATACATACATATATGTATGATAATATGCCGTTGAAATTCAGATGGCATTGGTAAGGTACTGGAATTGATAGAAATGAGGCAATATGTAAATTAAATTTCGACCTAATTGCTATTCTGCCTTGGTTAAAATCTTTGCTCTCAAAGTAACTCGATCTAAAAGCATATCTAGCTATTAATCGCAGCAAATATCGACACATCTTGCTTTCCTAACAATACACTAGATCCTGCTAATTTCCCTTTAATGACACTGTCAGGAATCTTGGAGTAAATCTTAGTAGAAACTAGATAGTTACATGTCTTGGAGCAATCATGTAAATATCCTAATTCGTAAAGTACATAAGTATATGGGATATTAAGAAAAATTCCAACATTAGCGTCTACCATACCCCTTGAAACTTTCTCTAGTCAATCAAGACACATTTTTAGTTACGAGCGAAAAATTGAAGTTATGCAATAAAGTAGGTACCGAGACAAATTTATATAAATTATGGAGCTTTAGGGAAAGGGTGATAAAAGTTTGTTTTGAAAGATAATTACAAAATTCAAAAAGGAACATGTTGCGAACTAATAAAACAAAAAACGTGTGCTTAAGGTATTTCAAAATTTGTTGAAAATTACATAAATCATGCATATAATGCATATATCCGGAAAGTTTCTTTGGGTAAGGTAGTAATTTTTGAATGAGCATTTATGAGTTAAACACATTGTTATTCTAACATGGTGTAATATATAATATAAAACGTAAAAGAATAATATTTCAACTATTTAAAATGAAAAATACGTTATAATTCAATGCAGGGGACGAGTAATGTGTAATATTTTTGTTTAAATTGCTCATAAATTATACTAAATCTGAATCACCCATAACAATATATATGTACATATATTCTTTTATAATGTTATTACAAACTTAGCGCAATTTTAAAGGCGCAAGCTCAAGTAAGTCGTTGGACTTGGTATGCACAAGCCAAGTCGTGCTATTTGCATGAGCATGTGTAGCGAAAGTTGGGTTGAGATTGAAGTCTGACATGAATGAAATCGGCCGAAACTATGACATATAAGCAAATCTGACGACCTTGCTATAGATTTGTAAACAATCTACCTTCTCACGTAAATAGTAATAATGGAGAATTAAAAACATAAATTCATCAATATCTTTGCAGATGTCAGATGTAAGCTGATCTCTTAACTTTTGTGGAGATTTTTTGTAAGATATTTGGTATTCTAGCAAACGAAAATATCTGTCAAATATTTCTTAATATAAGAGCTCCTTTCCGAGGTACGCTTTCATCTCTTATCGTGATAGTCGCAGAAGTAAAATAAGCACATACATATATGATTCGTATATGTTATATAAATATGTAAAAGTTTGTGAAATATAAAATAATTATACAATTTGAACCATGCACAGAGGATAGTTCTGAGCAATATGAGAGACGATTTGAATCACTTTGCTATTTTTAAGGCTATATAGAATTTCAGAATGCTAAAATCTTTTGCCTTTAAATTAAAGTGATAGAAATGACATAGCCTTATGATAATCTGCACTACTTGACAATATTATCGTCATTTTAATTAATTTTTTTGCAACAGGTTTATCCGAAAATCCTTTTGGATAGGTATAAGAACGGCTGTGGAACTTTTTACCTGCGATTTAGGTATTAAAATAATAATTCAATTATCATTACAATTATTATTTATATCGATAATTGTAACTTGATTAAAGACGCACACAATTATAGTTACGTGTAGGTTGGTCATATTTCCATCATTGCATCGCCAAAAACATTACTTCTTCTTCTTCCTTCTTGAAAAGTAAACGTCTTTAATAGCTGGACTGACTGACAGATTCTCCAACCCCTATTAACCTCTTAAAGTTAATATTTCTCCACAAAAATTTATGTAGAATACTAATTCTGTTAAAATCTCTAACTTGCTAAATTTAAAAGGTTAGGAGATCTCTTAAAAGTCTCTTATGTAGAATCAGGGGGTTAGAATCCTTTAATAAATGGTGTTTTATTAAATATCTTCCGTTAGATATAAGTTGAGTATTGAGTTGAGGTATTTTTCACGTAAGACGACTCCATCTATTTTAATTTTATCATAGACAGATGTTCTTTAATTCAACTTAACAAACCCAATGATTTTGTTTCAATACCGGCTTTCGTTTGGAAATTGAAAAATAGCCTAAAGAATTCTATGATCCTACATTATGAAACATCTGTATTTCACTTCTATCTGACCAATTTCGGAGAATAAGTTTCCATTCTACATGATATAGATCAATCTCATTAAAGCGATTCAAAGGGGAGGAATTAGATTCCCATCTTCCAGCCTCGTATACCGACACCTTATCTAGATATTATAAAGCTTGAAAATATATCGAACAACTGCAGGAATGTTTTGCTTTCGATTGCTTGCTGAACTCATAGATCATTTCTATAAAGTCAAGATTGCAGTCATCTACTGTAATTGCTCATTCACTAATAGGCCTTATGCTTTTGAGAACGCTTGCCATTAATTGAGATTGAAATTTTTAAAAATAGAACAAATTTTCGAAACATTGTTTTGTCAGTAGATTGAAAGGAGTGAAGGCTGTATTGAAATCATATGAATCTTTACATTGTGATAAAGATCCAAATTTTAAATTCACTTTTCTGGATTTGAAAAAAGAAGAAATTTAGAAGTCCCGAATTTGTTTTATATACAGTATTGAATTTAGTTACCCCAACAAATTTTAGATACTGAGATACTCTATTTTCATTTTAGGTTCAATCGCGCAGGTACTTAGGACCTGCTCGAATCCAACTTTTCGTTTTCGTCTTATTATAACAGCCAGTGATATCATACAACAAGCTCTGTTATTATAATAGTTAGACGAAACCAACCTTTCCGAATTACTTTATTTAGCCTGATATCTGACGTTTGTTACGAGCTTATATTTTTCTCTCTTTTCCAATATTAAGTTTACCTGTCAGAATTCGTTTTCTTAGCTTCTTAGTTTTCGACAGCCAGCAAGCAAACATAACCTCACAGTATGTAATCTACTTGAATAAGTCATCTCGATTCTTGACTGGGCGATAAGACTAACTAGATGTTTTTACTATTATACAAAGTAACATAGGTTGGTGGTGCAGGCATGGATTCATATTGAGCTTGACTCGGTGTTACGTTACTAGCTGTTATAACAACACACAGACGAAGACGACTTGAATTCGCGCAGGTCCTTAATACTCATCATCTAGCTTAACCGCACGGTAATTGGTGAGAAAATAGTCAAAAGACAAAGCTTAGATCCCTTTTATCTGTAATATATGAAAATAATTTCATTTCATTCCATAATGTGCAAATTATACAGGGAACACAAAGACTATACTCATATAAAAAGACGAAATATTTCAGAAAAATGTATAACAATTAACAAAACTCAAATTATCGAGCACTTACTTTGAAAGCTACAGCAATTCACGGGAGGTTCTATAAACAAAATGTACATAATTCTATAAAAACCAAGGTACACAGGTGTCTATATATTTTTCTCTATTTAATTGGTTAATCAAAAAAGAACCACAGTTTCTCGGTAGTAATTCTCGACAGTATTTATTATCTAGAGGCTGAAGTGTCTGTTTCAGATTTCAAATTAATTATTCTTCAACGAAAATTTATCACATTTTACATAAAATAGTAACAGGAGCCTTTCATCACTGAAATAATTTCACCTCTAATATTTCCGACTTGTATTACATTCTGACATTAAATATTTTCTCTGAATTTTTTTCTTTTCTACAGCAAAGCAGATATGTATGCCCAATATGTATAAGTACATACATGTAGTTACCTTTTCTAAATTAGTTACCCTAACCAGTCTCAAAGTAACCACTATATCATTTCAACAGTTGCTGCCACAGAGTAGTTAACTACCCGAATAAACATATCACGTTTTATACCGTCAAGATGAAAGAGGAGATTTTTCCAAGCTGGCAGTTTTTCTTCGTTAATTTGAATCATAAAGGCAGGATTCTGAGCAACCTGGTAGTCGAGAGTCATCGTCTAGTGATGTTTGCAGGATTTTCTCGCACCCACAACAGAAATTATGCTACATTTATGTATTCCCAGCATGTGTACAATGTGAAAGTAATCATATCCGACTGTTAGATATAGTATGTAGTTATGTAGGTAAATATTCTGTAAACATACACGTATGTATGTTTTTAAAATAAATATATGTGTCATGTATGTATATGTACTTACCGCCTGAAGAAACGCACGTGATATTAATTGAGGCACCTTCATTATATGGACCCAATATGTAGTGAGGTATATGCTTTCCGGAATCATCTAATATAACCAGTTTTTCGGGGGGTACTGCAAAAAAACGAAAAATGTAATTAATAAATATAATAAAAAAAAAGCGCAGAACCTCTATCCTTTGGTAAAATATTTATTGTGTGCAAAAATTAATAAAAAATTTCTCTTCAAAACCGCATTCACATCAATCTTGGTTGAAAATACTTGAGTACTACAAAAGAATTCTGCAACACAGCCTCCGGCCAAAAGATCAAAGTAAACAGACGTAAAACTCCAAAGGACTAAAGTTACGTACTTCTGAAATGTGGGTTAAAAACTCTTCAACTAGGGATCTCCGAGATAGCTTCATAAGATTTCCACACAAATACTAGATGTGATGGGTAGTATGGAATTACCCACTTTCTTCAACATGTTATACATATATGTATGTACACATGCATACATACTCATCCATACATATATGGAACTGAAGTATGTTTAATGTCCCAACTGCGGGTATCCTTTTCAAATTCTTGATGGGATGGTTGGATAAACACACATACACAAGCAACCCCGAACTTATGTTTCTTATGTCAGTATATCCCCAACTTTTATAAAATATTTTCAAACTTCTGTTTAGTATGAGAATAGTTCGAAAAAAACATATCGAAATTTATCCCTGGGATAAATCAGTAATTTACAATAGAGTCCCCAGAATACTGGCGATTTAGTCGGACTCTCTGAATTGCTAAGGAAAAGGTAAAGAAGGAGGTGATGTATCCGTATAGGAGGTTATGGTATACAATACATTACATATATACGATTTCGTCACGAAAACAGAATAATATATATATATATATATACACGAGTATATATATTTTTTGTATTTTTGTTTTTGTAATATTGCAGATTAGATTGAATCAGTTTTTAAATGGGGTTTTCCTTGATGTTTGTTCGCTGTTATTGTTAGCACGAATTTTTATTAGAGAAAAACATTTGCAAAGCACTAGATATGAATAAAGTTAGAAGGAATCAGTGTTGTACCAGCAATAAAAAATAGACCCTTTCATGCTTTTGCATTATTAGCTATGTAGGGTGTACGAGTAATATGTATTTATAAAAAGAAAAAGAAAAAATAAATAAAAAATAAATTATATACGTTCCGTAATTATTTTGAAAATAATCCTAAACCTTTCGCGGTATCGCCGTACATGTACGTCCTATCATGGTTCAACTCATTTTGGGCGATTTTTTCGTTTTTTTTTTACATAATGCGCTCAATGTTTTGTAGGGATATATATATATAGAATGAATGAATATTGGTGAGAAAAAATATCCATATATATATACGAGTATATGCAGCAATTCTACATGAAAACGATCAAAACGGGCCCGACCATTTCCGATTTGGTTGGATGAAACTTTCACAATTTGTAATGCATACCAAAATAGCTCACCATATTTTTTTGTTTTCACTTAACAGCTCAGCCCCCCCCCCCCCCCCCCCCGCCCATCCAGCCATACGCTAGTGGTTTAGTAATTTCGTAATTTTACGATGAAGCGTCATTTTCAAAAAATCATATCTCGAGACCGGAGCAACCGACTGTTTTCATTTAAATGTCAAATGAAGCTTAATGCTCTATATCTTTTACAGCAAATTGTAGCAGTAGCGAACGATATTGTTTTCAGTTAGTAATAGTTTTTTTTTTCAAAAAAATATTTTAATCACTAGAGAAATTTTATAGCACTTTTTTTTATTTTGAAGGTAGAAACCTTATCTACATATGTGTAAAAACTTGCGATAGTGTTCGTCTTGACATTTCAAGGTCACTACAGTGACACCTAAAGTGACCTGTATGGGAGCTATGCACTGGGGGAATGTATTGTTGTTTTTTCTAGCGAGAACCTCTTACAGGTTTGTTTTTTGTACATATTTTTATTGTGAAGCTAGATTCCTTGTATATTCACGTATGTACAAAAAATTGCGATCATGTTCCGCTCCGTTTTTGAGATATGAATTTTTAAGTTACCGTATACACAAAGTAACCTCTATTGGAGCAAACCACCCCCAACAAAAATCTCGACTAAATATTTTCCAATGCAAAATTCCTTTTGCTACCTTTTTCTGTATTTCTGAGCATATTTTCCATCCCGTCCCAAATTCACTCCGAAAATTAATTTTCGACGGTCAGAATTTCTGCCTGAAAAATTCATTTCGAAACTTACCTAACCGAATTGTTGATGAATCATTTTTTATGGTTGCACACTTGATAGGAGATTTTTGATCGAAATTTTAGGAAGATCAGATGTCATTTATCTATTTAAAAATAATAATAACTATAAAAATTGCTGGTCTCTACTTTCCGGCATCTACCGGAGCTCTTTGTTTGCTCACGCATATGGCACTTACAGTCTCAGCAATATACATACCTCCTGTATCGTTTGCATTTTATCCGAATAAATTTAGCACTTTCGTTCAAATTCTGTGCCAATTCAATCGCAACAACTTCGTCTCGAAATTTTGCAAATTTGAACATTTTCTAAGGCAATTTCTACTTTCTTCCATATCCCGGCAAGTGAGTACATAACACAAAAGTAGTTACTTTTTTTCTATCCCACTATTTGGTCGATTTAGCGCCAGAACCCCTATGTTTGAATCTATATTTTGCTTGAAGCATTTCCAACAGGTTATTATAGGCATATTAATCCTAGTTTTTCGGTATTGCTATATTTTGTTATAACGTAAAAAACATAAATTGTTGAGCTTCATTTTTCATTTGAATCACATAAATCGGTTTCTTCGCTCTCGAGATATGATTTTTTTAAAATTCCGTTTAATCGTAAAATCACAGAGACTTCTAATCGTGGGGGATGCAAAAAATATGGGTGAGCTATTTTGGTATCCCCTACAAACTGTGAAAGTTTCATCCGAATCTAAGATGGTCGGATTCCAAGGTGATCGGATTTGTGTGGAATGGAGGTTAGAATTTTAATGTAATATAACCTAAAATACGAAAATATATTTTGTGAATTACATTTCTTTCTAAATATTGAATTTTCAACATTTTATATACTAGTACATAAAAAATTGATAACCCATGCATGAAAAAAATATTTTGACTATTAAGTAGTTGTGAAATATTGTTAGAAATCAATATTTCAATTTTTTATTAAAATCGGTAAATGGATTTAAAAGTTATTTTTAATTTGCGAAAGCTCTCGAAAAATTCAAAAGTGACTCACTCCTGCAGGTGTCTGCTAAAAGAAATAGAAGTTCGATGATAGGGTAGGTGATCAGAGATAGGCATACTGATGAGACCTCTCTGATCGCTGGATCGAAAAGTTCGAGTTTTCTGCATTCTCAATGCATTTCAAAAATTCATTGAAATTATTTTCAATAGACGAGAAATAATCCACCTATAAAAGAAATAACTTACTAATGAAAGAGTTAAGGAGGTAAAAACAAATAAACACATTTATCCCCCTCTACGGTATAAATGGTGATTCTTAAGAATTTGAAAAAGTCTGGGTGATTTCAGGGGAACTCAAAATAAGAAAATGTAAGGCATGGAGGGGAAGTCACAGGGTGTTAAAAATTTCGAGTTTTTGTAGAAGCCTGTCCTTTTGTTTTTGTTTTTGTATTAGGAACTAAAATATACCACGCAGAGAGAGATATTTTTAGTTTTTAATCTGATCAACCCATGTAAAAATCTCTTCTCCACAATGTCTTTGAGTATAATTAAACTTGATATACTACGTACATACATTGACTTACCATAAATTTCGCATTTCCGCTAATTTATTGTCAACTTAGACTGAACTGTGTTTCTTTACAGAAAGCAGTTCTGGAATATCTAATACTGTTTCCGAAAACTCGTAAAGAAGAAGTGGTTTGGCATTTATGTGTATTGTAGGTGCAACAATTGACAAAACAAACATAAAGGGACACTCAAATGGAAGGATAATTCAAGTGGTACACGATTTTATTTTCAACCATCAGAAGAAAAATTGTTATTCACTTTGGTGTCACTTTGTAATATGTAATTCTTCCAAAGACTCCAAATTTGCCATTTGAGTTTTTCGGAAGAGGATTACAAATATATATAAGAAATATATATATAAATATAGGAAATATATATAAGGTATCAACATGATTGCACGAGTTCTCTAACTTAGGATGATAATAATCTTTGGGTAGTGGGTGAATATATTTGTTGACCTGCACGATTACTATCTTGATGGATCTCGATCACTACTTCTGACAGTGGTATATGTAAAGATAATAAGAACCAGTAATAATTTAGTTGAAAGTATACCGTAAGGGATAGCAAACATTAAAGAGAACCTGCAACAAATAGATTTAGATCGAAAAAATTTGCAGCGATATAACATCTGTTCACTTTGTTTTCGATTTCCTTGACGGTAGATATTTCAAAAGAGAAAGATTGTCTGCACGATTGGTCTACGGATGGCGCTATCAAAACCCTACTTTCGTTTTATTTACTTATAAATCCGGAACTTTATTTCACCAGAAAAGTTGTCACTTTAAAAAAATACGACGTTTGTATACACTTCATAATGTTTGCTTTAGTCGCGAATATCTCGGTTCTGAAATTTAATATGAGAATATACAAGGCAAGCGAATGCTTACTCGTAATTCAAATACGGGTGGGGCAAAAGTAATGTCATAATGTGAATGTGCTATAATTTTGCAAATGGCGTCAAATGTCATTGTGCTTTGATATGTAGACAGATAGATAATTAGTTAATTACAAGCAATGGAAAACGCGGAATTATTGGTATTGTTCATTGGATAAATTTCCGGTCTGTTGTTTTAATACAGCGTGAATTTTGTCGTCGATTTCCTCGTCGTACTGCACCTACACGCGAACAACTAAGAGCTTGGCTGAGCGTCTCATGCGAACTGGGTCCACTAGGTCTAGAGATGTCGCAAGAAGTGGCCAGCCCCTTATAGCTCGTTCGACCGGGAATATTGCTGCTGTGGCCGAGTATGTACGAGAGAATCCACAAATATCGACGAGAAAGCGATGCACACAATTTGGCATCAGCAGACGTTCGTTGCATCGAATTTTGGTGAAAGACCTGAAGATGTTCCATTACAAAGTGGGTTTACCTACACTATTCAGAAATTGCTGCCTGTTTACCGTCAAGTGAAGTTCACATACTCCCATGCTTTGTTAAACCTCGTGAAAGAAGAGGATGATTTCTTATCCAAAATCATAATGAGCGATGAAGCCCATTTCCATTTAAGTGGTTATGTGAACGAACAAAATTTGCGTCGTTTCGGGGACATGGAGAATCCATATGAAATGCACGAAAAACCATTGCATTTCCTCAAAGTGACTGTTTGGGCGGCATTTGCAATGAAAAAGTTATTGGCCCTTACTTTTTGAGGACGCCCATGGCACCATAGTAACCGTAACTGGTGAGCGCTACAGACAGATGTTAAAGGATTTTTATTTTGCCGCACGTTGCTGAATTGGGTTGCGAGCATTGTTTGTTCCAGCACGACGGAACAGCCGCTCACATAGCTCTAGAAACGATGGAGATTTTGAGACACCAATTTCCGTGCCGTGTGATCTCCCGTTTTGGTGTTGGGAACTAGCCGGACAGATCGCCAGATCTGAGGGCCAAGACTTCTTCCTTTGGGGCTTTTTGAAATCTCGCGTTTACCACAACAACTAACAAACCTTGCAAGCCTTGAAAGCCAAGATTGAGGAAGAAATCACTAATTTGGAGCCAGATGTTTTGAAAGCGACAATTCAAAATACCGCAGAACAACCTCAAATGTGCATCAACTCAGGAGGTGGTCGTTTGACTGATATCATTTTTTCAATTTAATGTAATCAATTTTACACCCTGAAATACAATTTCCGAGGTAGCTAACCAGTAACCCCTCTTTTGTTCATCAGAGAGGGGCACTCGCAGAATACGTGCTGGACAGACTTGATTTCCTCCGAGTCGTTACAGCTACTGCAGAAGTCGTTCTAGCATGGTCTCATATGGCTCAATGACCAGTAATGATCCCTACTAGATTCCTGGTATATGTTCTGCTGCCATTAAGCAGTTCTTTTGTCCTCTTAATGTCATAAGCAGGCTAAAATTGCTCGTCGAATAGTAAAAATAATTCTGACCAGTTTCATAGGATTTCATATTCTGAAGAACTTTTCAATAGAATAAAAACAGCTAGTATTGACAGCATATTTTGAATATATATGTAGGAGTACTATTTCTATGCAAACGCTGTGTACAGAATTTGAAATCTTTACGTTGACGCGCTCTTAGGCCGTGCCAAATGTATAGTGAAAACCAAGTTTTTGTATGGCAACCACCCGAAGGAGTCACCCGATTTGTCGCATATTCGAAAATAAATTTACTTTTTTTATTAAGCTCTATTAGTACACGCGTCCTCAAGTTATGGTGAGGATAGACAGACGGATGGACAGACAGACGGACGGACAGACGAACAGACAGACGGACGGACAGACGAACAGACAGACGGACGGATGGACTGTCAAATGGACATGCAAAAATACAAATAACTTTTAATATTATGCGTGAGAGTCAAACACGTTTTGCCCTACCAACATTATTTCTGTGCGTTATAAACGAAAAGACAAACGTAGTAGACCGTAAGATTTTGTCTATGGCATACCTTAATAACAGACGCGCGGTCTTCACAACCGCTTTACTTTTACGGTAGCCTCCTAGTTTTTAGATGTCTACCGACTGCTGATGCAAGAATTACCATTATTTTCCTTCTTATTGAAAAAACGTGTATGCAGCTGTTCTTGGGATCGCGCGTTTGTTGTTAAGTAAATAAGTATTCTTTTTATAATCAGCGCATATTTTTTGTGAAATTCTAATACGGATCAGGTACCTAGTACAAGGCAATTAACGGAAAGGATAAAAAGAAATGATACAGCTTTTGAGAAGAGGGTGTCTAGAATTTTTGTTAGCCTCCTTCTGACTTACGAGATCTTAAAATCTGCAGAAATCTATAAGGAAATCTGTAAGGAATAAAAGCGGTAAGAACACCCTTTGCAGGTTTCCTGTAGCCGAAAATTTTGTATGTGAATTTTTGAATTTTAAGTGGAATGGATCCTAATCCAATGAAATTAATGAATTTCTCCTCCATTTTTTATTATTTTATTTCCTTAATTATTACAGTATGTGAATGCATATGAAGATAAGAAACTTGACAACAGTAAAATGCTTCACCAATACTGAACGCCCAGAAGCGAACTATACAGAAACGTTTAATATCCGACTGGAGTGAAGAGAATATATCGCACTTGGTCCCGTTGAATGTCATTAAGAAATTTTGGGTAACAAGCTATGACAGTCAATATATGGCAAATTTTACTATATTCAGCAATAGAAAATTATTTCACAGTTTTGCTGTCATACACCGTTATTGTTATAAAGATCTCTCTTGCTAAGAATATAGTCATGTACAAAATACAATTTGAACATAAGAAACACAATTTTGTGGAAATTACATTACTTTCAGATAAGATACTCTACGGGATCAAGTGCAATATGATCATATATGATCATATATGTTCAAATCAGTTCTCACAAAATTTGCAACAGTAATCTCTTCGTGGAATTTAAATTTAAGATGGCAATGTATTGCAATATCGAATCATGTATAAGAAAAAATGGGTGCTTTCAATGAGAGTTTGATGCAAGGAACCGAAGAACATCAGTTCATGAAATATTGGAAGTAAGGCTTAGCATCGAATTATGATAAGTAAACTCGCAAAGATTGAATAACAATTTTACGCAATCACTGACAGCAATATAGTATGGAAATGCAAAAAGAATCTCTCATGTATGCATATTTTACATAATATTGATTTAACGTGATCACATGAGCATGAGAATTGAAATTTAAGAATAATTCCAAAGTACTTAATGACATTAGAAATCGCCTTTCAATTTCACAGGAGGAGTGCTGTCATAAATGATATTATGGCGACGGAGTCCTTGATTAACCCGAGGTATATGTGAAGTTGTTACTCTGACACCATATGGTAATAATATCATTTAACATATAACCCGCTGCTTCAGTAAGTATATATAGTGAAAGATCAACATCATATTTATATAGATGGATTAATTGGTAATAACATGATTGATACCATCACTAGAAGCAAAAAAAAGTGGGACAATACTCGAACCCTGCGCGATGTCGGATAGTATGGCTAATTGGGATCAAATTACATCAAATACTTAAAAAATTTAGAGTGATTTCTAACAAAAGATAATAGAAGTCATTTGATTGAAGTGAGTTGTAAGTCGCTTAATAAAATCTATTGATTAACTTTAGCGAATGCTTGTTAAAAATAAAGTAAACATTACAAGGGAGGCACGTATATCTCATTAGTGACTTTTAATAAGGGAGTTGAAGAAGAAGAAGAAGAATGAAAATTTGGTAAGACAGTTTTTCAATAGCTTTTGGTAAAACGCTATACTAAATCAACAATTCATCTAAACATTTTATGAAAAAGGATGCGAGACAATGACGGGAAATTCCTCCACAGTTGTAAAAAGTTTTATTTCAGGACTTGTCTATTCCAGAGAATAGCTAATAATAAGAAGAACATACAACTCTTACGACTCTAACAACCACTATTAATTAGCCACTGGCAAGGCTGATGAAATATAAACTACAACCAGGTTCCTGCAACGAGAGCCAACTATATGTTAAAACACGTAGATACCACTAAAATTCTTGCAAATATATGGAACACATGATTCTTCACGGAGGACAGGCGGAATGTACTTTAGTAGAAATTGCTAAAAATGGGGGATCTAACAAATTACAATAACAGCAGAAGTATTTGTTTCCTGTTGGGAAAAGTCCTGCCCAGATTGATTCTGGAAAAAACAAAAATATTTCAGAAATTAGAAGGCGATATCCTGGGTTTACAAATGGATGCGTCTGCATAAATTCGGTTACATCAATTCTAAGTAGGTATAGATTGTGTCAGCAATATTTTATAATAAATTTGAGTTTCCTCGGCAATTATTATTAAAAAGAGGGATTAGCTTTATAGAGTCATACGTGGGATAATGAAAAGAAATATTTCTACGCCAGTCTATACCCATACCATCAGGCTACACTAGGAGAAAGTTCTACGAAAAGAAACGAAAATATTTATTAAACTACACTAAACACTACCTTTTTCACAGTAACGGGAGTTTCCTTCGACAAGGCACTATATAAATACATAAGGTACATACGACAAAAAGGACAAAGTGACGAAACTAACTTGCCCGAAACTTGACTTGGATATATACGAGACCATGTTCTATCTGTTGTTCTTTCTTAATGAAAACACTGGAGCGCATTTGCGAGTGGAAATTCAGGGTGCTCATTCCCAGAAGCAGATTGTGAGAATGACAACAAAAGGTTAGTCAGTTGACACGGCTGCTTGTTGTGATCAAAATCTTAGCTAGTAAGTTAAAAATTAAGCTAGCCCTGTTATTATTTACAATATCACTGAACCCGCGATCGCAATTCACAACCGTGATTAATGGCAGTAATTCCAGTATTTCGCATTGTATGCAATTCCTACAATATTCATGCCAGGAGTAATTTCCTCTCACGTGACGATTTCAGTCTTACCATCATAATTTAATGACATGAGAAATACTGCTGGGTCAGTCAGCGTGGTCACTGCGGTGAATTGTTGATCGCTGAAGTCGATGAACCTTTCTTAATGGGTTATTGCATATTATTATTTGATATTGTATTGATTTTGGTATTGATGGCATATAGTCAATTTCATTATAAATATGCGGCAATTAATAAATCATATTTCAGTTTTGCTTTAAATGCTACTTCGGTGCTTTATTTTGAAATACAGTACCAGCAGTTACAATTATCGTGGTGTGACCAATTTGGATTAGTTTTTAGGTAATCTACTGTAGGTCTAGGTTCTTGTATATAGGCCAGTTCTGAGTTAAAGCAAAAGAGTTTTAACTTAACAACGGCTGGCTCTACACGAGGTTATCCATTCTATTGGAACTGGTTTCCTCTTTAAATAATCTACGCTGCCTGTTGTTATTGATGTAGAAGGTGCCTTAAATAATGTCCTTCTTCACAAGTTTACTCAAACGCTAACTATACGACGTGACGTGAACCGGTTCCTACAACACTGGATCGCACACATGTTGAATAACAGAACTGTCTTTGCCGAACTGGGCTGGGTAAGTAGAGTAAAAAGAGTCCAGAGAAGCACCCGTCAAGGTGGTATTTTATCACCTTTGTTGTGAATGCTCATTATGGACGATCTCTTGCTAACACTCACCCGGATGGGGTACAAACCAGTATGTTTCGCAGACGACCTGGTGATCTTGGTCAGCTACCGGTGACGAGTCTGAACTCTGCGGACTGTTGAAGAACGCAATCTGACTAGTCGTGGACTGCACACGGATTTCGAACTTTGCAGCAATCAATTGAAAACAGATCTATGTGTCTTTAGTAAGAATAGAAACATTTCCAGATTGAACCTGCCCTCTATCGGCTCCAAACGTTTGGAACTGAAGGATAGAGTAAAATATTTAGATATCAAATTAGAAAGAAAACTAAGCTGGAAACCACACCTTGCGGACAGAGCCTTCGACATATCGCGCAGGTTCAAACGGAAAAAGTGGGGACTTGAAGCGCATATGATCCTATAGATCTACACTGGCGTCATCCGACTCATACTAACCCCCCAATCATCGATAGATATTGGAGCAAATTCAACACATGTGTCTCCACAGTGCAAGCGGTGTGCTCAAGTCAACTAGCTCGAAGGCTCTTGAGGTCATCCTCAACATACATCTTGTGAATATACACGTCAAGAATGGGTATCAATCGCTGTGCTGGGGCTGTATCTTAATCAGAGCTAGTTGAATGCTGGTACACGAGTTCCACCTGAATCCATCTTTAAATTCATGGAGTACATCGAACCTGACACAGACAGGGACAGCGATCACCTCCTCGAAACTATGCTGAACAGCAAATTTAAATGGAAAATCCCAAATAGGGCAGAATAGGAATCACATTCCTTGCTTAAGCTATTAACAAACCCTATCAAGCTACAAATTGGAGGAATATACTGGATCAGGCTTTTTTTGCAGCGAGCCTAACATGGAAATTGTCACTCACCTTAAAACCCACATATAACCATTTTCCAGCCGGAATTCAAGGCCATCCTTGAAGTGAGAAGGTATCTTCTTAACTCGAACACTGTGAACAAGCATAAGCGGGAATGAAAAGGCGGACTTCACTGACGATGCTTCAGGTAGAACTACAAAGGAGCTGTGAGGCAGACCCAACCCAAATGAAGCAAATGAAGCTACTGGGTCTAAGAGTTTTAAACAACACGAACACGTTTAATAAAAAAAAAAAAAAATAGAGAATAGTAATAAATTTTATTATTATAGATCTTTTCGTTACACGTATTAATTAAGATTATGCTAAAAGTAAAGTATTTTCGTAAAAACTAAAAAGTCCGACGGAACCCGACAAAGGAGGTACTTTCCTTCTTGAAGATAGATTTAAAACTTGCTCTTTGTAAGATTGCAAAAGACCAATTTCGATCACGGATGATGCCGGTGGTCGAAGCTAGCCCACGCACATACGACACTTTCCGGTATGATATTGTTATAATTGCCATTGAAAACGACATAAAGGCACGTACGATACTTGGGGTATCGTATTGATAAAAGACTGCCAAGTAATTCGCTGATGCAATGTTTATTGCAAGTGCAATGGACATTGCTTTGCGATGGAATATCTTATCTGGGTAGGAAAGTGTTTGAATTAAAATATGTTCCCAGATTCCGTGTCTGTAACATCTAAGCAAGCCAACCCTGGGAAATCCAATGTCAATTCTAACTGGACGCTCTCTTCTCAGGGGTCAACTACATATGTTAGGGCATGTTAAAGATTCGGTATACGGAGGATTCAGAGAGGAATCCGGTTCGAATTCAGATGGGATTTATGAGCAATTGCGCATATGTCGGGAGGGTGAACAATGGGCCTTGTTGTGACCTGTTCCAGAGATTCAGTTCAGATTCCAACTTCGTTTAAGTTCATTCATCCATCCATATGTTGGATTAAATTTTCTTCAAATGTTTATGTCTGCAGCGAGAACTATTTTATCTTTCTCCGAAAAGGCATATTATGCGAAAATTTACAAAATATTCTGATGGTCATGCATAAAGCGTTTCACCAATCAAAATCATCTGGTATAATGTACACTGCAATAAAATTCCAAACAACTCGCAAATATTTTACAATTGAAAAAAATCTCTTCAAAATGTTGCCCTTAATACGCAGTAAAAGGGAAGAAGGATATCACACCCAATAAACCTTTTCATTGTTTTATTGTCAAATATTAAACCCATCCGTGATACTGTAACCCTTAACAGAGAAAACCAAAGTTTATTGAGCTGACTGAGCCAAATCGTAATCCGCTTTTCTCCATATGCTGTCATATATGAGTCGGTATCCATCCATCCGCATGCTGTCAAAATATATATAAATTTTTTCTTTTTTGCAAAATAAGCATAAATGTCAGGAATTTACGTAAGTGGAAGAGAAGACAGAATCTTCAAATAGAAAATCTTAACAAACAACACAGCTCTCACCCTTCATTTACTGAGGAATTACGCCCTGTTTGTTCTTACAGGATGCCTAATCGGTTCTCCTTTTATTTCGTTAACAACTTTCATTATCACATGTCACAAATGGTGAGGACAGTTCCTATAGTCATAAATGTAATACAAATCATGTTGAGGATACGAAAAGGGCATAAAATCCCATAAACCGATTAAATTGGGGCTCCTAACTGAAAGAAGCCTGCAGAATTTTTGGATTGTGTATTTTGTTCTGTTCATCTGCCCCCCAGTAGAGGTGGATTACAAAAGCAAAACTGTAGCAACAACATAATACAAACAAACAAAACAAAAAACAAAAAAGGAAATTCAATAAAGGTTCTTCTCGATGACACTTATGTAGGTGGCATGTTCATGAATACCCTCATTCATTCACTCATTCACTCACTCATATGTATATTTATCGCTCATGCTTATCATAGACTATACACCCAACAATTTTGTGGACAGTCAAAAAATGTCCTTACTTATAACTTTCAGTTGAACTCTCGAGTTTCGGGTTGGGCTCTTTTGAAAATCCACCCGACATCTGTAGATGCCAGTATCAGCACTTCTGGTATTTTCGATTGTCAGAGCTGCTGGAGTCTCTGTCGTATAAAAGTGTGCTCGTCCTTGTAAGTTCTCTCCATACCAATGTGAACCTTCTTCAAACTTCGACTGGCGAGTATCGAAGCTGAAAAGATAAAGAAAAAAATAGATTTTTTTTAACAGCTGCAGGAATGGCTGGGGCTGCTGTCAATGAAAATTGACTGTACAGAAAGTAATTAGAGATGAAGATGGTTGGTGCAACCGGGTGTAAAATGAAATAATCCAATTTTGCGCAATTCCTAAAGTATCACGTTCCTATTGCTAGTCTTACTAAATAAATGTGTGTAGGATAAAACAAAAATAGTACTCACGTGAATATTGGTTTCGAATGACCTTCCTTATACCAAATGACTAGAACTACTCTGTCTCCTGGTACCGGTGGTGTGACGTTGCAGGGCAATATACCAATTGTTCCCTGTACTGCCTCAGATACAACTATTGGACCTGGAATTAAAGAAAAGAAAGAAAATTGGAAAATTTCTTCATGTTTTATTTTTCAAAAAAAAAAAAAACACACACACATGCACGAGATCAACACTGAAATCCTCTAGCAGACAGGCAATAACAGCAGTCAAGTTCTGACAATAGAGTTTCGATATAAGAAGTGTAGAAAGGACTTTAAAACCATCAGGGAGTCAACGTTCCAAGAGTTTTAAATTTCATCTGCTGGCGGCATAGCCCACATACCTACAAACTTACTTGTGCAAGAAAGCGCTAGAGAAGTTTTTCTTTATGTTGAAAGTATATCGCCAAGCTACACGTTAACTTCACTATTATGAAGGTATGGGTGTATGTACATATGCATGTATAAAACTTTCTATTCAATTCACTGCAAAATTGGATTTACGCTACTTTTCCAAATACGCTTGCAACTCAGCGCGTATGAAATATAGTTATTTTCAAGTTTTTCATTCAATTATGTCATGCTAGGATGATGGAGCTTCAAAGTGCTATTAAAATAAAAGCTAAGAAAAAAAAACGAAAGCAACTGACACAAAACGTCCCCGTGTGGAGAGTGCATGATGCTGTATAAGGGAT
The DNA here is from genome assembly GCA_963930735.1 of Dioctria linearis. Taxonomy (NCBI): domain Eukaryota; kingdom Metazoa; phylum Arthropoda; class Insecta; order Diptera; family Asilidae; genus Dioctria; species Dioctria linearis. The sequence goes on from OZ005740.1 coordinate 65,177,954, forward strand.
GTAATTGATATAAATTTAATATAAAAATTAAATTAAATTTCGTGGAAATTTCTTCAATATCCAGCCCTTGTCATGCACTTCGCGGTAGGCCGATTGCAGATTCGCGAGCAGGCCCAGTAACGCTGAGCACTAGAACAGGCCGAGATTGAGGACGATGAAGGGATATATCGGCTTGTTTGTATGTTTCGCAACCAAAGCCCTGCACCTCGAAGGAGTTACTCAGCAGTGAAGCCTTCATTGTAGCACCCCAGCGATTTGTATCTCGCCATGGTGTGCCTAAAGACATTTACAGTGACAATGGCACAAATTTTGTGGGTGCCAAACGACATCTTAACGACTTATACAAGTTTGCGATATCAGTTGACAAAGATCAACCAATCTCTTCCTTCTTTTCAGAGCAAAATATTGTCTGGCATTTCATCCTTTCTGGAGCTCGAAATTTTGGTGAGTTTTGGGAAGCTGGCGTGCGTTCCTTTAAAGCTCATCGTAGAATAATTGTAGAGGAAACGCTATTGGGATTTGAAGAGATGCCAGCCATGCCCGCACAAACTGAAACTATTTTAAATTCACGGTGCTCTGTGCTTTATTAAGTGATGCTGATGATTTCAATGCCTTGATTTCGGCATATTTCTTAATTGGATAGGTAGTGACAAGCGTACCTCAAATGGAACATTCAGAACAACCAATCTCTCATTTACGTGGTGCAGCATTTCTGGAAAAGATGGCGACTGGACTATACAGGGTGTTTCACAAGTGGTGGATAATAATGAAGTAGGCGATAGGTCATGTCGAGAAATGAAAAAAAAATGTATGGCAGAGGGTGGTGCATTCTCACTGAAATATGTAATCAGTGAAAGACTTGAGTCTGCTTAATGCTGTTTATTCCACAGAAGATTCAGACTAACAACTAAATTATTCTCGAGCTAGCACATAGGTCTACTGCTAATCTAGCTTAGCGGTACTGGGTGTTTGTGTGATGTACACGATACACAATACTTGTGTATCCTACATCTCCCCCTTTTCTTGTTTATTTGCTTCGATCTAACTTAAAGGAATTTACAATTCATTTTCCCAAAGTTGGTTCTGTATTAAAGTTTGTCTACCTGTTACAACTTTCTATTTTCCTTAGCTTATAACGATTTTTATAATTTGCTTTCAAATTTACCGATTTACAATTTGCCTAATTCAAGTGTAATGTATTATTCCCTTAGATAGCAACCAGATTTACAACTCTTGTTCAAATTTACTTCATTTTACAATTTTACAATACAAATTCTGTAACCTAATTATATTCTCTTCCCCTCCTCAATTTATTTCGGATTTATTTGCTATAATGACGTTAAGAAATGTGCAGCATTCTTCTGTGTATAAAAAAATTTGGATGTTCTTATTTATTATTTAATTATTATTTTGTTGGTCTTAAAACTGATGAGTTCCTACGCAGAACTGTGCCGTCTTCTTTTTCTATCCAATAGGATCGCGGAGACTTGTGTATTGCCACTACTTTCGCTTTTTCCCAGAATTTATTACCCTGGAACCAAACTGCTTGATTAGTAACTAATTTATTCTTCTGTTTTGCCGTGCGATTATAATACATACGGTTTCGTTCGTTATTTCTTTCTATAGATTTTACATGCGCGTTATTAATTTTAAAAAGTGTTTGACGAGCTGGTAGAATCGTTCTCTGTCTTCGGCCCATTAATATTTCTGCAGGGGAAACGTCCGTGCTTTTAATTGGGGTATTTCGGTACTCTAGAAGTGTAAGCCATAACTCTTGGCTTGAATCGATGCTTTTGCGAATCAAATTTTTGGCTATGTGAACCGATTTTTCTGCTAACCCATTAGCTTGAGGATATCTAGGGCTCGTTGTCACAATTTCTATATCGTACTTACTACAAAAATTTTTAAATTCAAACGATCCGAATGGATTGTTGTCTGCTATAATCTTTTTGGGAATACCAAGGTACGAAAATATGTGCTTTAGTTTTGTTATAATTTCACTAGTTGTCTTGTTCTTCAGCTGGACAATATCTAAATATTTTGATAGGTAGTCATTGACTACTAAGTAGATTTTTTTGTGCAGTTCAAATATATCCATTCCAATTTTATCGAATGGAATGTCAGGTACTTCGTGGGAAAGGTAAGGCTCTTTTGTGTTTGAACTTCTATAATGCTGACATATTTCGCATTTCGCTATCAGGTTTTCTATGGCTTCATTTAAACCTGGCCAATAAATGAGACTGCGAGCACGTGCTTTAGTTCTCTCAATTCCTTGATGAGATTGAATTCCACACATGAACTTAGCCCTAATATAGGTGTTTTACCGCGTTGTGTTACAATAAATTCAATTACTTTTTCCTCGTTTCTTATACAGCATTCTAACTTAGTTGTCCCTAATACCTCAATCGCATTTCCTCCATAAGCTTGAACAATAGCATCTGACTCATTTAAAACTGGCCTATCCAATTTTTTAAAAATATCTAATGGCAATACATTTACCTCCGCGCCCGTATCCAATTTAATTTCAACAATAATATTTTCTATTTTTATTGGTTCATTCCATGTTATTTTATCTTTTCTATTCTGCTCCACAGTATCAATGTAATATTCGATATCACTGGTACTACTATCATCAGTTTTATTCTTTATTTTTATTTCTCTTACCTGATTATACTTCAATTTTTGTTTTGATTTGCAAGCTACTGCAAAGTGATTTTTTCCATTGCACTTGTTGCATACTACACCGAATGCTGGACATTTCTTACGTTCATGGCTTCTTAGACAAAATTTACAGTCTAATATTTTATTATTATATTGCCTAGTATTTGCTGTCTTTGTTGGGGAAATATAATTTGGTTTTGACCTAAAATTAAAATAATTATTTCTATCACTTGATCTATTGTTAGAATTACTTCCATTCCCATATGGTTTGCTAACTGCATGTACGGTGATCGCCGACTTTCTTTGTAGTTGTGCTGCTTGACTGTTAGAGGTTTCCGCTGCTCGTGCTAGTTGAATCGCCTTCGCCAAGTTGAGATCAACTGTTTCAAGTAGTTTTTTTTTGTAAATTTTTATCACTTGTCCCCAGCACGATTTTGTCTCTTATCATCCGTTCTTCCATAGTTTTATATTCACATGTTTTTACCAGCTTCTATGGACACATAAGGAAACTGTCGAAGGGCTCATTTTGTTCTTGCACTCTGTTATTAAATACGAAACTTTCATAAATTTCGTTCTTTTTGGGCCGACAAAAGTCCTCAAAAGCCTGTGTCACTTTCAGGTACACTTTTTTCTCGTCATCAGTCAATCCAAAGGAATTGAAAACTTCGACTGCTTCGGGTCCTATGGCATTTAGGAACACCGCTACTTTCACTTCATCAGTTTCTTTATCAAGTTTCGCCGCTGTGCAGAAAATTTTAAAATTCTGCCAAAAAATGCGCCAATTTTCGGCTAGGTTGGAGCCTTCTAAATTAAGTTTTTCTACTTTTCGCACATAATCCATTGGAACCAACTTTGTTAAAATTTTCACACCTTTTGGCGGCCTCCCTCGTGGTTTCGGTAAATTCTCCTTGTGTTGTATTTTACGTACAATTCCCATAAAATTTTAGCACTTTTCTCACTCAGGCAGGCCCTTCCTAACACTATTCAATTTCACTTTATCTGTTTTTTTTTTGTTTTACCGACTGCGCCATGAAATATGTAATCAGTGAAAGACTTGAGTCTGCTTAATGCTGTTTATTCTACAGAAGATTCTTACAGACTAAAAACTAAATTATTCTCGAGCTAGCACATAGGTCTACTGCTAATCTAGCTTAGCGGTACTGGGTGTTTGTGTGATGTACACGATACACAATACCCCTTTCCGAGATAATCGGAGTTAAAAGACTAAGGGTACGTGAAACGTAGGTTTGTACTAAAACAGTTATATCTCCTAAACGGCAAACAGTAGAAAGATTGTTGGGGTGATAGTTTATAGAGAACCTCCTGCCCTTTGATTGAATGTGTCAGTGCCTCTTCTACAGTATGTAGTTTAGAAGCAACGGTCTGCCAAACTTCAAGTTTCAGCTTTTGTACCTCACTTTTTTGTGTTTGAAGCAAAAAAACAAAAATAAAAACCTTATAATTTTTTTCCGCATTACTCCTGTTAGAAGCTAAGATTTTTTTCTTTAAAACGCACTTTGTTTTCATTTTGTACCTTTCACCGTTTATGAGTTATGACACAAAAATTCTTCCACTACATGTAGAAGAAAATCGGGATAAGTATTATAAAATCATAAAATACACGCCTCTCATTTTGAATACAAAGTAGGTAGAACGTATGACGAATCGTCATTTTCTACCTGCTGGCATCTCTTTTGGTTGGAAATCCGCGTAAATTTGTAATAAAGGATGGCTTACCTGACTCCTTTTAAAGAAACAAGCAATTTATTACCTACAGCTCATCTTATAACGGAGTTAATTTCTTATTGTAAGCAATAACTATCACTAATTTCACTAACATCATGTGCAGGTAAAATATTTTACTATAAATACCAATGCTAGTAAAGATTTCATTATTCGTAATTCAAAACTAAGAAGAAAAACTTTAAAGCAACGATGGCTTCATTTTCCAATGACGAATACGCGGACATAGTGTACTGTTACGGCTACAGCGACGGAAATTCCCCTGAGGCTCAACGTGAATATCATCGACGATTTCCGGCGAGAAGGATTCCATCCGCACGTGTCTTTCAAAGAACCTACCAAAGAATTAAAGAAACTGGCAAGAAACTTCCAACAAAATTAAAGAGGATTTGGTAGCAACTGATCTTAAAAGCTCTATTACGCGTAGAGCTTTACTTTGTAATCAAGATGACGGGGGGTATTTTGAAAATATTTTAAATAGTTAATGTTATTAATTGTTCCTATCTCGATCATAATAAATAAATATAAAAATGTTGTTTATGGTTTTAATAATATTTCATATTTTCTTGCAAGGTAGACTTTGCATGCATTGGAATAATTTTTGTGTCATAACTCACAAACGGTGAAAGGTACAAAATGAAAACAAAGTGCGTTTTAAAGAAAACATTCTTAGCTTCTAACAGGTGTAAGACAGAAAAAAAAATTATAAGGTTTTTATTTTAGTTTTTTTGCTTCAAACACAAAAAAATGAGGTACAAAAGCTGAAACTTAAAGTTTGGCAGTCCGTTTCTTCTAAACAACATAGTGTAGAAGATGCACTGACAAATTCAATCAAAGGGCAGGAGGTTCTCTATAAATTATCACCCCAATCATCTTTCTACTGTTTGTCGTTTAGGAGATATAACTGTATTAGTACAAACCTACGTTTCACGTACCCTTAGTCCTTTAACCCCGATTATCTCGGAAAGGGGTGAGAATGTACCACCCTCTGCTATACAATTTTTTTCATTTCTTGACATGACCTATCGCATCCTTCATTATTATCCACCACTTGTGAAACACCCTGTATAACTACACTTCAAGAGAACAAGGCGACTTAGTCATACTTAGCGAAGACAACATTCCGACAAGACTACAGCGGTGAGCGAAAGAGCCTAATGCACGCTCAATTTAGAGAACAGCTGTTGCCTATATAATCAAATCACATATGATTCCTGAAGTACCTGAAGTGGGTATTAGCTGTAAAACTAGATGGATGATTGTAGCTTCTGACTGAGGACTTAAAAACAAAAACAATAGCACTAAGAACAAATAAACAATTAAAAAAGTCGACTGATTAGTAAGTGTATAACAGAAAGCATAAAAGAATTGATTAATTCGATATAAATAAGAAATAACTCCTGGATATACTCAACAAGCTCTGACACTCTCATATTATGAGAACTTAAATCTCAAGCATAGGTATCAACCGAAATGTGCCCTGCTGGATGACCTACCAGATTAGAAAACTCAGGACAAGATTCACTGGCAAAGTAATAAAACAGAAATATCATCTATGGATGGTTATCACTACAATAAAAGATATACACACAAATCCAATTCTAGACAGAAAGGAAGTAAAATATAACTTCAGACTAGATCTATATATATTGTAAGTGTAGAGAGGAATCAGAGTGAAAAAAAAAACATATGTATACTTAATTTGGTATACTAACTGCTTTAAAACCTAAGAAGGAATTCGTGCACTATAAAATCTGATATATCAAGCCCAAGGAAAATACAGTTCAATATTCTAAGTCGAACTATATGTCATCACTAGATAATTATAGAAAGACCAATAACAAAAATTATAATAATTCACCTGAGCTTGACCCAGTACCGGCTTTAACTTTTTGGCGTCCTGTTCAACCGGTACAGAGGCGCCTTCATTTTCCAGTTTTTTTTTCTTTTTTTTTCGTCCAGAATTTATATGGCTATTATATTTTATATTAATAATATTATGTAGGCATTACTTACTCATGCATGTGAAGTCTACCGTTCGTTTTAAAGAAATTGTATTACTAAATTTATTAATCAGAGAAAATTGTGTTATTGTTCTTTTATTTCCATATATACAAGTTTTGCAATATTAAGCAAATTTGAATTCAAAGGTCTAGTAATACATTTAAGCCATTTCCACATCTCCTTTGAGGTAGACTTATGAAGTTACACATCACAAACTTTTATCAGAAAAAATTCATCAAAGATCGACACCTTAATTTAGGATTCCATTTAAATTAAAATCTTAAGAGGCATATAATATTGACCTTTATTATTTTCCGTAAAAACGGCTTTAAGCTTCCAATATTTTTTAAATTAATTAATATTTCATGCCTCCTCTCAACTATTTATTTGATTTATAATTAACAAATAGAATTTTTTAATTTAATTATTGGAAACGTCGGTTGAATAAACAAGAGCTGAGAGGTAATGTTTACCCCCCGATGCACATTTAGAGATGTTTCCCCAATAGCCCAATTTCTCGGAAAATAAAAACAAAACAAAATTCTTAACATAATCAACAAATTCTGTTCAAGAAAGAATTTTTTGGGATTCTCCGGTATATAGCAAAAGCTAAAAAATGTTCTAATTTGTTATTTCCTCACACAACTCATTAATTTTTGGTGACAAGTTTCAAGTCTTGGTTTGACTCATCAACAGGTCCCAAATAGCAAAATTGGGTGATTTGAAAAACAAATGAGTTGTGTGATGAAATAACAAATTTAGAACATTTTTTAGCTTTTGCTATATACTGGAGAATCCCAAAAAATTCTTTCTTGAACAAAATTAAGTTTAACCCGGTAAAAAGTCCAAAAGAGTAATCTTTTTATTTATAATCAACAAAATAAATAGCAATTCAATAAAATAAATTTATAAAAAATCCAAAATATTATTTCAATTCATTGTTGGTGTGTGTTGTCAAATCATTGGAACTGAACACGCCTTCGTGATTTCTCCTAATAGATCGTAGTAATGTAAAACTTCCACTAAATGTGTTTCTATGGATAAAGTAAATGATCTAATCAGTTCTCCGGCAACGTATCTATCTACCGTCCCCCGTTTCTCATCATATCTCGCCATTTCCATTTTCATACCGTAAGTGCAAACTTTGCTCATATGACAGAGCCGGCGCTGGATTGACCTCAATGAAGCTAATGAAGGCATGTATTGGAGTACAGGAAGTATTTAACTGGCAGGAAGCGGTAAAATTTTTAGACTCCGAAATAGGATTAAAGGCATACGAAAACTTTTTTTGAAGATTGGTGTTTTCTTTCGGCTTCATCCTTGGGCCTCTATAGTCAGCATATTGAGACCTGTGAGTGCACATGTACACTGACGATGCAATGTACAGATCTATGTTAGATTGTAACCCTTGAACCCCACCCATCTCGGGAGAAACGTTCATCCTACCCTGGGGTCTCAGGCAACCCCAAATTATTTTGGTTTATTATTAAATCAGTAATACAAAAAATAAGCTGCAATTTTTTAGACAACAATATTTGACATATGATTTGGGTACGGTGGCCACATATGGAATTTCGACACATGCCACATGTGATCTTCTTTTTTCCGGTTCTTTCCTCTCGGACACACAGCATACCTTTTTTGGCCGTGATAGTAAGAACCTGTACTACTACAGGCCGCGAGTTTTGTAATATTCCTCCTAATAGAACTTGAAGATTGGTAGGCAAACTTCGCCACGTAAAACGTTACCCCATTTGTGGCATAATGAGTGCCAAGACCAGATTTTTTTAAAAACTTGCGTCGCCTTTGATCTGCTTTGGTTGTCATTTTTAGGAGGAAATATGAATTAATACAAAACTATATTTAAGTGGCCATAAAAAATGGCAATTGGCCATCTCCTTATCATCCTGTACACGCTGTACTTATGACACAGTTGGTCCATTAAATCGACCCAACATTTAGTTATATTGTAATACTCCACCATCTCTGATGTTTTATCTTTTGCATCTGGATCTTCAGTTGTGTGCATTGTCGATATCAGAGTAACCAACTTCTTCTATTTAGATTTCGGCGGACAGTATGACAAAAGTGTAAGCTCTGCCGAAAAGGCGAACTTGGCAGTTTTTCGATCCACGGATGTTTAGCTCTAGTAAAAGGGGAGGAATCTCTCTTTTGCTTTTTTTGTAGTGTTCCTACAATGGTGACTTGTTTGTCCAACAATAGTCAAGTCATAAGTCAAGCTACGATTGGTGCCGACGGTATGTTTCACGAAGCAGAGTCCTAACCTAAATAGATAACAGCTCGAATCATGTAAGCAGTTTTGGAGTCACATAACATTATTATTTTTATTCCATATTTCTCATGCTTACTTGAAATGTAGGTAGATTTTGAAAACGCACCTGCACCTGAATCCCAATAACATTTCATCTAACGTACAGCAATCAGACGAGCTATATACATCATTAGAAATGTTGACGATGTGATCAATAAGGTCTCTTATTGGTGCCAGTATATCATACTCTCGTCGTTCTTCTCTCGTGGAGCGATCGTCGAATCTCAAGTAGTTTGTTAGAAACTCAAAACCAGACTTCAGTCATTGTAGCACGAAAATAAGTAACTCCTGAGTTTTTGTCAAAAAGATCTTTGGTAGTCACATGATTCATATTGAGAACTCCATTCAAATAATTAAGCGATAACAAAGCTTCAATTTCTATTACATTTGTATCTTTAGCAAAAGAAGGATGCATATTATCAGAAGCTGATGGGCTTTCCTCTTCTTCTGTGTTATGTACAGGCCTATCCCGTTTGTATTTTTATATTTGTCTAGTAATCTCAACATTAGTGTTTCTGACTATTTCGTCTAACTTTTCTTTTGTGAAAAAGAAATCCATGCTTCCTTTTCGATTGTTGTTTGACGGCTACGCCTTGAGGTCCCTGAGATTGCTGTACAATGTTTCTTTTCCGAGTCCCAGATCTTGCATGTTTTACACCAGTCAACCTGTATCTATCTTGCCGATTTGGACACTCAAAACTCTGAAGAGAATTCATCTGTGTCCACGTTAGGTTCAGACTCCAAAAGTGCCGAAGGCTCTGCACGAAAATCTTCGATGATACCATCCTCTTAATTGTCACTGCCTAAGTCGGGGCCGCGACATTACGTTTCTCTTAATCGTCAGAATCAAAATGGTGCAACCAGCGAGTTATCTGCTCATCCATTTTCTCCATAATTGTATCTTCTATACTAGAACAATAAAGTAACAAAGTTTATTGACAGAGACACAGAAATCATTGAGGACAATTTCATGCTTGTAGACAGTTTCTACCACACAAACAAAATTATAAGATATTATTACGAATAAAACTCACCACTGTAGATATTGTGATCAAAACCTCACTTTTCGTCATTAATTTCACAAGAAATTCCAATTGCAAAATATTACGTTGTTACTACCCTGGGGTCTCACAAACCCCAAAACAGGTATAACTTCATCCACACTCTTAGGACGCTTAACTGGCGACAAGATGGCCGTCGACGCCATTTGAAAATATCTAAGAGCGTGGGTGTGTTCGTTTTATAGTTTGTAAAATAATTACAACAGTTTAGGCACTGGGGTTTCTGAGACCCCGGAATAGGGTTTGAGGGTTACATCAATAGAATCTACCCAATTGTAGATCAGAAATTTACACTAAACCCAAGGAAATATTTAAATATGATTTTACGTGGTGATGCTATTGCTTTATTTGATGTGACTAGACTGTCACTGGACCACAAAAGGAGTCGTAATTAATTTTCCCATGCTATGGTGTGGCCACATTAACCTCACCTTCAGTCAAATCTCAAGTGGACTTCGTCTAATTTGCAGTGGCGTGGCGCAAACTTGGGGAAAAAGTAAGCAATCAGTTTATAATTTTTCAAAAGCAATAACCATGCGCTCAAATGCTATCGCAGCGGTTCTAACAAGTTATCTATACCCTTCTCGATAGCTCCAGGAGTTAATTTTTTAAGAAAATACGCAACTGCAACATTAAACTGCGTCGACTGTGTGAAGATGGAGATGAAGCCACGAAACATATCACATGTGAGTGTCCCGCGCTTGTAATTTTAAGGTTTAAAATCATTGGAGAAACATCTCTCCAAATAAGGTTTGCAAGCTAACCCCAAGACTTAACTTAACCACTCTAGAGGACGACACAATAGATCAACTCTGCTTGTGGTGTCCGCAGGTTCTTAGTGGACTAGTCTGCTCTTAACCTTAAGCTCAAGCTTAAGCACCCACGGTTGAGGACGTGGGAGTAGGCATGAAATTCCGCTCCTGGTTTTCAAGTTAAAATAAAAGTTATTGAAGAAATGATCCCATTCAGGTCGTAATGTACCTTCTTGAATATTATACATTCCGTTTCAATGAAAGTTGTAAGCTAATTTGAAATTTTTCGTTTTCCCGAAAACGAAAGCAATGATAAATGGTTTTCAGAATGTGGAGATATATTCAAGACTGTTCTAACGTACTGGGTAAGTTGTCTAGTAATAACGGAATTTGAGCTCTGTAAGTGAAATTTCAAAGAATTTGAAAAATACGAAAATGGAAATTTTCAAATTCGTTTATGTCAGAGTGTATTATGAAACCGAGAGCATTGCTCTTCGCCTTCATGAAACTGAGAAACTTGAGATATGCAATTGTACAAAATAAAAGAATACAGATTTGATTTTCCTGAGTTACATATGAGTACGGTAAATCAAAATAGGGAAAAAACTAGATGGTGATGAACCATGATGGCGACAAATAAATTTTAAATGAACTAAATTAAAATATCAATAATTCCTCATTTGCTTATTTGCCCCCGTCTGTATCTTTTCGTCATCGATATCACATTTCACGGCGACTATACTCTGAAGAAATGTTCCCCTATTCAACTTGAAACTCTCCTCAAGAATTTACTATTTCCTTTCGCCCGCGCGGCTTGAAAATATTTAACTTCCAATAACCGAAATGCCTCCTAATCGACCTACATGACATTGATGGAAGCACAAACAAAACCACCTCCAGTTGAAACAAATACAGCGATGATCTATCATAAGAAGAACGATATCATATGAATGAAAATAACTCCAATACATTCTACCACTGTAGCAGTATTTGCAGGTCCCATAGAAGCATTTTTTCAATTGCATATCTAGGCTTAGAACCATTTCTTATTGACTGTTGCTACAGTATGAGTGGCGAATGAGCAACAGAGGTGTGTGACGTCATAGGTAGATTCCTGACGAGTTCCACTCCCATTCATTTTGTTCTATGATGCTCGATTATTGATAGAAACAAAAATAAATCCACCTTCTCCAGGTATTGGTGTCGGTCGTGATATTATGACAGATTTCAGACGTATTTGAATGCTGTACTGCCTCATTGAGTAAAGTACTAGAAAAGCTTATGAATTCTCAAATCGTCACCTATTTAAATCAAGGACGTATGCTGTCCTGTATGCAGTCTGGTTTTAGGCTAAGACACAGCTGTGAATCAGCCTTGCTTAAAGTTGTATCCGACCTGACAGATGCAGTTGACAGTGATGGAATGTGCATTCTGGTCCTCCTTGATTTCAGCAAGGCATTCGATTCGACCGACTTTTCCTTAAGCTTCGTCGATATTTCAATTTCTCGAATACAGCTGTCACACTTATTACAAATTTCTTGCTATGTCGTGCTCAATCTGTCAAGATCTGCGATAGACTTTCTACTCCCCTAACTCTGAGTCGTGGTATACTTCAGGGTTCTATAGTTGGTCCGCTGCTCTTCTCTTTATATATAAATAATTTACCAATGGCCGTGAAGGATTCGTCCATCCATCTCTATGCGGATGATGTCCAGATTTATTTGGACAGACCAATAGGTTTGATTGAGGATTGCATTGTTCGGATCAATGATGACTTGATTAAAATTAGCAACTGGGCCAAATATAACCATCTACTACTTAACTCAAAAAAGTCTACCAGCATGAGAGGGAGCTATGATCAGGAAGAGCTGCCGCCCGTCAAGGTTAATAATACCGTCATTCTTTATGTTACTTCCGTTCGGAATCTGGGCGTTGAGCTGAATGGAAAGTTAACTTGTTGCAATCATGTCTCCAATTCTATTGGGAAGGTGTATGCCTGCCTGAGGCAGCTGAGATTATCCGCTAACTTGCTGTCTCGTCAAAAGCGCTTGAGACTGGTCAAAGCACTAATATTACCACACTTTATCTTTGGGAGCTTGATTTTCCCTAAACTTGATGCTCATTTTCAGCGGAAAATAACCGTCGCTTTCAATGACCCAATCCGATTTGTCCATGGTTTTCCCAGATCTGCTCATGTTTGTCCATATATTGACTCTTTCCTTGGGTGCTCGTTAGAAACGTATCTTATGCATAGAAGGCTAAAATTTTTATACAATCTATTCTACTCTAAAGAACCAACGTATGTACCTTAATGACCGGGTTCATTCCCTCAGATCCGCTCGCCTTCGAAGCCTCTTACAACCTAATTACCAAAGTCAAATTGGAGAGCGATCTTACTTTGTGCAGGTTATCCGTATATGGAATAGTCTACCAGTCAGTGCTCAAAGAGCTTGTTCCGTTGGAGCATTCAACAGGTTTCTGACTCTGACTCGCATACCTTAAAGCGTAGTAACTTCCACTGTTTTTAGTGTATGTTGTGAGTGTGGTGACGCATCACTTTTCTTGGTTTTTCGATTCCTCTTTTTGTATTTATTTTGTATTTTATTTTTTTCGCTTTAATTATTTTTACTGAATTTTGTTCTTAACTTTTTCTTTTCTCTTTTCAAGTTTTCTTTTATATTTTGTTCTCTTTCTTTTTAATATTATTTTTATCTTTACATAACACTAAATTTTGTTATTAATTAGTTATATTTCCATTCATTTTTGTACGTTTATAAGATTCTAAATCTTGTGTACCTTGCCAGCAAATAAACATATTATTATTATTATTGCATGTTGTTTGATTTATTTGTTTTTGGTTATTTTGTTCAGAGGGAGATGATTTTATTACTTCTCTTTGATAGTTTACAGCGAAGGACGAATAAAAGGCCTTTAGAAAAAATATATTTTAATGAAAATATTATGAAGAAATTTTTTGTCTTAGTTTTTCACTTCCGTTCATTTTTTTTTTGATTTTAATTAAATTAAATCGGAAAACCTAAGCAGTGCTTGCCTTTCTTCCAAAGACGCCAGGCCTCTGCTAATTTGAATAATGGCTGATATTTTATTAACACTTATGTATGTGCTCGATGCTTTTTGCTGTATTTTAATCATGTTTTATATTTCAACTCTTATCTCCTGGGATAAATATTGGACAGTGTATCGTGTTATTATAGATTACTGGTGTTTCTGGTCATTTTAATCAAACCAAAACAAAAAGTTGTACGGTCTCTGTGCTTGACTAGAAAAATATAAAATAGTCCACTTATTCTGTGCTATACTTTATGTGAGTTGAAGTTGCAATGATGTACCAGGAATCATCCAAAGCACTTGTTTTTCTAAGGAGTCATGTCCACACACAATGGCGAAAAGTCTTTCTATCTTAGCTTGTTGCAATTCCGAGGGACCAGTTTAGATAGGTTCTCTGAAATTTTATGGACGCTTAATTTGAAAAACCTTGCACACAAGGTGGGAGCACGTATACAGCGCGAATGAGCTTATTTTCAGAACACATTAAACATAATTAAAAATTGTTAAAACATTTCGTGCCTGGAGAGAAGTATGATAACTCAGTAGTGAAATTGTAAGGAAAAATCTCCTTTATTACGTATGTATATAATCCAAATATGCCGACCAAGTGTGTATTTCAAATTTACATTTTAGCCGATTTTAGAACTATATTTCTGTTATCCTTCCTTTTTATGGCAGTGTAACCATAGTGCAGTTGTTAAAACCTATATATTTACATATTAACTGGAATCTCTATACACTTGAATAAAATTTTGTTAAATCAGTTTCCTGGTGCTCAAGGACATCACATCTATACTGACATATACCATACAAGTCTTGTGTGAGCTGAAGATCTATATAATAAGGGATTTCATTTAGTAGTCACTGTTCATACCAATAGAACAAGTAAAAAAACTAGAGTTGGTCTAATACGAATTCTTACGATACCCTAGATGAATGCCCGTAATTACCTACGAATGGTTACCTGTAAGTTTGATTGTTGAAGTGATTTTTCTCATTTATATCTAGAACGGCTCATCGGACAGTAGAAATGATTATAACCAATTTTTTATAGGATTTCATATTCTGAAGAGCTTGTCAATACAATAAAAACGGCTAAGACTGATCGTTTTCATAGCATACGTAAAAGAACTAAATTTTTGCCCGTTTCCAAAATTTCAGTGATATAATTGAACGCCTTCTCGAGTTATCGTCAGTACAGACAGACAGACGGGCGGACAGACGGATATACAAAAATTAAAATAACTTTTAATATTATGCGTGGGCAATCCATTTTGCTCTACCATCATAAATTCTGTGCGTTACAAACAGAATGACAAACTTAGTATATCCTATAGATTTCGTCTAGGGTATAAAATCATGTTCATTTATGATGCTTACATGTTAACTATCTAGCGTCGTACCTTCATTCTACAGTAGTCTAACTCAATATCAATTTTATTAACCATCTTATCAGTTGTAACCCCAATCGGATGTCCTGTGGCTGAGAATAATTGGTGGTTGTACATTTTTTTACAAATTTTATATACCACTTTTTAACTACTCCACGCGATAGAGCAGAGTCTCGATGTCATCGAGTCGATGATAGTTTTTCGTTTTTCTTCAGTTTCCTTTATGGTTTTTAGACGCATATCAACATACGGAATTCACTTTTTCCAGTATACCAAAAAACACAATGCTGTCGAAAATTAGCAAAGGGAGTGATTATTGCAGCAGTGTAAACAAGTAAAATATATAGGTACACTTAAATTTTTCTCAAACTTGTGCATACAATGCTTTTAAAGTGAAAAAAAACAACCATAAAATAAATGATTAAAGCGCCAATTGCGATACCTCCAATGTGTTATGGGTGTAGTGCATTTAATCCTGTATAAGCTTTTTTTTGTAATTAATGAAAACCATTTTCGTATCACAAATAAATGTTAAAGCACACAATTTTTGTGATTAGCTCTGTGGAAGCAAGCTGTCATTAGTCTATATATTGAAGTCTGTAGTATATACAGAGTGTCCCGTAAGTGGTGCGAAATTCGAAGGGTATCTACAGGTCATACTTAGGCGCGTAGGAGTTAAAGATATTTGGATATGTTTTAATAAATTACCCTGTATAACTTCCGAACGATAACCCTATAATGGTGATTTAAACATTTTGATAGATAAAATCGTTCCACCTTTGTTTTACAAGTTTTTTCCCTCTCTCCCCCCTCAACAAAGTTAGAATTTCGGAATTAAAACTCGTTTTTTTGTTTGTTTTATTTCAATACTATTTAAAATGTCAATTCTATTTAAAAAAGCTAGAATTGGTCTAAGACCAATTCTTATGATACCCTAGATGAATGCCCGTATGAAATTTCGTATTATCACCCTTCTGTGCAAGTTTGAATTTTGAAATGGTTTTTTCGCATATATTTCTAGAACGGTTTGTCGGACGGAAAAAATGATTGTAACCAATTTTATAGGATTTCGTATTGTGAATCAGTTTTTCGTATAATAAAAATGCCTTGGGCTGATCGTTTTCACAGTATACGTAAAAAACCTAAATTTTTATATGGCAACACCAAGAAGGAGTTAAACGAGTTAGTCCATTTTTCAAATTATGTTTGCTAGTACAATGAAAACACCATGTACCAAATTTCAGCTCTCTATATCGATGCGTTCTCAGGCAGTGTCCAAATATATAGTGGAAAACGAGAGCTTTGTATGGCAACCCCACGAAGGAGTTGCCCGATTTGTCTCATTTTCGAACTTAATTTTACTTTTTTTTTAAAGTCCGTGTACAAAATTTCAGCTCTTTAAGTATACGCATTCTCCAGTTATCGTGCGCAGACGGATGGACGGACAGACATGCAAAAATCAAAATAACTTTTAATATTATGCGTGGGTATCCAATCGAGGTGTTACAAACGGAAGTTTGTCATTCCGTTATACCATATAGATTTCATCTAGGGTATAAGAATGGCATCAACTCCAGTTTTTCATATTGAAGTTACATATATCAACTTTAAAAGACCTATCACACTCCGTATCGAAAACGTAGCCCTCTCTGTGTTTTTTGCGCTTTTTCTTAAGCATATCCAGCTGCGAAAATTTAACCTAGCTCATTCCAAAAGGATAATTGCTTACTTTCTGGCAGTTTTTAAATTTTTTCGCTGGATATGCTTAAGGAAAGTGAGAAAAAACACAGAAAGGGATACAATTTAAGTATTGAGTGTAATAGGTCATTTTAAATCTAAAATTAACATCATAGGGTGTTACGTTCAATCCCGTTATTTCGGAAACTGTTTGGATTGTCAAAGTCCCCTTCCCCCTATCGTATAATTTTTGCTCGTCTGAGTATGACTTATCCATAGCCTTTGGGTTTCACACCATTATATAAACCAACACTATTGACTATGTAATTTTGTAAATTCTTGGAACATTGATTTTAGAATAAGATTGAAATGCTTTTAATGTCAATGTTAAAATTTCCTTGTGTATACAAAATCGTCAGAGAAAATCAGAACATCGTATCTACATACATTAAGTAAGTAAATAACATTGAAGTACTTCAAAACAGGTATTTTTTATATGTATATGAAACTAGTACTGATAAAAGGGTGATAAATCACTCACGTTTCCATTTCATGAATTCTGTCTGTGTGTTTTGCAAGATACTATACAATAAAGCTTGTCAGAGATTAATTTCTAGAAAAGAATGGTGCATTAAGAATAACGATAATTTACCGGGCTATAAAATACAAGAAATCCACGTATTTTTACTATTTTTTCCACTATTTTTTCCACCCACACTAGTTAAAAGAGCATGAAAGTAGGAGATTTTAGGATATCATTTCGATTACGGTCGTCAAAATCACATTAGAGCCATATCAACTTTATTCTTGAAAAATGTCATCACATTTCGACGCAATATATACAAGCACAACTTCTTTGCTATGCTGTGTAGTATTGAAGCATGTAATGGCACCTTAAGTGTGGAAAGTTTTCATCAATTTGTTAAGAGTTCAAAAAGCTTAGAAAACAGCACTAAGGTTAATGTTCCTTGCTGTGTGGGGGATTTTTATTTTGTATGTTGTCAAAGTTTTTCGCATCATGAGAGTATAAAAATGGAAATGGAACGTGTTTTGTGCGAATTATTAAAAATTGACTCCATACATTTAGCTTAGATTTTTCAGCTAAAAGTTTCGCGGAAGAAATAAGCTTTCGTTAACGAAAATTTATTCAGGACGTATACTAAGTTGATTCTACTCTGTCCATCCATCTTCATTGAAATATATATAATTTTGCATACACAGTAGGATC
The DNA here is from genome assembly GCA_963930735.1 of Dioctria linearis. Classification (NCBI taxonomy): domain Eukaryota; kingdom Metazoa; phylum Arthropoda; class Insecta; order Diptera; family Asilidae; genus Dioctria; species Dioctria linearis. The sequence goes on from OZ005740.1 coordinate 65,195,872, forward strand.
GCGGTTTAAAAAAATCCCTGATAGTTGCAAAAAACTCAAATTTCGAACAAACTCATCGTTACTCAAGAAGAGAATCCGCTTAAATCTTGAGTGCGTTCAACATTTAAGCGGTTGTTCAACACTTTTAAAATTTGAGTGAACCTAAATCTTAGCTGAATTCTAAACTAATTAAATAGTAAAACTCAAAAATAAATTTAATTTAACTTTCAATTACTTTTTCAACCAATTTGTAGTCTGTACAGCTACGCAAAAGAGTGTAAATGTTTTAACGAAAAACGTTTGTTTTAAAATATTATCAAGGTTTTATTTGTGAGAATTTTGCTCCTATTCAAAATTTGAATCGCAAAATGAAAAAAGGTTTTAATTTTATTTTCGGATAACGTATTCAGGTCAGAGCATTCCAGCAATAATTGAATCTAATTTAATGACATATAAATTTACAAATTAGTGGCATCTGCGCTGGCAAAGTTCAAAATTTTCCAGGATTTTAGTTCCAACAGTTTGTTAAGTAATTGGAAAATTAGAAAGCTTCGAAAATTCTAGAAAGGACGCTGCAAATTTGGCTACAATATAAAGAATGTCTTAACTTAAAGATCACAATCTAAGATCTGTGTAATATAAATTTATTTATGCCCAAAGATCTTTTTACGAAACTTTTATTTTTTCTTAAATTTTTAGGATATTATTGTATCAAATAAATAGTAAATACACAAAAGAAAAAAAAATTGTTAATAATAGTGAAAATATAGAACGTTGCGCAAACGCAATACTGGGCAATAGCAAAACTTGTTTTTTTTTCTTAAAAAGTGCAACAATTCAATTTTATTCGATTCCAATAAACAGAATAACATAACCATTTGTGTTTAAATAAAAAAACGTTCATTATTATAAGAATACAATAAAAAACTTCAAAAGCACAAAACAAACAGGGCATCACTTATTTTAAATTACTGTGGAATTTTTCAAAGCAATGTCTGTGTATAGCAATCGTGCAGACTTTTCATCGCATCACTATTTGACATTTGCATTCGCTGCATCGAAGTCTTTTCTCCTCCTGGTCTTGTTAAACGCCCTTTTGTTGGTAGGGTAGTTTTCAGTATCTCGTCAAAAGTGCCTCTGCTAGCTGACACCTAAATTCCAGTTCATTAAGTTGAGCGCCGAAATTTTTACAATAGAATGTACCTACATTTGTTACGGAAATATTTATCATCCATATAACAATTGGAGCATACCATTTCTTACCCCAAATACAGAATCGATTATTCGCAATATGATTATCGAGTAAATCAACACCCGTATCATCTCATTGAGCCAATAGCATGTACTCCGTGAACATTTGAGAGCAAGCTTACCACTTGGTTACCTTTTCAACGTGTAATGACAAGCTCATTTTTTTTGTCAATAAAATGTTCATATTCACCTATTTTTGCCTTATTGTTTTTTTCTTTTTACAAATAGCTATATTTTTTAGACGGTTTTCAGGAAGAGTACCTGTGGCGCTATATTTCAATGTTTCGAGGTGGTGCATCAAATTCGGGTTTGTGAAAAAATTATCGAAATAAAATACATAGTGAAATTCTTGAAATGTCTTTTTCATAGTCAAATGTCAGAACAACGTCCTCTCCAAGAGGAACTGTCTTATCTCTCTTGATGAACTGGAATTTAGGTGTCAGCTAGCAGAGGCACGTTTGACGAGATACTGAAAACTACCCTACCAACAAAAGGGCGTTTAACAAGACCTCCCTCACATTTGTCAAGTGGAGCGCATTATTGTGCAGGAGGAGAAAAGACTTCCATGCAGCGAATGCAAATGTCAAATAGTGATGCGATGAAAAGTCTGCACGATTGCTATACACAGACATTGCTTTGAAAAATTCCACAGTAATTTAAAATAAGTGATGCCCTGTTTGTTTTCCTTTAACTTAATTTATATAAAACAGTTTTTCTGTGTTTGCTTTGCCTTTTCCTTGCCTTGCTATCATTTTTCTACTTATTTTTTTTGTTTCTTTTTGTTTTTCTCATTATTAATTAATCTTTATTTTCCTTTCTTTCTTGAAGTATTTTTTCTTGTATTTTTAGAATTTTAGTTTTAGTCTCATTTTTTATTTCAATTTTTTGTACTTGGATTCTCTCTTTTGTAGTTTAGTTATAGTTCAGTTCATAACTATAATCTTTATATTATAATTATATTTTATTTTTTTGATTTTGGTTTTCATATTGTATCTTAGTTTATATTCTATCGTTCTTCTTTTTATAATTTTTTCTTTTGTATGACTTACCGTAATAACTTTTAAGGTATTATTTTATTGGGCTTTGCCTGTATAATATCTTTTGAACTTCGTAAATAAATAAATAAATAAGCAACAGTACCCCAATCGGCTAGCTCCAACCCAAGCCTTGTAACCAAATCCCAGCGGTTTGTTCCTTATAATTCCTTATATTCATTTACACGGAAGCGAATCCTAAAAAACTGTTATTCAGATGAGATATAAAGGGCCTTAGCTTCGAAAATGGGTCTACCAAATTAAGGATTATCATTATCCATAAAGTGCAAGTTTGTGAAAATCGCCTCAAATTTATTGCGTCGCACCCATTTTGACACCATTAAATTGTGGGAATCATACCTTTGTTCCAGAACATTCTTCTTCTTGGTAACGGAACGTAGCTCGCGAAAATCAGTACTCCGCAAAAGGCATAGAAGTCATAGAAGAATTTTTATTTTTGGCGGCGTAGAACATAGTTTCACGAACTACCGATTCCGAAAATTCTTCGTCAAAAATAATTGGAAAAACTCTAGAGGCATTGACTCAGCAGAGAGCTGTAGTGGCGCAGTTCCTGTTTCATTCAACTCTTGCAGGGACTGTTTTCAACAAAAAGAACTCAAAGGTAAGTCATCCTCATTTTCTCGAATCCAATGCTGAATAATATTGTGCTTGGGCTTTGTTATGCATGGAATAACTATTTCAGAATCGTCTTCAAAGTAATTGATGATAACCTCAGCTTCTGCTTGCAACTGCTTCCTCGAAAAACGGCTTGGATTTTCCTCTTCTTCTTCACTTCTAGACTCGTCATCAGTAAGATAATTTACGAGTAGGGGAGCCAACATAATTTCATCCGGGCTTGAAATATCCTCCAGCAAATTTTCAATTGCGTGTGAAATCTTTCACGGAGTCTATTTTGATTTCTTATGAAAAAAGTAGAAAAATACAAAACGGTTTCATTTGCCCAGTGTTGCGTTTACGCAATAGCCTAACCGAAACAATAAAATTAGCATATTATTTTTCTAAAAGCACTATGTTTTTCACTGAAATGACAAGTTTTGATCAGTGAAATCGTAAATAATCTAAAGAAATTACCAGAAATTTTTACCAGTCGAGCTCATGTTGTTGTGTGTCCAGATTAAAACCAACTAAAGCAAAGTGTTTAGATATATTGCAGATTCTCAGCCGCAAATTTAAACACATTAAAATGTATGCAGTTTCATTTTATTTAACGTTGGGCAAACGCAATACTGGCCATAAATGAATAACTGGTAGTTAGCCTTTTTATATATTTTCGAATGGTGAAAATTTTGATTTTCTCACAGATAATTAACTGCTGAAATGTTCCGAGAATAATATGCATTCGCAAAATAATCCCATTTTGGGCTTCTAATTAGGAAAATAAAAAGAATACATACCATAAATCACAATTTAAAAGTCACAACATCAATTTACAATGCCAAAATTCAGGTACACAGAATTTCCCGTGCTTTCAATACATACATACATACACATGTATTGAATACCACATAAGTATCTTAACTTTGATGAAGTAGACTACAGACTTTTAATAAGGCAAATATTTCGTCGAAGTGGAGCCGGATAGTCTTTTGACTATTAACTTGGGCCGATTTTGAATCGATGCATGTTCTCACTTTCATATGACTGAATACGAATTGACATCATGGGGTGTCACTGGATAAAACTAATAGTTCTTTATAATAATCCCTCAACCTTCTCCCTACTATTTCCCCATAGCACTTTAGAATATTTCGAAGTTGAAATATGGGGCAAAGTTGCGAATCTACAAAAGTTCTTAAAGGGGTACAACTTTTACCCGTACTACTTTACTTACATGGAATATGGATGGATTAAAAAGAGGCCATTATTCACCCACGACATTTACGAGACATTACTTATAAATCCCAGCAGGATGGTATAACGAAATCGAGAATGCTCCCTTCCACCTTCATACAGTTCATTTAAGTAGTGCGAGCTAAAGAAGCTGTAATGTTCACTGGAGAGATCCGGATAGTAACAGAGAAAGTGAGTTACTTCACAGGAAAAATATTCACAAAATTATCGTGTTCGCCTGACTTTTGTCGATAGTTTCAAAAGCGATATGAATGAAAGGGATGAAAATTTCAGCCAGGGAATTTTCATCTCGACGAATATACTTTTACTCGACAGAAGATTTTCACCTGCCACAATTGGTGCCACTGGTGTGGAGAAGTCAATCCACTTCTTTCAAGTGAAAAAATCCGTCCAATATATTGGAAAATCAATTTGTGGGGTCTGGTACTATTGGGGATCAACTTCTTGGGCGATACGTTCTACCTCGTTATTTGAACTGATCAAACTTGGTCGATGATTTGTCAGATGATTTACATTGATTGTAGGTCTAGCACGGTGGTGAGATTTTTGACTCTGTGGGTACCGTTGTAGAGTATAAATGGCGACAGTGCATTTACACTCATTATACAAAGAATTTAAATGCTCATGGTTGTCAGAAGAATAAAATCGCAAACAGTAAGCTGTTCATGGAGAAATAGTTGAAGGTTAGGTAGAGGTTGATGAATATTGGATATCGATTATGTATGTTAGTAGCGCTTATATACTTAGTATGAATGGTATACTATAAGATTACTGGTGTGAATATCTTAGCCTCTCCTGGCCTTGAGTCAGGCATATCTTAACCTTCGCGTGGTCCCCGTTGACAGCGGGTTTGTGTTTGCCTATATAGGTTAGGTTTTTAGACGTTGCTAATAAGATCTTAGGCCCGAATGGAGTAACCAGACCCATTATCACAAGGAGATATACATGCAATGATACCACTGGGAGTACTCGCGACCATATGGTCATGTTATACGAAACCGTACCAATTGTGAAGCCGAAATTACTAGCTCGGCACTATGGCGTTAAGGAGCCCCAGATAGTTCTGCAATTAGTAGTCCCATTCGCCTCAAAGTGGAGTAGACCCCTTTGTGAGAGCATCGTAGTGGTTGTGGTTGGCCCCCCTGCGACTGTCTGAGTCTGCATGACTTAGGCGGACATTCTTCTTTGAACAGAGGAGTATGTCTTTCGTATAACTGCATACTGCGTCTGAGCATCTGAAGGATTATCGCTTATTAATGTATGCTTTCGGCATAGAGTTGCGCTAAATCAAGCTGGTGCTGTGACCCAAATATCAGTAGAGTTTTTAGAAAGGTCTCGCTTCGACCAGTAAGTCCAATGTCAAGTATGCAATGACATAAACTGGTACTCTTAAGACAGAAGATAATATATTTTTACAGAACTACTTACTCCTAAGTCCGGCAGTCGCATACTCGATGTAATACCATTTGGGAAATGCATACGGTCAACTGTTGCATGGATCCAAGAGTACCATAGAGTCCCCTAGGACGCTTGGACTCGGTTGATGCACAAACTCAATAAATAAACCCCCAAACGAAAGGCGACTAGGGGAATATAACTAACTGGAGTTGGTAAGAACTTATTTTCCATTTTCCGTTAATATTAACCCCAAACCACACCCTAACAAAAACAAAACACAGAACCGAATTTCTAATAAACTCTTGACATTTCTATCAGCTGATCTGTCAGAGATAAACATTGAACCACAGTGGAATTGAAAACGCATCCCTACAACTCCGCGCGACATCTAGTCGACCCCAAATGAACCCCCAAGACATTGTGATAAAGGGCAACCCACACGTAGACCCACGAAGCACGAGCATTGTGCTGGACTTGTGCCTAGACGTAGAATCACAATGACTTTGGCAATGAACTATTTTGACCCGTCCTAAATAGAAATCGAATATTGCCCACCTCTCAAATAAAAATAATTCCGGTAATCTTAGTAGAGAAAAACGAATTTTGCTAACTTCAAAAGTAAAGACATCCGATAATTTTGATATACAAATGAAAAAAAACAAGAGTCAAATAACCGACAGTTATTGAATTAAACCACAAATAAAAAAAATCTTCACAAATATAGAAAAATTAAGCCCGATAAATAACTTTGAAACATATCGAATTTTAAAATGAACTAATCTGACCGATGTAGAAAAGAGGAGTTAAAACTAAATCGAACATTTATTGAATTTAAAATACACTATTCTGACAGATATGGAAACTGATAGAATAAAATTCAATAAAACCTGAAAGGATTGAAAAATTATAAAAATTAGATGTAAATGTTAATTTAGAAATAGATGAAAAAATGGAAAAGATTAAAATGAATTTGTGATTTATAATTAGACTAAATCTGACAGAACTGAAAAACAACTAAAATGAAATGTGAATGTAAGTTTAGAAATAGATAACAGCTTGAAAAAACCAAAAACAATTAGAAGAATTTGGTGACAGAATTTAAATTTAGAAATAGATAAAGGACTAAACTAGAGAAAAATAGATGTCGCTAAATAGATTTAGAATATGTTACGTAGGCGGACGTAATTGATGTAAGCCACGGTCGGAAAAAGAAGAAAAAAGTCTTAATTTCTGTACGGTCGAGGTTTTGTTCGCTCTCGACCGAATAAAAAGTTTCTTTCTTTTGTTAAAGGAAATAAAGGTAACCAAAAGACGAATAAAAGTGTTTTTTTTATGCAAGAGAAATACATAGTAACCAAAGCAAAATCAAAAGTTTGTTTGCAAAAGAGATAAAAGGTAACAAACAAAAGGAATAGTCGAAAGTTTGTTTCTACGGTTGAAATAAAAAGTAGCATATGGAAAGCGTCCAACCAAGGGAAAAGAAATTTTGATTCCGAACCAATAACAAGCCAGAATTCCAGGAGGAGTTCGGAGTCGTGCGATCCGAACTGCCTGAATTACGCCGCCTTTCACTGGCAATCACTCGGCCAAGTGGACACGCTGTAGCGGTGACTCTAACGGGCCGAATACGGCACGTTCTAGACGAATTGAGTAGAACAAAATAAAATTTATAACAATATTCTGCCCCTTAAGGCGCTTATTGTCGCCTAGGTGCTCACGTAAAAGCTTGACAGCTTACTGTAGGTGTACAAATCAGGAAAATACATGGTTTAGCATGACCGAGCACCAGTTAATTTCACCAAAAACCAAATCCAATAAAACCTTCACAATGATATAGCCACAATTGACTGGCAGACATTTTTTTTCAGGTACAAGCAAAGCAAGCTTATACAGAGCTACCCTCCTTTCAACCACCCCATCTCTCCAATCTGACTATTCATTCTTCTTATATGAACTATGTAATTAGGTATAGCTACAGACAGCCAAAGGCTGGTATTAGTGAAAAGCATTTCTCCGATATTCCAATTTTTCTCTTTTTCGTTACTAGTTAACTTTGTTACATTGTAATCACGTCATGCTATTTCAACTCTTTCATGTAGAACAGAATTCCTTATTAGTTTCTTGAACTTGCGCACTTACCCTGTATTTTCTATTTCTTCTGGTAATCCATTATGGGTACTGCTGTATATTTTAAAGTCTTTAGTTTTCTGTCTGTTCTAGTGTAAGGTAAACGTATTGGCGTGTTTCCTCAACTGTGGTCAATAGTACTCACCTAGATGAACAAAAAATTGTTGGAATGGCAGGGGGGCATATCAACCGTTTCGGAGTTAAAGGGTGATTAAGAAAAAAAAGCTAGTTTTTCACAAAACCCTGTATGTTAAAAAGTATAGGGCGTACCGTTATAACAGTTAAGAGCCCGTTGTATACAGAACTTCATTGACTTCCCAACGCCTGCTCAAACATCCCGATAGTCCTCCCTTCTCAGGAGTTGTGGAGGTCTAGGGGAACCTGTTCACGAGTGGCGCACTTTTTTTTTGTACGAGCCATAACTTTTTTGTTATTCTATATTCCCAAGTGTTGTTTTAATTGAGTGGTAGAAAAATATGTTTAGTTTTACCATTGTTTAAATTAAGGGGATATATTACACCGCGACAAAACTATACAAAAAACATTAGTCCTAACTTAAATGCGCCAGTCGTCAACACCCTTGTTTTAGAGTGGCGCAGGTCATGTTCAAGAGTGGCGCGAGCAAAAATGTATGGAAAATATTGAAAACTGTACCAGAAATTCAAACCAAAATTCTTATTTAACAAATATATATTTCTTTAATAAACTATATGAAAAATAAAATAAACAAAAAACAGAAAATATAATTGACATAAATTCACATATTCATTTTTTAATACCCAGAATATGGATAGAGAGCATTTGGCCTTTATCGCATATTTAGAAAAGAAAAATCCACTGCAAATTTAACACTTGCTAATTGTCTGCTAGTACTCCCGCAGTAAACTGTACCAGAACGTAGTCACCTTCAACAGGAGTCCGTGACATGTGCCCAAAATTAGATGAATCTAAACAGTAACAATCCTCTTCGGATTCATCTGATTTGTTAGCGGTGGGTGCATCAATTTCGCTGTCGAATATCTCGTCATCAAAAAGTTTTTTAGTCACCTTTTCAATTTTATTTTTTTTGAAGCTGAACTTTTTTATTAATTTTTTTTTGACATAGCTTCTTCTTTTTTCTTTTGGCGTTCCTCTAATTCTAATTTGGTTGGTGTATCCGTAGCAATGATACTTTTTCCTTTTTTTCTTCCTACTCTTGTTTTTTTCCTGGGCATTGCTTTCGGAAAACCCTTGAATTTTTCAGGTGGTTCAAACGAATCTTGCGTAGTGGTTATTTTATCCTTGCTGATATTTGAAGCACTTGTTACTGCTAGAATTTTTTTTAAATAAATTATGAACTATAAGATACTAAAAACTTACATAGAAATTCAGCTGGTTTAGTTTTTCGATTATAAACATCAATATTACCTGGGATAGGATCAATCGGATTTAGATTAATCTGGGCTTCATCCAAATTATCGGCTATCACTTGGGTGGCGTTCTGCAAATTCATGGGCTCAGGATTTGGCCGATCTGTTACTTGACTTGGCAAAAAGTCGAGTTCAGTAAAAGTATTGCTGTCAAATGGATAGATTCCACATTTTTTAAAGGATGAATTAATATTTGATGGAGTGAGAGCTCTTTCATGTGCAATAGCAACACTTTTGGCAACATCATATATAGTATAAGACATTCCAGGATTTTGCATCATCCACGAATGAACCGCAGAATTGTAAGAATTAGAGAATGGCTTATAAATACCTACATCCAATGGTTGGAGTTTATTCGTGCAATGTGGAGGAACAGTTAAAATTATTACACCATGTGATTTTGCAATATCTAAAACTTCAATAAGGAGATGGCTTTCGTGGTTGTCATAAATAAGGATCGAAGGATTATCCAATGAGCTATTCGAATATTTCACGAAATGTTTAATAACTTCAACAAATAATTGTCCTGTCATCCATCCACTAGGTACAGCCAATCCCAAAGTTCCACGCACAGCTCCTCTCAACATACGAGTTTTGAAGTGTGTTCTTGGGAATACCATTACTGGCGGTAGGTACTGCCCAGACGCACTTACAATACAACATGTGGTTACTAAAGTTCCACGTTCTCCACTAGTCACTTTATTCACTTGTTTGTGTCCCTTGTCAGCAAAAACTTTACTAGATTTTTGTACAGTGGTAGTAGCAGTTTCATCAAGATTGAAAATTCGTCTCCCATCAGCGAAATTAGAACTACGTTGGTATATGCTCCTTAAATTTTCAAAAAACCTACTCACGTTGTGTTGGTTGAATGAAGTTGATCGTGCAAGACTGCATGCTTCAGGCATACGTAGGGACAAATCAACATGCCTCTTTCTGAAGCTTCTAAGCCACTCTACTCCAGCCATATTCATAGTATTCCAGTTCGGTGGATACTTAATGTTATTTTTTTTTTGCCATTTCCAATGCTAGTTTCCTAACATCAATCATCGTCAAACCATAAAACATTTTAGCGCAGATTTTAATATATTCGCATAATGCACGCTCTTGTTCATCTGAGAACACCCTTTTTGCTAAGTAATTTGGCGTTAACTGAACCTCAAGTTCGTTATCCTTCTGTTTCTTTAAATACCGCCTAAGCGTTGTTGGCTCAATATTTTTCATAGCTGCAGCTTTACGGATACTCATCCCATTCTTTGATAAATGGATCGCTTCACGTATGTCACCGCTAGTGAATTTGGCTATTTTGCGACTGTCCATTTCCACCCAGTATGCTCTGACTAACAAATAGTGGCCTATCAAAAAATTAAAATTAAGAAATAAATTAAAATATTGTTCAACTTGGCACAAAATATAATATGTCCAAGAGTGGCGTACGCGCCACTCTTCAACACACCACTGTGCGCCACTCTTAAACGCGGTCACTTTGTACACAATTTAACTTATATTTCTTACTGGATGGATTTAAGTTGTGAAATGAAGTATTCACAATAAAATTTATAATTAATTAATATCACTATTAAACGCTCATAATAGTAAGCTCTGTAACTTTTTTTTGATAATTAAAATTGCTAAAAGAGAAAATTTTACTTTTCTTACGAAGAAAACGCTTAACATAAAAATCACGTCCTAATGTGTTCACGCCCAAACAACAACAGGAAGAAACGGACTAGAATTGAAAATAAACTACCTCGTAGAAGACACTCAAAAGAAACAACAGAGAAATTTTGAGTGAACCACTTTATAACGTGCGCCACTCGTCAACAGGTTCCCCTAAACTAAAAATTTCGGATTTTCTTATCTGTTCTTTTAATTTGACCTCTATTTTTTTTTGTTTTTTTTTTGCCAAAAGGTTATTATATTATATTATATTTTTATAAATAGTATAAGATGCAGGCTCTCCTCTTTAATTTGACCTATTACACCGTATGTGCTATCTGAAGCCGTTAAGTCGTTATTAGCTCACAACCGGTAGTTTGCGACAGACATTTCAAAGTGACTGAGCAATTCGTCAGCATCTTCTGTCAGATTAGTTTTTAGGAAGTATTGTTTAGCTACATTTGTTATTATTGTGTATGACTGAGTTGAATAGATCATGTAATTGGAGATCCTCTTTCGTATCTCGTTCTTTTATAGCTCTGTGGCGTGTTTGGAATTCTTTCCAATATTCTGTGAATGTTTTTATGCGTTTTTGGGTTGACTTGATAGTCTTTTTCTAGCCTTCCCTTGAGTGTTTTTTGTATAGGTCTGTTGGAAGATCTTTGACCTCAATTTGGGATTCGATTAACTCTGTGATGGTATCGTCCCCAATTTCTGATACACTTGATTCACTGCTGTTAGTCATTTTGCTTCTGTATTGTATTTAAATTCGTCACTGTGTTATATTCCGATTTTCTAGCAATATTCTTTTTCAATTTTATATTTTCAATAACTGAGTTGTCCGGCTCAAAGGACTACGAAAATTTCTGTGTCCAAATATACTTGAGGAGGGGTGCCGGTTTTAAAAGACAACTCAGTTTTCTGAAATTCTAAATATAAAATTTGATTTCTAACTTGCTATAATCCATATAACTTACGCCTAATATCACAGTATTTCATTTACAACACACCTTATAACTATAAGCTTAAAAAAGATTCAATAAAATGCAATATAACTTATTAAAAATTCAGTGGCGGATACTGCTATGTGTGGGCCGAGAATTGGTCACATAGAATCTATGTTGACAGGGTATCAGTTTGTATTTCTGCTACGTGTATGTTCGAGGAAATTTAGCAAGTATGACCTTTCTTCTTGAGTGCAGTTTTTAGCTTCCGACTGAGTGTGGGACTGGAAATAGTAGTTCTTGGGATGTTTGTCGTGTGCGTACTTCTAGGCGTTTGAATTGCTGCTACATGTGGGTTGGTGAATTTTTTTATATTTTCAGAACTAATGCCCTAAACATACAATGCTCTTAATGAAGAAATACCTAACGACTCATTGGTTCATTATAAACTGCAGACACATAGCCATTTCTTTAATTAAGTTGTACTGCCAAACTGGTTCTGATTTGCTTATAACATTACAGAAGAATATGGATCGAATAAATGCGATAAACTTTGTTTTTATTTATTTTATTTTTCAATTTAACAATTTACAAATGACAAAAACATCATTTCATTTCATTTCTTTGCATTTCTTCATCTTTTTTTTCAAATCAGCAGATGCACACCGGAGCTCCATACTTAAATTATATGCAAAATCTAGCACATTTTTTCTCATTATAGCTATAATGGTGGAAGAAAACGCTTCATTAGTGTACTTCATTTTGATCTGATTTTCGAGCCATAATGACGTATACTATGTGACACACGGCATTTTAATAAAAAATTAGTACTAATGACTCATTAGATCGTGCTGTGTGTCTAGCTGTGTATTTGTTTAACGTAGAGTTAACCTCTGGCAAAAATATCACGTTTAAGCTTTGTGTAAAGTTACCCTAAATTTTGATATGAAATGATTCGGATTAACTTCTATGTAGAATTACTTGAGTTAACCTGAATTTATAAAATATTTAGAATTAGCTTCTATGTAGAATTACTGGAGTTAACCTTATTTTGTATGCCAAGAATTTGAGTTAACCTCAATTTCGGATGTCAGCTTCTATATCAGTATTGAAATAACCTAAAATTACTGGTTATTAAAAATTATTTTCTGTTCTAGAATTGAGAATTAGCTACTAATTTAGGTTGGGGTTTTGCTCATAATAAACTCCAAGGCTTGGAATGTGATCAGATCAACTCTGATTTGGAAATGTGTGATTTCACTATGGCCCGCAGGCGTTTTGTAGCTTCAGAGTCCGGTTATAATCTATACTTCTCATGGTGTTGCCCTGGTTACGCTTGTGCCAATTGATGCGACGAATAAGCGTTTTATTAACGTAATATCAACTGGCTGTCAATTGAAGGCGTAAACATACACGGAGCTATGTGTAGTGACGGTAATTTTGTGATTGTTTTGTTGATTTTTATAGTGTTTTGATAATATTTTGTTATTTTAAGTTTGCGGGCATCATAGAAGCAGCTTAATTATTAGATTAGTTTTGAAGTTGATTCATCTTTGAATTTGATTCTCTGTGGTTTTCTTATTTAATTTCAGGAAATCTTAGAATTGGATGCATCGGGGATCTGTAGTTCAGTGGTGAACCGAACATTGTCTAAAGACACCTCATGGTAGAAATAGGTATATCCAAAATGTGTGTTTGGACCCATGATGAGAAGGGAAAAAAAACCGTTAATTTAACAATTATTATAGGAAAAGTAAAGAAATCACATTAGGAAAAATTATTAAACTAAGAAAATAAATTAAAATTAAAATTTTAAAAGGTGTCGTTTGACAACTTTGGTAGAAATAGTGCTAATATTTTGGTATTTATTCTTACTGTTTTCCTAAAGGACATTTCTGCTCTCCAAACTAAATCCCTCTAAGCGTAGTAATCATTATGTGATGGTCAAGTTCTGGCCAGTCTTAGAGTTCTAATCCATAATCGTATCTTTCCACATTAAATAGTTACGTCATCAATTATTGAGCAAATATGTTTCGAAATTCTAGTAGCATACTTTAGGGGCTTTCGGCAAGCACTGTCTGAGTGAGACAACTGAGACAAAACTTTGAGCAACTGTGTCAGTTGTCTCAGTTCAAACCAATCAGCTGATTTGCCACTTTTGACATTTAAATAATTTTGTCCACAGAGAATGGATAGTAATAAATTCAGGAAAGTGTTGTTAGTTTATTCAAAAAGCTCACTAAACTTTAATTAGTCGTTAAAATAACAAAATAACGAAACTGAGTCATCTGAGACAAGAAAATTCAGTTTCACTTGTCTCAGTTGCTCAGTGGTTGCGTTCGAATTTTGTAGCTCAATATGGAACTAAGCAGTTCATCTCAGTTAGCCAACTGAGAATATGTCACTTGTCTCACTGAGAATGAGCTTGCCGAACACGCCTTTTGTGTCAATGTTGCTCCGTAAAATTTTTTTGTGTACTTACGTGTACGCCTTTATCTACTTAATACTATACTGCTGTATTTTTACATAGTTTCATAAGCTAATGGTATACTTATCGGTACACCTTTTTTCCTGTACTCACTTTAAATTAAGGTTTTTTTTTTGTAATTATAACGTGAAAATTAATTCTTGAAGACTTTAAATTCTTCCTTCACTATCCCGGAGCCCTTTCATGTGAAGGTCGAGTGGGTCCACTCTAATCTCCCGACAGGTCAACAACGGACTTGGGAAAATAGTGCCACCCAAAGTCAAACGGGAGGATGGGGCTGGCAAAGGAAGGTAGAACACCGACGCCTTCCACCTAGATACAGGTAAGTGACGTAAGGGTCCCTTCAAGACCGAGTGTGTGCTAGCTATTCGTTTGTTGAAGGCACGATATCTCGTTTTGTATATGGTTGGTAACAGCGGCAGGTTGTTTTGTGGAGCCCCCCACACTCTCCGCCAATAGTCGAGGTGGACTAGCGTGCCGCCCTGTATACAACGCTGTTATCGGGTGATCTGTCAGCTCATGCTGGCAGTCTGGACTTAACGTCCGAAGTACATCACTCTCAACATAATTCCATAACATATTTGGAGAATCTCTGAATTTTGGTAGCTGTAGAGATACAAAATCCATAGTTAGTCATAACTTATTAAAGAACAATATCAATAAGTCAACGACCGTAATTTCATTCTTTAATATGCAATTTCTACCTTCACTTAGCTATGCAATTCTTACATTCACCAAAGTTCTATGTCAGCAATTGCATGGAAGTACAAGTGAAATTACGGTCGGTAACTTTGCCTACGAAGTAAATTTATGCTGATCTTGTGATTTGTGTTTCATTGACAAAAATTTTTGTTATATTTGTTTTTCATTTATTGTCATCCTATGTATATATGTATAGTAATTATTGTATAAATAAGCGAATCAAATTAATAAAAATTGAATTGATTATCAGATAGCAATCGATCAAGTTTAAATTATATTCATCAGTTCACAGTACAATTATTGGTCCTTCGAGCTTGCTTTGTTGAACTTAGTGTCTTCAAAGCAGTACAAAATTTCTGCAGAACTTAGTGTCTGCAGTTAATTGTTATTCAGCGCAGAAATTCCTGTTGAACTTAGTGTCCTCAGGCAATTTATTTACTAATAATAAATATTTTTTCCAGTCCTAATACCTAAAGCAATATTGGCGAGAAGCGAAGAAGTCCGTTCAATCTAGCAACATCAGCTACTCGAAAATTCAACGAATATATACTACTATGGAGCAGTTAATTAAAGCAAACAAGGCAGATGCTGTAAAACTACTATGGAGCAGTTAATTAAAGCAAACAAGGCAGATGCTGTAAAACTTCAGAAATTTATAACAAACCACACCAAAGATTCTGACGTACGTAAAACAAGGGATTATTTTGAAACTCGTTTGATTAAAATAAGCAAGCTATGGGAAAGTTTTGACGAAAGAAATGATGATCTGGAGCTATACCGTGAAACTAATTCAGAACAGTCATACTTTAAAGAGAATTTTTATGACACCGTGGAAAAATTGTATGAAGAAACACGGGATATGTTAGAAAATTCCTTGGCGGATTTAATGTCAAGAGCGAAAATCACTGAAGTATTGCAAGATCAACTGAAAGTAATAAAGAAGCAATATGCCATTATAGAAACTCTACAAAAGGCATCGGTTTCAATTAAAGAAGAGATTAAACAAGAGGTATCTGCAGCTTACTGTATGCAAAAAATCAAGTTGGTGAATGACTATTGGGAGCACCTTGTCCGAAACCATGGAGAGATCATGTCGATGGGTAGAACAAAACACGAATATATGGAGAATGATATATTCTCAAGCATTGAGGATACCTATCAAACTACCACAATTCAACTACAAGAAGTATTGAATAAATTAAATCCTCAAGCTAAAAATTCGATCAGGAACACAAATAAAGTTGCCAAGAGTCGATATTCCGTCATTTAACGGTGACTATATCAAGTGGCGATCATTTAGAAATTTGTTCATGGAACTCATCTATAAAGATGACAAGATGTCTGGAGCTCAAAAATTATTCTATCTCAAAGGCAATCGCATAGGTGACCCAAGTGAACTCGTACAGCATCTACAAATAACAAACGAAAACTTTGAGACGGCCTGAGAAATTCTTGAAAAAAGATATAACAATAAGAGGACTCTCTTGACAGCGCAATTAAATATACTTCTAAAACAACCTTCACTGTTCAAAGAATCATCGGAAGGCTTGAAGAAGTTACATGACGTGACAATTGAATGTCTAGAGGGTATCAAAAATCTAGGCATAGATACGAAAAATTGGGATCCATTGATCATACACATAATCATAACAAAATTGGATAAAGAAACTCACCGAATTTATGAACAATCAGTGGCCACACCAAGAGAAGTTCAAGAACTAAGCAAATTTCTTGAATTCCTAGAAAATCGATTTCGAGGTCTTGAAGCAGTGGAGCCATCGAAACCAAAACAACCCGAAAGAAATGGGAAAAATACAAAAGTATACCTGAGAATGATTTCAAAGCATTGCGCTATCTGTGGAGAAAATCACAGAATATATCATTGCGAAACATTTAGTAAGCTAAGCGTACAACAACGACTAAAAGCTGTAAAAAAGGCAAACCTTTGCCAGAACTGCCTAGTAAAAGGCCACAATATACTACAATGTAAAAGCCGGTACACCTGCAAGTTATGCCAGAAAAAGCACCACACTCTTTTACATTATCAAAACCAGCAGGCACCATCTTATCAACAAAGTAATAACTATCCAAGAAAGGAAGCAATTCGAGACGATAGCTCACCAAACGAAGCGGTTGCAGCCCACTTTGCGAAGAAATCAAAGGGGTATGACGTATTACTGGCAACCGCTCTCATACAAGTAATCAATAAATCAGGAGATGCTGTGCTACTCAGGGCATTACTTGACCAAGGGTCTCAAGCAACGTTCATTACTGAGAATGCAGCTCAGCAATTAAGATTACCTAGAAGAAAAATTGAAGCCACAGTTTCCGGTCTTGGGTGCTCCAGTCCAGGAATCACAAAATCCAGTATAGAGATTACAGTAACGCCACGATTTAAATCAACATTCTCTCTCACAACCACAGCCCTAGTATTAAAAAATCTCACAAGAAAATTGCCTACAAATAAAATCATTCCAACTAACTGGACGCATACCGAAAACCTGGTTTTGGCCGATCCAACATTCCATAAGCCGGGAAGGATTGACATCATATTAGGAGCAGAAGTGTTCGGGAAGGTAATACTAGGCAATCTTCTGCGTGGAGCCGAAGATGCTCCCGTTGCCCAACAAACAGAGCTGGGGTGGATATTATCTGGAGCTATTAGTAACAGCAACAACGAGAATAAACTTATTTGCATGGTATCAGAAATAGATATAACCAGCGCGCTGCAGAGATTTTGGGAATGCGAAGAACTGGCAGCCGAAACTATTACCACACCAGAAGACATTGCTTGTGAAAGTTACTACCAACAAACGCACAGACGGGACGAGAGTGGTCGATATATCGTTCACCTTCCATTTAAACAAAATCCTAAAGAAGCCAATTTGAGCAGATCAAGAGAACTAGCGCTTGCCCGACTGTTCCAAATGGAGCGAAAATTTAACCAAGACAAAGTATTTGAAACCATGTATAAGGATTTTATGAAGGAATACCAACACTTAAGTCATATGGTTCCAGCCGAAGATGATGGTGAGATAAAATACTACCTACCTCACCATGCGGTTTTCAAACAAGACAGTACAACAACCAAATTACGTGTAGTCTTCGACGCTTCGGCCAAAAGAAACAACACCAGATGTCTAAATGATATCATGATGACCGGTCCTCAACTGCAAGGAAGCCTAATCTCCATTCTATTAAGATGGAGAAAACATAAAATAGTATTCACGGCGGACATAGAAAAAATGTACCGCCAGATAAAAGTGGATGTGAGAGATCAGCAGTATCAATGTATTCTTTGGCGAGAGTCTCCAAATCACCCTATCAAGGAATATAAGCTGACGACTTTTCTTACGGCACAACCTCAGCACCATTTCTCGCAATACGCACTCTGCAGCAACTCGCGCAAGATGAAGAAAAACAATACCCTATCGCATCCAGAATCATACTGAGCGATACTTATGTAGACGACGTAGTCTCAGGAGGCGCTTCCATGGATGAAGCAATAGAATCTTGTCAGCAGTTAATAAACATGCTAAAGGGCGGAGGTTTCAAGCTTCGCAAGTGGACAAGCAATAAATTCAAGGTTGTTAAGGATATACCCTATGAGTTTCGAGAACAACCTCGCTTTATAGATTTCCAGAAAGAACAGACTATTAAGGCACTTGGAGTGCACTGGAACCCTATAACCGACAATTTCAAAATACACGTTTCAATAAGCATGTACGACAACCTCACAACAAAGCGGAATGTAGCATCCGAGGCGGCGAAAATCTTTGATCCTGTTGGATTACTATCGCCGGTAGTAATGTCAATCAAAATTCTTCTACAGAATATTTGGCTAGAGAACTCGTCCTGGGATGAACCATTATCAAGTACATTATTAACTAGATGGTTACAAATAAAGTCTGAACTCCCAAAATTAGAAGAAATTGAGATTCCACGATGGATTGGGTTCACAGGAAAAGACACTAGCTGCGAGCTTCACGATGTTTTCAGATGCGTCAGAAAAGGGCTACAGTGCAGTAATATATCTGCGAATTACACGAAAATCGCATGTTCAGACAAACTTAATAACCGCCAAAACTAAGGTAGCCCCACTGAAAACAAAGCTGGCAATTCCAAGATTAGAATTATGTGGAGCAACACTACTCGCTAGACTGATAAACGAGACTAGAAAAAGTCTAGAAATCGATGACTTAAGGTGCTATGCCTGGACAGATTCAATGATAGTTCTGTCATGGATACAAGAAGATGCGCATAAGTGGCAAACATTTGTGGGGAATCGAGTTGCACAAATACATGGATTATCAGACAGAAATACATGGCTTTACGCGCGATCATCCGAGAACCCTGCCGACATCGCCTCTAGAGGAATATCGCCATCACTGCTCAAAGATCATACTCTTTGGTGGCATGGACCTTCTTGGCTTAGCTCCAAGGAAATATCGTTTCCATCAAACCCAAAGGAGACAACTGACCTAGAGAAGAAAGTGTTGACGGCACATTCTTGTTATGATTCCAAAGCCGAACATGAGAAAGATGATTTTCAAGAACTAAACTTGTATCAAGAGTTGCTCGAAAGATTTTCAACATTACGAAGATTACAAAGAGTAACAGCATACATTAAAAGGTTTGTGCAAAATATGAAGGCAAGCAAGGCGAACCGTACGTCTGGGAACTTGACAGTAAATGAAATCGAAGAAGCACTAGTACCACTAGTGAAGACTACCCAACAGCAAGTCTTTAAAGATGAAATAGCCCAGTGTTCAATAGAACAACCACTAAATAAGAAGAGCAGATTACTTCCTCTACCACCGTTTATAGACTCTAAGGGGATATTACGAGTAGGCGGAAGATTACATCAAGCAGAACTATCATACGATCGCAAGCATCCTATTATACTGCCCTACAAAAGCCGGCTGACAACACTAGTGATGGACAAAATGCATAAACTTACCTTACATGGAGGAAACACCTTGACTTTGGAAGTCACAAGACAGCAATTCTGGATATTAAATGGCCTGAAAGCAGTTAAAGGGTTCATACATCAATGTATAAGCTGTCATAAAAACAAAACTCAAATGACCGAACAAATGATGGGAATGTTACCTAAGGCAAGAGTGACCTCTACTCGACCCTTCAGCCAGTCGGGGGTAGATTATGCTGGACCATTCGAACTTTTACTGGCCAGAGGAAGAGGAAACAAATCGCACAAGGGCTATGTGGCAATATTCGTCTGTTTAACGACAAAAGCGATTCACTTGGAGGTAGTAACCGACCTAACATCTCAGGCATTTATAGCTGCCTTCAAGCGATTTGTCGCGAGCAGAGGACACATCGCTCATATTTACAGCGATAATGCAACTAATTTCGTTGACGCTAATAACATACTTAGCAAATTACACACACAAAAGTCGTATAAAGATGACGTGCAGAATTGCACTACAAGAAATCGGCACACAATGGCACTTCATTCCTCCAGCTTCCCCTCATTTTGGTGGCTTATGGGAAGCGGGTGTCAAAGCTATGAAACATCATATGCGCCGTGTAGTCGGTGATAGCAGGCTGACATATGAGGAAATGTGTACACTCATGACTCAAATTGAAGCATGCTTAAATTCGCGACCGCTGTGCCCAATATCTGAAGATCCTGAAAGCTTGGAAGTGCTTACTCCAGGTCACTTCTTGACTGGCTCTTCATTACTTGCTGTACCTGAAAGAAATCATCTTGAAAATAATCCAAATGCTCTTGATAAGTGGCAACGGGTAGGACGGATGCATCAGGATTTCTGGAGAAAGTGGTCATCCGAATAGCTCTCAAGGCTACAGCAACGTCCTAAATGGACTCAACGACAACCGAATCTACGAATTGGAAATCTGGTACTAATTAAAGACGAACAGCTTCCACCAACAAAATGGGCACTTGGCCGAGTGATAGAAACGCACCCTGGACTCGATGAGCTAACTAGAGTAGTAACACTCCAAACAAAGGGATCAAGGATCAAACGACCAGTCACTAAAGTGTCGTTGCTTCCTATAATCGACAATCACATGAATGAATCGGTTGATCCAAAGAGACTCCTGCATCAAACAAATGAAGAAACTACTACGATAGAGACGGTTCCAAATCCTATCTCCGAGGGCAAAATAATTAATTCGCATTGCATTCAAAGCTCGAACAAAAGGCGGAGGTGCTCAAACTCACTACATGAAAATAGAAATGTTAAAGGCACCCGACAGCCAAATACAATTCCACCTCATAACTCAAATTCACTGAGTAAATCATGGCTAACCTTCATGATATTGGCATTGCTCACTATATTAGTTATAGGCCAGCAACCTGATAAACCATATAGTATAACCAGGTTTAAAGAACAAGAAGGAATCTATTTTGAAGACGTATCAGAGATCCAGCTATATTCAAGCGAATGGAATCTTATCATTTACTATGACTTGTCATCATATTGGAAGGAGTTCACAGGGATAAGAAAATCAGTGCAAAGGCTTACAGAAATCTGCCAACAAAACAGCCATCTAACAATACCAAAAGAACTATGTAACGCAACAATTTTACAGTTACAACATCAGTATGGTGAATCCTTTCAAATCAATAGTATATTACAACAACAAAATGAAAATGAAAGATTTAGAATCAAACGAGCTCCTCTTGAAATAGTGGGCTCAATCGCAAACAGTTTATTTGGTATCCTTGATCAAGGGTTTGCAGAAAGATACGAAGAGCAAATTCAGAACATCAAGGAAAATGAAGATCTATTGAAAGAACTGCTAATGAATCAAACATCCATTGCTGAACACACAATTAATGTCATAAAGAAGAATAGTGAGACGTTAAATCATCAAATCACTATCTTGGAACATCATATAGAGACAATTGCAAATGGACTTAATAAAGCTGACGAAGTCTTAAAAACTACTCAAGTCTTTACGTCGGCAGTATTACTAGTAACCCTAAATTTGATAAACTTTCAACATATGCAAAGGAGCTTATTAGCTGTAGTAACCGACACAAAACACGGAAGGCTCAACACACTACTGCTCACACCCATTTAGCTTCGTGAACAACTAAGCATAATTAAAGAGCACTTACCAAAACATCTTAGAGTACCAGGAGATGAAACTTCGAAATCATTACTGCCAATATATAATTCAATGCATGTTAAGATGCGCATCACGCAAAGGAATGTATTATTTGACGTTCGAATTCCTTTGCTCAATGCAGAAATATATCGGCTATTCAAACTTTCGCCTATACCTGTGAAACATGCAGATCAGTTCATCCACATTCAACCCTCAACACAATACCTGGCTGTAAACATCCATAAGGACCGCTTTACACCATTAAAAGGGGAAGATATCAAGGAATGCATACAATTATCAGAGGCCCAATTAATTTGCAATCTGAAACAGCCTATATACAGTGCGCAATCGAATCAAAGCAGATGTGAGATAGAACTGCTTAACCACCAGGGAAAATTGTCATCCTTCTGTAAATTACGAAGTATACCATTGAAGAAAAGTGGTATAAGCTACACACACCAAGTACCTGGATCTATATTATGGATGCAGTAACTCATTTCGACATCATATGTGGAACACCGATCCACCCTATAATCCTTGAAGAAAGTGGGATTATGCAAATACAGCCTACCTGTATGATAAAGCATCCAACATTATTCATAAGTGCAAACAATCAACAACAGGAACCTTGAACTCCTCATTTATACCGGAGCAAGAAATTATCTCTACTCACATTGGCGAATATTTGGCAAGTCAAAATACAACCAACACTTCCATTCCCTTGCTAATTAAAGAGATCAAGGCTGATGATATTGAAGAGCTCAATAAGGCAATTAAAACCCAACAACAGTATATCGCGGGAATTCTCACCTTCACCGTCACCACATACATCATTATGTTGGATTCTATTCATTGGCAGCTATCATAATCATCAGTGTGGCGTCCTATTTCTTGTGGAAAAAGCGACGAAACAACATGATGCCACAACTAAACCTACCTCAACCAACCCCAAGACGAGCAGGGTCCAGGTCACAAGAGCAACTCGGTATCATCTTGGAGGTACCCCAATTTGATAATGCGAGGCGGGAGAATGTAGAGATACAAAATCCACAGTTAGTCATAACTTATTAAAGAACAATATCAATAAGTCAACGACCATAATTTCATTTTTTAATATGCAATTTCTACCTTCACTTAGCTATGCAATTCTTACATTCACCAAAGTTCTATGTCAGCAATTGCATGGAAGTACAAGTGAAATTACGGTCGGTGACTTTGCCTACGAAGTAAATTTATGCTGATCTTGTGATTTGTGTTTCATTGACAAAAATTTTTGTTATATTTGTTTTTCATTTATTGTCATCCTATGTATATATGTATAGTAATTATTGTATAAATAAGCGAATCAAATTAATAAAATTGAATTGATTATCAGATAGCAATCGATCAAGTTTAAATTATATTCATCAGTTCACAGTACAATTAGTAGCAAATTGCGCAAAATAAAAAAAAAAAACATGTTCTAAATATTACCGAATTTTATACTCTGAAAGTACTATGGTGAAGAAGTAGAGTGAAGGTTAAGGTCGTATATGGAACAAATAAAATTTAAACAAATTTATTGAAATAGATAATTCCCCTTTATCTTTACCTGTGGATAATAATATGAATTTTTCTGGGGAAATTAAAAGCATTTTTACCACAAGTTATCACTCCGGAACAACTAACTCGCATATGTACAGACTATAGAATCTTAAAATATATAGACTTAAAGGTATCAATTAAGTAATTAACAATTAAAAAAATTTCAAAATGTAAAATGCTTTGTTGCAATTTTAACTCAACTGTTGTGTAATGTTTACAATAAATTAGAATATGTCCCAAATGTGCTAGCATTTAAACTCGCGATTAATTTTCTTCACAATTTGATATCCAATCTTAAATGAATTACGCACCTGATTCATGCTGATGGTAATGATGAGTGAAAAAAAGAATGAAAAACCAAACTCGGTACTAAGGACGGTTTTTGGTCAGTTAATTTTCTTCCATTTTGTGGTGTTGAATTTTGTATTTATAAAATTTATGCATTTAAGTTATGTATTTCCGGAAGATTTACAACTTTCTTAGTTTTGTTGAAATTAATTTTTATACTTGTGAATTTCGGGAAACATCTAGAATTTCTCTCACAAAATATTTCTATAAAATATTTTTTGATATATTTCCAACATGGGCCTTTTCAAGCACACAACCACAACAATTCAGAAAAGAATCTTTAAAGGAAATCATTCTATAATGAAAATACATTCAGAAAGGGATTTCTCCCTCCCACCTTTTTTAATACTTATACTTTTGTTCGGTTTTAATCGAAAACGAACAAAACCATTCGAAAGTTTTGCTTACAAAGAGGAAAAACCAACATAATTGCGAAAATTATCTATACGAAAGCATTACCAAGTGTTTACTAATATCTTCTCTTTTCTTAGTTGTTCAAAAGTTTGAGGAATTTTACCTCTGGAACCAATCGAGAGCAATTAATTAGAATTTGGTTTCAAGAATTGCGGAAATTTTGCAGTTTAATGAACCATTGTAAAAGTCCAAAACTTTTTCTATAAAACAGTTGAAATGTTGAAAAGTTGTTTCGAAAGGAAATTGTTTATAAATACTTTTTCACGTTACCACTTTTACAAACTTCTGGCCAAGAGAATACGTATACAGTCATAGAGAACTGAATTTAGTGCAACTACATTTACATACATTTTACAAACAAAGGATCTTTTCACAGTCGATACAGTTTATGTATAGAAATGAAGGTAAATAGTAAAGTGAAAAGTTAGAAGGAAAAAAAACTTATTGTGGAAAATAATTCGGGCGTACAGTTTAAATACAAAGCCTGGGAAAATACATAGTATGGGTAAATTAGAACTATAGGTATGCCTACTTATGTATTTAGCATTTCGCTAGAAACTGGATGTTAGTTTTGACTCGAGACGCAATTATGTATATATTTCTTAAGGTTTTTAATAAACCAGGCGGACGATGGTTTGATAAACATTTAATAAAATGGAGAACGAATTTAGAGATTTGGAAACGAGAAATATTTAAATATACAAAATCTACAGCTTAAACTCAAAGAAAAGTTGTAGAAGTATAATTTCTATAGTGAAAACAACTCAAATTGATCACTACCCTTGCAATTCGGCCACCCGAGAAAATTGAATAATATAATTGGCACGTGGAAAATCCGGTACAAAATATACGCAAAATTCCATCTGTCTTTGTTGCATATTTTCTTGTGGTATGTATAGGGAACCTTTTAAGCTTCCCTTCAAAGATTTTTTTATTTATTATGAACAAATACATATATTACATAGATTCAGCATGAATTCTTAGACGAAATTACTTTGCAAACAATGCAGGCAGGTTGGGGGGGGGCATAATCATGGCTACAACAAGAGCGAAACGCGTTGGCGGTTACAAGTGTATGTAAAATAAAAACAATTGTTTTCTTTTCCTTTATAGGATAGCAGTTGAATTTAATAAGTGACGTAGGTTACCTTTACAATTTCCTGTTCTTTGCTTAATTTTAAAAACCTGGACTCGTCGAGTATTAGAGTCGAGTCCCGAATCCGAGTAACTACCCAGTCCGAGTTGAGTCAAATCGAGTACAGAAACCCTATAATTTATTAGGAGCGCAGCAATAACATGTGAGCCCATAGCTTTTTAATGCTTTTGTAAAATTATAATCTGATTGCTTCCCTTCGCCGAAAGTTCACGCCACGCCACTGGAGTTCAGCGACCATTGCAAGTTTATAATTTTTATTTTACATTAGAAATTATTATCTCAATATTTAAGGCATGAAGTATGTAGAAAATTTTTTAAACAAACACACTGTTGTTTAAATTATTTGAGGCACTGTCAAACCACTTATAATTCTATCAGTTTTTAAATAAAACACTTTCTATTGTTTCACTATTTTTTATTTATTTTTTAACGTTTTCGTTAGCCACGCTACCATCTTCAGATATCTTTATTTTCAAAACAAATTATATATATGCATAATTAGACTACTCGACTATGATAAAATGGGAACAAACAGTGCCCTAAACTCAATAACGCAATTATGTACGTTTTAAACTATCCGTTAACAAATGTTATAGGCGAACGATAACAATATTAATGATCTGTGTCCAAGAGATGAAATAGTCTACTTTCGATTGGAGGTTCCCCAGTGTTCATTAAATGGTGTGAATTCTTATATATAAATAACGATTCCCACGCATCCAGTTTTTGGTTATTTCTTACTGCCGTTATTAGTTTGAAATTTCTAATGTGTATTTCATGGTCGATGTTATTTAAAAAATGGTGAGCTATACTGGATCGATTGGATTCGTTTTTTTGTTATGCGTCTGTTGTGTTCCTTCCATCTATCTTCCACAGCTCTCGATGATTGTCTAATATAGGTGAGATCACACGAAGAACATTTTAAAGAGTAGATACCGCTCTTACTAAGTGGATCATCCAGATCTTTGCTTCTGCACAAAATACCTCTATGTTTGTTAGACGACACTGGGATAACTTTTCTGTTAATTTTCTTAAAGATGTTTTTGAATTTACCGGTGTATTTTGGGTGATAAGTTACTCATACTCGTTTAGTAATCCGTGTCATATCTGCCTTTTAGTGATGTGATGTCCTTAATCCATTTTTCATATTTTTGTTAATGGACTAGTGCGTCTATTAATCGAGTATGGAAGCCATTGATTCTTGCAGTGTTTTAATGTATCTCAGCTCCGACTCATAGTCTGTTTCTGTCATGGGGATATTAAATAATCGGTGGACCATAGAATTGAAAGCAGCCATTTTATGTTGATGGCAATGATTATAATAGTCTGATGTTATATATATTTGTGTGTTTGTTGGTTTCCTATACACATAGAAGGTGAGTTGGGTATCTACTCTCCTAATCAGCACCTCTAAAAAGGGAAGAGTACCATTGTGTTCAGTTTCAAATGTAAATTTTATAGTAGGAAACAAGTCGTTCAGATTTTCCAAAGTAGTAGACACTTATGATTTCTTTATTATAGCGCAGATGTCATCTACATATCTTTTTCACACCCGTGGGAATCAATATTCTTCTTTGCATTACATTTCCAAATGCCCCGTGAAGATATCCGATGATAAAAACTGTGCCAAAGCATTTCCCATCGCCGCCGTTCCGTTTAATTGTTTGTAAAATTTACCTCTGAATGTGAAGTAACTATTTTTCATGAAAACTAAGCTAGTCAATTTCGAGAACATTAGTTTTCTCTCTTCGTTGACGGATTGTCTATTCAGCCACATCTGAAAAAAAATTCTAGGGTTTTCTTTTGTTGGTAAACTTGGATATAGACTTGGATATAGGGTTGTAACGGCAAATCAGCACAAAATTTCCTCCTCTTCGAGAGTTATATTTTTAATTTCTTCTACAAACTCAACTGAGTTTTCAACGGACGTGCCTAAAGCGGGAGTTAACTTTCGGATCTAAGAATTCTGGAGTCAAGATTAGCCAAGCAGTTTCAACGGTATCTTGAAGCTCACAGATGATGTTAAGTTTCTTGACATCTTTATAGCCGAGAAGATTGGTATTGTACCCCAAGAACCGTCTTTTGCCTTCTGTGGATCTAGCCTTATCCTGTTGATAAATTAAATGATCGATAAGATAGTACGCAAGATACAGACGAAGTTTTTGTCTCAAGACTTTTCGGTACTCCAGGCTATTCATACGATAAGAAGAAAAGACCATGATCCTTAAACGCGTCCCCTGCCAACAATACATGCCTCAAAAATTTCATATTTGAAAATTCTGGAGATTTCTTTTCAGATCCCTCCAATATCCGAACAGACCATTTAGGCTACGTTTTTTGTCATCTGAATAGGATAAGACGGTCAATGACAACAAGAAGGCAGATGTGTTTTCCCATCACACAATTTTCTCTTTCTTGCTACAGAGATGGGCTACCGCATATTACATTTAAAATTTCGCACTATACATTTAAAAGTTCTGTCAGCGAGTTGCCTAGGTTTTTCCTTGATATCCCGCTTCCTTATTAGTGAGTTATTTAATGGGATGCCCATGCCAAACTTCATAATTGATTGATACTCGAAACCAAAGGGAGGCATAATGAAAAGATCCAAATAGGGTATTGCCTTAAAATAACATAGGATAGGATACATGTCCACCTGTGAATTACTTCGCAAAGAAATTCATGTTAAAATTACTCTGGCAACAATAACATGCTGGTAAATTCATCTATGTTTACATATTTCAAATTCAATTTATATTAGAATTTAATCTGGAACTAATCGTTTTCCAAATATGGCAACTATACGATTACCTTATGTTATGAAATTACACCTGGAATTATAATGCAATTACTGCACTAAAATTTTGAAGAAATAGAAAATAAAATAATAAAATAATCTAAAGTAATTTAGTAAGTTTCTAGTTAATATAATCGTGCAGCTCCAATACTAAGATAAATTATACATGTTAAATAAAATAAAAAAAATTATTTTAAGTGTGTTCGTACTAGCGTTTTAAATACACTGACATTGCCTGCTGTTTGGACACCTACGGCTAAACTATACACGGATGCTTGAAAAGGTATGAATTTGCCATGACCATGAAATCGTGGTATCACTAAATTTGTATTCCGTTGGAATAATGTTGTAAAGAAGAAACATTTTCTAATATACTCCGGTTTATATGGCTGGAAATGTTTCAACGAATATCATAATAAACGCATTCGAAAAGGGGTTACACGGAAAGAACAATAAATAAAAGAATTTTTCAATTCAACATTTTTTTTCTTTTTTTTTTCAAGAAGAATTTACATTAAAATAAATTTCTCATTTTTTTCTTAATATTAGAAAATATTGCTAATATTAAATTGAGTCAGGTTGTTAAAATTTGTGATGGCCTTATATCATTTTTAAAACCAGTATGATCTTCATGCAGATTTCTTCAGTCCAAATGAAAATTATTTAGTCCTTAGAAAAGCCGATAATACCCTCCACAAAAGAGATGATCCAGCGATTTGCTCTTTCCATTCAATGAAGTACATATAAGTATACTTGTAAATTTCTTGTATAATTGTTCTTAATATTTTCACAAAATCATATTTTTTACATGAACATAGGTATACTATATTATATTTGCCTATTTACAGATTTGTTACTCTATCGTAGATAGAACAAGTGAATATTTTATGTATGTAAATATTTTATGTATAAAAACCGATGTAATTTAAAATAAAATTGTAATTCTCTTATAGATTTTCCTATTTGATATACAAATGGAAGCATCCTTAGGAAAGTGCCATATAATATACAGGGTGCCTCGTAAGTTATGTTATACTGTGTATCCATATAGATAGACCATGGAGAACAAAATGCACCCTTCAAATCGCATAATTTTCTTTCATACAGGACAAAAGAGATTTATAGATTATTTAATTTTGACTCTGCAGAATAAAGATAACAATCGACACATACTTGATCTGCTAAAACTTGTCGCAAATCGAAACACGTCTAATGCGCACCAGTCCAGGAGTTAAAATGGAATTTTCCAAGATTCAACACAGTTAAGAAAGAATACACAAGTTCACAAAATGAGAAAGATTATCTAGAATTAAGTAAACAGAGCTTGATAAGGCTGCCAAAGCAGTACTGCTTGTAAATTTCTCTAGATTTAAGAAATTATTATCTTAGTACTTATATAACACTTGTCACTGTGTTCGTACTCGCTAATCTCCGAAGGCCCAACCAATTTCAAAGAAATTTTGTGAATGTGTTTGGTTGATTCCAGCTTGAAAGATACGAGAATTTTCGACACGCGCTGTTGTGGAGATCTAAAAAAATGCCTGAGAATGGATCGACGCGACGTGGCTAGCAGAAATATTGTGCACCGTGCTCTCATAAAAATTGCAAATGCAAGTTCCAAATGGTTTAAATCGGGCAACTCCTTCGTAGGGTTGCCATACAGATATTTCGTTTTTTAGTATATTTGGACACTGCCTGACAAGGAGCACACGTATAGAGTTGGCTGAAATTTGGTGGTGTTTTCATAGCAATAGTAAATGCCATACACAATTTTAGACTTTCGCTATATATTTGGAAACTGTCCGAGAACGCGCCGACGCCACGTAGACAGCGCATTCATGAAAATTGCAAATACAAGTTCAAAAATGGACCAAATCGGGCAACCGCTTTTTGGTGTTGCCATACAAAACTTTAGGTTTTCTCAAAATATTTGGAAACTGTCGACGTGCAGCTCAAATTTTGTACAAGGCCTTTTTAAAAAAAAATTTAATTCAAGTTCAAAAATAGGACACATCGGGCAACCCCCTCGTAGCTTACCATACAAAAATTTCGATTTTAACTATATATTTGGGTACTGCCTGAGAACACATCGGCGTGGACAACTAAAATTTGGTACATGGTATTTTCATAGCAATTGCAAATACAATTACAAAAATGCTCTGAAACGGGCAACCCCTTCTTCAAGTTGTCATACAAAACTTTGATTTTACCCAAAAATTATTGGAAACTGGCTGAGAACTCATCGACGTGGAGAGCTAAAACTTAGTACACGGGGGCCTTTAAAAAAAATGTAAGCTAAGTTCAAAAATGGGACCAATTAGGCAACTCCTTCGTAGAGTTGCCATACAAAAAATAGGGTACGTGGTTTTCTCATAGCAATGGTAAATAACATTTCAAAAATGGACTAAATCAGGTTAGCCCTTCTTGGTTTTGCCATACAAAACTTTTGTGTTTCACTATATACTTGGTAGATGCCTGAGAAGGCGACAAGGTGGACAGCTCATATTTCATACACGGCGATTTCATAAAAATTGCATACACAGTTCGAATATGGGACCAATCTGGCAACTCTTTCGTAGGGTTGCTATACAAAAACTACGTGTTTTATTATATATTTGGCACTGTCTAAGAACCGCGTCGGCGTAGAGAGCTACACTCTACCACAAATTTGCGTGTACATATATACACACACACACACACCCACACACCTCCAGCCACTCCCAGCACCACCCCAACCCGACCCTAACCACACCAATCTAAGTGATTGATTCCCCTAGTTTTCTATATAATAAGAAATTAAGAAAATATTTTAAGAAATTTTTTTTTTTAATTAAGAATATCAAAACTGAGTTTTCTTCAGTCAAGAATTTGGTTTTGCATGAAAGTTCATGATAAACCTGTTTCTTCAGATGATTTCTAATTTCTCAGTTCAAGAAAATCTTATGATCTTGTTTGATATTTATGACGTATAATATCAAGAATATAAAACATAATAAATCAGTTATGTAACGAAATAAGTGCTTGATACTAACGTTTCTCATTTTCTATAAAAAAGACAAGTATTTCTTGACGCTTAGAAATTTTTTTCCAGGTACATGGTCAAACCTACGTAATATAAAAATTATACGAATACAGTCGTTAAATGCAATATCTAATATTTACGCCCACACATAAGTACTATCCAGCTTGGGAAAAACTACGTCCATACATACACTCCAGCTTGGGAAAAATAATGCTATCCGAAGTGAAATGAGGCAAAATTAACGATTACACTAGCATTAAATGAATACTACAAGGTAAAATATTGGCAGAAAGCGAAAGCCTTAGCAATCCAGAATATATTTTACTCAATTGCACATTGACATTGTTTATAATTACCAACAATTCTCATCAACGTCTCGATTCTTCTATTCGTAGTTATTAGCTGAACTATTACTGACCATTACATTATTTACACATACAGTCGTTCACCAGTGGCCATGCTCAGCTATTATTAAAAACTCGTTATTAGATTAGTTTTGCTAGTTAGTTAGTTTTGTCAGTATTGCTATTTGCATCTGATTTTTGTGATTATGTACTGCGTAATGTTTTTTATCTATTGTCAGTAAAGCTGGTCTTGTTTTGATTCAGACATTATTTCGTCAGTACATTGTTCAGTTAAAGCTTAGTAACTTCAGCTTTAAAGGCAGTAAAGAAAACATCGCCCAGCTGTGGAATCAATTTTGATACAGATAAAGACATTAGTTAAACTAGCTAACTTTTTTTATTACAAACGTCCTTCGACATTCAATCTTAATCCAACACTGCATTCTTCTGTTCAAGGTCATCCCTAAATTGGTAACCTTACTAAGTATAGGTAGGACGGAACTATTAAACAATATTGTTTGAACAGCAGGCAAATCAAATGAATTATTGTAGAAGTTTATACACTGCGACTTACTAGGATTTAATTGTAATTTATTACTTAGACCAAGCGTGGATATAAGAGTTAGTACGTGCTATGCAATCATCAATAACCCCAATAAGACAGCTCAGGTACAATTATACATTATCGTGAATGCGTAATGCATTAATGGCATGCCATTAATGAATAGGCTGAACCACAGTGGGCACATGATAGATCCTTGAGGCACTCCTCGCACTAGAGGTAGCGGAGTGGATATTTTATAATTGAAATTGACTTGTTGACTATGATCTGATAAATCTGCTGTACTACTAAATTTAGAAAAAGCATAAATATTCTGTAAGATAATACTATTATCAACGGTACCAAAGGTTTTTGAAAAATCCAGAAACATCATTGTAGTAAATTTATCCTGATCCATAGCAATTCTTATGTCAGTAGATGTCTTTAAGCTAGAAGCTTCATAACTATGGGTTCGGCCTAAATCCGGATTGCCAATAAGTCAATAAATTCTTTTTGCCTACGTGTCCAAAAACTTGGCAGTACATTAGTTTTTCAACCACCTTAGATAGGAAGCCTAGTATGCTAATTGGTCGGACATCAGATGGAGATTCTGCAGAAGATTTCTTTGGAATTGGAACAATATTAGAAAGTTTTCAATTAGATGAAAAGCAGGATGAAGACAAACATGAATTAACTATAAGAAGAATAAATGTACAAGTGACTGGAAGCAGTAATTTGATAAATCGTGGTGAGAGGTCATCAGGACCAGTTGCATCAGATTTTATTGAAACAAGAGCCAAAATAAGTTCATTCATGTCAACGCACCGAAAAGAAAATTCGTAATTCCAATAAATTTTTAATTGAGGTAGACGATTGATGTTTAATTTAATTTAAAATTTTATTCGATTAACGCAAAAGTTTGTTTCAAATCAATTAAGAGATTATTTCAATATTGATTATTCGTTATTCAAACAACATATGTATATGCTCAATTCAGCTTGGAAAATAATTGGGTGTGGAAACATATCCATACAATTCTATCCTTTCACCCCGACATACTCAATCTACCCACCTATCAAAGAAAAATGAAATGCTCCATACAATAATGGTGAAAATTTTCAATTTAAACTTAAAATGGGTTTTCAATTTTACGCTTGGTATAAGTCTTAAATGAATTTTTTTTTATCATAAAAGTCTTCTCTACATAGGTATATTGTCGGCACCTACTTGCGTATGGAAACAAGCTGTACACGTGTGCAAACAAGTGTCCTTGGCAGAGCTGTATTCAATTTAAAGGTATACCAACTGGTATGAAATTTAATCTAAAACAAGCCAATTTAAAAACAGCTAACTCCCGTAAAAATAATAATTCTTCCCTAAGAAATTGTTAAAGCCAGCAATAATTGTAGTAAAATGGATCAGATTGAAAAGTCCTATGAAGATTAATGGCGAACATAGATCGGCTATTATTGCTTGCAACAAAAAGCATTAAGATTTATCATCACAGATGAAAATACTTTATGTAAGTAAATGGATATTGTACTTTCAAGTATGGCTTGTATTTTATATGTATGAGAATGTGTGTGCATAGCCACTCATATTTGAGCGATATACATATTAATTTTCTAGTTCCATGTAAGTAAAATTCCACAGTTTCATATGTACATATGCAGATGGGATGTATACATATTATGAATGTTAGTATCAAGGAACGCTAAAAAAGTTACGATGAAAAGGGCTAAAATTTATGAGGAAGTGTACAAAGTACAGTACTAGAGTAGTTGAGCTTTCCAAGCCCATACAGGAGCAGGCACATACTCTCCGAACCAACTGGGAAACACTTGTGTAAAACTTTTTATAGCTTTCTAAACTTTGCTTGATGCATATCTCATTTTTCATTACTAAAACATCCAGGTCAGCATTTTTGTGCCATTTTACAAATACCTACCAGTGGATAACGTGAATTAACCCATATAAGTGTGTATGCAGAATTTTTACGTTGCAGGCGGAAATAAAGTTATGGCCAATTTCAGGGTAAACAGTTCCCGAAGTGGAAATATGTACGGTGCATGTGTGCCTGATTTTTGTTTGAACTAAAGCTAGCCTTGTATATACATATGTAATTGGCTCAGAGTTTTTTAAGAATTTAAAATCAAATTTCATACGGAAGTACCTACATACCATAGATATGAGGGAAATTCCTGCTACTAACGAATTATGTACTTACTATGATTCAGTGCTATTATTTATGAAAAACCTCAATTCCGAATATTTGACCAAGTATAAACAAAATTAGAAACAAAATACCCAACCAGATGTCGGATATAAATACCACAAAAAATGTTGCCATGTAACATGTTAAAGAGATCAACATTATCTATTCTCAATCCGGAAGTATATTCGTCTACCTAGATAGATATTGCCAATATATATTATCAGAGTAGTCATATTATTTGGAAAATAATCTATCCGTTATCCTGGTATATAAATACCTAACCCTTAGGTTTCAAAAAATCCATTGAATAATCTTGTTCAAAGAATATAACCTTAGTGTATTCAACAAGCACTCCTCATGCGATTGTAACTCAAACAAAAAAGTATTCCGACTTGTGAAGAAAGTGAGAACCCGCCAGGAGTCATAGTGAGTTGATCGCCACTGATAATGTTATCACAAACAAGTAATAACAGAAGTGTGTTAATTTTTCAGCAATAGCCAAATTGGTTTCTGGAGGTGAAGCCAAAGTAGCTTGACGTTTGATTTATTTATTTAATTATTGCCGTCAAATAACCAAAAAAATGTCGGAAGCTTATTACTATGTGGTTAGCAATGGACGACATATTTATTAACGGAAAATGATAGCCAGCTATAGCAGGCTATAGCCAGCTTTACTAAAGTTCTCAGGAAGCAGTCTTGTAGTTCTCTTATGAGATTAGGGAAAACGCACTCCGATCATTATTCAAAAAGCTCATTAAAGCTTTCGAAAGCAACCTTCAAAAAACTTCTTCGCCCATTATTTATAATACTTCCTAGAGAGCTTCTCAAGGACAGTAGAGAAACGTTTGTCTCTGACGAATATGGCCATGTTAAAAAGCAATATACTGGGAGAGGGAATAAAAGCGCTATGAGCTTCTAAGGAAGCATTTCAGGGGTTTCCTTAGAGCGCTCCTTTTCACAATGGCAAAAATTAATACATACAAAAACTGGGCAAATAGAACTAAAATTTGCAATGACTCGCTCGAATATCAAATCGACAATGTCTCGATTTCCTGACCTCGCCAAAGCCAGCAATGCCTCACTACAAAATAAAATCAACGATACGTCGACCTATAGAGATGCCCAACATTTTTTCATAGTAATTAGGTGACTAGTAATTTTTATGAGCATAGACGCTAATTAACCCGGGGGTTACACGATATAGTACAGCTTGCATTCAAGCCTCCCTTCCAACGCGATTTTAAACTTGACAGCAGAAGGAAGTTCGGCTGATGTCATAATATCTTGCATGCAAGTTCCTTTAAAAAATGTGATTGAGACGTATAGTCTTGGTATATTGGAAAATTATAGCAATGAAGGTAGTAACAGAATGCTAAAAACCCAAGAAAAAATTAACAGGAAGGTGTTGGTAAATGATGTAATGCAAATGATACACACATTTCTTTTCCGCCATCTTGAAAATGTATAATGTCAAATTACTATCACCTCAGCTGTCATGATTTTTCATCATGCAAGTTCGCTGGAAGCTGAGCCGCCTGCATGGAAGTTGGGATTACATGTTTAACCCCCGGGTAAGCAATAAGCATTGATTTCTTAGAAATTTACAGAAAACGTTTGGGCCGAATTTTGATTCGCTTTAGATATTTTCAGATGCAAGACTTTCATGTGTGCTGTTGCCGGACACCAAAAATGCATAAAAAATCTAAAGAAAAAATATCCAGTAAATTTCACAGAAGAAATTAAAGGCCGAGACATCGTTGATTTTATATTGGAGTGAGACACTTATATCAGCCATAAATCCTATCTAATCAATACACCCATTCATACACTCATCCATGGCTTTCATTCAATATCAAAAGCTTACTGAGCTGAATAAAACCTAACACCAGAGGTAGACGTGCAATTTCAATATTGCCATTTGTGCTAAAACCGCTAGTCCGTCTTTATATACTGAGAAACAGTTCGGTATACACTCGGTATACACTCAGTACATTTGAACTCAATATTGAAATTCCGAAAAATGTACGCGATATACGAGTTTATTGCAATATCACCCTAGTTGTAAACCATAATTATTTAATACACGAACCTTTTAGAACCGAATTTTATACTGCAATTTTGGCTGCAACTTTTTCTGACATTTAATATTTGACACTTGTCAAGTTGAAGCGTCTATTTCGTTTTTATTTTCCATATAGACAAGTAATTTGACAATATTTGCTTGCATTTTGCACGTGTGCGGATCTTTCTTAAGTCAAATGACAAATTAAATGACAATTCAAGCGATAAACCAAGTTTGTCTCTGAAATTTTCTATTGCAGTTGACATAATTGCAACATCAATATTTCAATATTGATAATATTCAAAAGTAAAACGATTGCGGTCAATGAAAAAGTTTTGTCGGTTCATTTCATTGTTCGGAGCTTCGTTAAAGTTAGCCAAGAGCATTGACATGTATATAAATGGACTGACTGATCTCCGATTTCCTGTGGCACCAACTTTGATTTCAAAAAGTATGCTCTCACTGTCAATGCTACCAATTGCTGTAATCTGGCGTTATCTTTAAAGTATTTGGGGATTTAATTATATATATGTCAATGGGATTTACCGAGTTTACCACAAAAGTATTTGGGACTCTTTTTGTTTTTAAATTTTAATTATGAATCGAAAGACGTGTTTTTTACAAACCCATTTTGGTAAGAAGGGTTTGATCTGGGATATAATGCGTTCGAGGAAAGAGAAAAATGTAAAAGCGGTGCCATTTGCTTTCATGTATTTTTGGTTCAACGAGAAGTTTATTTATGTACGTGTCAGAGGTAAGAGCAAATAAAGGTAAAAATATAAAATATATTATTTATTTGTTATCACTTTAAAATAGGTCTACAGTGTTCCAAAAAACTCGAAGAAAACGAAATAATATAACCGTGAGCCTGGATCCACAGAACAAATGCCTTAGTAGAGGAAATGCTCAGGTTATTTATTTTACACTCCATTACCTATTTGGAGCTAATCAAAGATTTGGTCAATTCATTGAGAGCATATTCAATATTTCAGCACATGAAATTACCTTATTTCTGCACAAGAATTGATGAGATATGTATCTTCCCGCAGTGGTACTTCTCTCTCTAACTTCTTCATGGAGCATGTTACAGATACCCTTAATCTAGTTAGAAGGGATCTGAATGGGTTTAATATATTCCAAACTCAAATTTATATTAAAGTTTCAGTTGTGTCCATATTTTCCCTCGCCATTACATAAATTTGATATTAATTTTTTGTTAATATCACTAGTTTCTTTAAAATTAATTATTGTTAATTAGCACCATTAGCTCTGAAAATTCACTGTTCTTGAGGAGGGGGTACCGGTTTTTAATAGACAACTCAGTTTGATCAGTTCAAAAATATAAAATTTTTATTTATTTCTGTACTTAATCCACTTTTTTGTACATCTAATATCACAAGTTTAATTAAAATTCAACAAATTTCAATAAAAGCTTCCTAAAAAAAATCGTAAAATTGGCAGTATAGCCGCGGTCCCGTGCCTCGTTTTTTTTGCCTTTTCCTTACTTCTGTAAAGAAGACGAATATGTGTAAATTTAATTTGCGTTGAAAGCGTGAAATGTTTTGGTGTGCTGAGGGTATGTGCTGATGGTATGGAGGTAGAAGCACTTATGACGTTTGTCGTGTGCGTACCTTTAGGGTGCAGCAAATTGGAATGCTGCTGCGTATGGAAGTGGGTATTGTAACACTTGTGACGTTTTGTCGTGTGCTCTTATTGGTGCAGCAAATTGGAATGCTACTACGTGTGGAAGTAGCTTTGTATCACTTGTGACGTTTGTCGTGTGCGTTCTTCTAGTTGCAGCAAATTGGGTTGCTGCTACGTGTGGGATTGGATAATTTCCAATTTTGTCAGAAATAACTTCTGTATTTATTGTCGCAGAGTTAACGTCTGGTAATAGATCTGGACTAACCTTTGTATAAAGTTTGCCTAGGTTCTGAATTGTTCAAGATAAACTCCTATGTAAAATTGCTTAAGTTACCTTCACTTTGAGCAATACTTAGGATTAACTCCTAGTCGAAATACTTTGAATCAACGTCAATTTATATATTATTTAGAATCAACTCCGATAGGTAATAATTTGAATTAACCTCAATTTTAATGCGTCCAGAATCAACTTCTCTTAAATATTTAGTTAATCTCAAGTATTCGGATAGTCAGAATTAACTTCTGTTTTAGGATTGAGTGAACCAAAAGATGTGGATTTAGAATTAACTTCTATATTGGAAGTCAGAACTAACTTCTGATTTGGATTGGGATATAGCTCAGAGACCCACTCCAAGGCTTAGGATTTGATAATATATCAACTCTGATTTGGAAATGGATGATTTCACTAGCCGCCTTTTTATAGTTCCTGAGTGCGGTCGTGTGCTGCACTCCCCATGGTGTTGCCCTAGCAACCCCTTAGAATATAGAGAGTACAAGAAGTGTGATTAGCCAAATTTGGCGTAGTCATATCCTGGTTGTGTTAGTATCTGTTGCCGCTGTAGTCAAAGCTCAATACAGCCGTGTAGTAGAATCAATATAGAGAGCGGGACAACAAGATATATGGTTGATAATACTGCAGTTGCTCCCACCGAAAATGCTCTTAGTCGTGCTCTTAGTCACTGCCACTGCCCCCAAGATAGCCAGGAGTTTCTCAGCTGTCGCAAACGTAAACAAATTTTTGATTTTTCATCGTTTTTTGTTATTAATTTCAATTTAGTTTAATTTAAAAATGTGTGTAAAGTACACAAAATAATATTTTAAACCTATACTTGCCTAAAAAAATGATTTCCCACATATATTTTCAGCAGATTCAAATTAGGGAACTACGTTTGACAGCTGAAAATACATTTGTCTCTTCCTTCAATATAATTCTGACCTACTTCACGATACCTTGAAAAAAGCCACACTCATGCACATGAATTTTACAGGTATCAATACTTCCTATTGTCTCTGCATTCTAAGTTTGTACCAATTGCTGTGGCGAAAAAAGCGTCTGACTGACGTATTGTTAATTGATGTCACATTGATATGTAAATATACACGGAGGTATGTGTATGTGGTTGTTAATCTGTTTATGCGGATATCTTCGAGAGAGTCGGGAAATGTTTGTAGAAGGAGATAGGAGTGTAACGGACCTTTAATTATCAGATAAGTATTGAATTTTATTCCTTTTTGAATTGATTCTTTGTGTATTTTTATGTTTATTTTTAGGAAATAGGTAGCTGGGTGCATCGACGAAAGTATGGTTCGTTGGTGGACCGAACAAGCTCTTTTTTTCAATATTTTTATTTTGAAATACAAAGCCATCTCCATATGTGCGCCAAAAATTGAAAAATTGTAATATGCTCCGCCTCATGCTGGTGATATTAAGTTTTAAATTCACAACACACCCAAAGTAACACCGTGGTAATAGAAAATTTAGTATAAGCTTGACCCGTATTATGATACATGCCCAGTAATTATTGACAGATAGAGTATATTATAGAACGCAATGCATATCGCATACTTAAAGCCTAAAATCATCTGAGTAGTGAGATCCAATACAAATCTGAGAATATATACTTATTTAGGTTATGTTGGTAACAAAATTTTTGAGAAATCACATTCAGGATCCAGTTACTTCTTCAAGCATTTTAGTTGCCACTCAATATGAGTAATAGACGTTGAAAACTGAATTTGTATCTATAAAATCCAAAAATTGGCATGGAATGGGGGAGGTAAGGTAGAGGAAACAAAAATCGAAATCAGAGTTGATCTTGGTGATGGTTACAAAAACTATATAAACTGGACTTCCGCACATAATCTGAAATTGACAAAAGGTGAGGGTAAATCTCTGATTGCGCTTTCGATTCTACAGAAAGCTAAATAAAGCTTGTAATAAGTGCTCAGCTAAAAACGCAATTGCTTTTGTTCCTCATCTGACAATATACCATCCATCAATGCAATCTCCTACAATACCTTAAGCTTACCACTAGCTTTCATAGAACCAATTTT
The DNA here is from genome assembly GCA_963930735.1 of Dioctria linearis. Classification (NCBI taxonomy): domain Eukaryota; kingdom Metazoa; phylum Arthropoda; class Insecta; order Diptera; family Asilidae; genus Dioctria; species Dioctria linearis. The sequence continues at coordinate 65,236,294 of OZ005740.1, forward strand.
AAGATCGAAAATTTCGTTTCTCGCAGCTATTTGAAAGATTTTGAGGCAAAAATTTTCCTTCATCAAAAAAACAAAAAGGGAAAATAAAAATTCCTTGACGAAAGGAAACCTCCTCCACTTGGGGGATAGACGATGGGTCGACGGTCGACTCTTTTATTACAACTTTTAAAAATTAAGCCTAAAAGCCCCCAGGCCTGTCAGATATTACCTAAATGGCCTTTGTTCTTTCATTGCGAACACAAATTTTTAAGCAAAGAAACTGTAGAAGCATTTCTTTTATAGTATTAAAGTTAATTTTTGGACTCAATTTTCTCTCTCAAGTGAAAGTCTTGTATCATAATTTTTTCAGGTTTTTATCCCTCGAATTTTATAGCCAACAGCCTTTGGTCTTTTGCAACATCTCTCTTCCCAAAGAGCTTATAATAGAAACCGCATTGTATTAAAAAAAAAATCGGAAGACTTTATTTACTTTAAAAGAGCTTGACATTTAAGAAACATTACGGAAATAATAAAATGTTTTTATTTTTACATATACCTGCACAAGTACAACATATGAATGTCTCCAAAATTCCTACAATCTGTTGACTGGAGCAAATGTTGGACGGATGAGAACTTCAATTCAATTTCAATTTATTCTTACTAATGACATTGTACAATTAAAATGCAATCTGTTTTACTTGTACAAGCCACGTTAAACATATGTAAAAGGAAAACAAAAACAAAAACAATAAAAGAAACATGAAAAAATAGGAGACGAGAAATAACTCTGCTAAAACTTAAATAAAAAGAAATAAGTAAAAGCATCATTCCACAGAAAATACAAATATTGTATAAATTTGTACATTGACCATTTTCGTTTTTGGGGCAAGTTTACAAATAGGTCGGTCTTATTGTTAGTAGTGGTATGTGTAACTTTAAAAATATATATCTCAGGATGCATGCATCGCAAGCCCATGAAAGAAACGCTATTAATTTAAGAAAGCTTTGAAGCTCTTGAAAAAAATTAGTTGAGGTCCTTTTTCTGAAAATTTGTTTTCGAGGATAATGGATGTGTTCGTTATACTCGAATATCGCAAAATGCGGAACCTCGATTTTTTTTATATTTTTTTTTGCTTAATGGGTTTTGAGGCAACTGAAGAAAGGAGCAAATGAAACTCCCTGAAGTTTAGATGGATTTAATTTGTAAATATATGTAGTTTCAGGAAACTTTGAACGAAAATTGATGATGTATGGTGTGTTATCAAATATTTGTATGCAGCTGGTTTTAAAATGTCACTGATACAGGAAAATAAAAAATATTACATATACTACGGCTTTCAGATTGACATCATATACATATAAACATAGTTATGTCAGAAACCACAACTGTAGAACTCATTGTTTATGCCATATTTACATACCTACTAAAACAATCTTTTGAAAGTTCTAGCTATCATATAATAGGGGCTGTCGGCAAGCACTTGCTAAGTGAGAAAACTGAGACAAAACTTTGAGCAACCGTCTCAGTTGTCTCAGTTCAAACCAATCAACTGATTTGCCAATTTTGACATTTAAATAATTTTGTCCACAGAAAATGGATAGTAATAAATTCAGGAAAGTGTTGTCAGTTCAGTCAAATAGCTCACTAAACTTTAATTAGTAACTAAAATCACAAAATAACGAAACTGAGTCATCTGAGAGAAGAAAATTCATTTTCACTTGTCTCAGTTGCTCAGTGGTTGCGTTCGAATTTTGTAGCTCAATATGGAAATAGGACAGTTCACCGAAAGTGCAGTCTCAGTGAGCCAACTGAGAATATCTCACTTGTCTCACTGAGAATGTACTTGCCGAAAGCAAAGAAAACTAAATAAAAGAAAGGACACAGAATAGTGTTTCGATTGTTTTCCATTTAAATGTACACGGCGAGAAAAGGAAGGAAGCAAGAGAAAAAAAATCAAACCCTCTTTGAACATTTTAAGAATAAGACAAAAAATGTGAAAGCGGAGATTGCATGCAACGAAATGGAATGGCAAATGATTTATTTTCGTAAATAAGAGAGAAAGGGTGGAGTTTTCCTAATGTTTTTCGTAAACAAGAGAGAATGGGCGAAGTTGTCCCAATGTTTTTCGCAGGAATTTTAATGTTTGTTGGTGTAATCCCATGATATTTGAACAGCACGTTTTTCTGTTTACATTCGTTTTGCTATGAAGAGAATAAGTGGGAGAACTCATGCTGGATTCTCTGATATTTTCGGGAAAAATGAGAATTTTATTTGAGAGGAACTTTACATATCCATTCAGCATGTGGACCAAAGCGAAATTTATCTTTTTCTTTAAAATGGGAGGTAGTGTGACCTGATGTACATTATTATGAATAGTTTGATAGGATTTTGAGGGATTCAATAAGACTTTGTCGTTCGGGTAATCCTACGTTCTCTCGATTTTTGTGTTTAGCTCGTTGTCTCGATTGCACTACAATATTGTATAGCCAAGTTCTTTTCCCCCATTCATGCAAAAGAAGAAAGTATATGAAATTACTTGTTTTATTCTAAAAAACACGAAAAATTTCCTATTTTGTTCGCCTCTGTCTCTACTTATACTTATTTATACTTTGCCGGAAGTGACTAATAACTTAAACTTGTTATAACTTTGCTCATCGCATCCTTTCTACCTGTTTTTATACCCTAGATGAAATATGTAGGGTATACTAAACTTGTCATTCCGTTTGTAATACCTCGAGATAATGATGGTAGAGCAAAATGGATTGAACACCCACGCATAATATTAAAAGTTATTTTGATTGTGCGCACCATAACTCGAGAACGCGTATACTTAAACAGCTGAAATTTTGTACACGACTGTAAAATAAAGCAAAATTAAGATCGAAAGTGAGACAAATCGGGCAACTCCTTCGTGGGGTTACCATACAAAAAATGCGTTTTCCACTATATATTTGAATAGTGCCTGAGAACGCGTCGACGTAGAGAGCTGAAATGTGATACATTGTATTTTCATTGTAATGGCAAATAAAATTTTAAAAAATGGACTAAATCGGGCAACTCCTTCTTGGTATTGCAATATAAAAATTTAGGTTTTTTACGTATACTGTGAAAACGATCATTTCAAGACATTTTGATTGTACTAGAAACTTCTTCAGAACACGAAATCCTATAAAATTGGTTATCACCGTTTTTCCTGTCCGACAAACCGTTATAGAAATATAAGCGAATAACCACTTCAAAAATCAAACTTGCACAGAAGGGTGACAATACGAAATTTCATACGGGCATTCATCTAGGGTTTCAGAACAATTGGTCTTAGACCAATTCTATCATGGAACAGTTTTCCTTTTACCTGATCGAGCCTAATATATCTAGAGTATGTATATGTATAACAACATATGATCCTAACGAAATTAAAGTTGGAAAATATTGTAAAATCGGTGATATGTTAAATATCTATATTTTGTACACTGGTCGCCGGGGTGGAATGGGGATGCGGGTAACCAAAGATGTTTACTTTCATACGAAACAAGTCAATGTGAGTGAGGTAAATGATATACATATATGTAGCTATATATAATTTAAAAAAAAGATGTTTTTCAGGTATTTTATCAGTAATTGGTATGTAGAAAAGTGGGATGACTCCATTTAGTTGAAATTATTAGTGCAACGTTGTTTCAATTAGTAAGCAAAACATATTTCGCAATTTTAAATTTTTTTGCAATTAGTTTTCTGAAATTAATTTAACTTGCTATAAGGGGGTTTAATTATTGTTATAAATCGTATTTTTACTAAATATATAATTATAGTATTAAGCATGGAGATCCGTATAAACTACTGGAGTGTTGTAATCCTTTGTTCAAAATTATGTCATTCCTCTAAACCCGCAAAATTTAAGAAAGGCATGGCTACCAAATTTATAGCTGAAGTGGACAATATGTTCGCAGTGCCGACTAGAAGTCTATAAGTTACCCCGGTCCTTAATCTTCTGTAGAGGTTGAGGAGAATATCGAGGATGTACAAGGTATTGCTGATAGTCAGCATGTAAAGTTTTTCGACAGAGTCGCTGCTCTCAACTGGTTGCAAGAGTGTCTGCATTACTTAGGAGAACCAGAAATTCAAAGGAGGCAATTGAGTAATAGTACATATGTGGAAAGAGAACCGAAAATCATGATGGATGCCATATCCACTAAAAAATTTTAATGTACCAATCGTCCAAGAAACAAAATCTAATGGATTTTCGAAAACATTCGTGAGTAAACTGAGAAAAAAGTATATCCAAACACAAGACAAAAATATGAAATGCATGATATTTACACTTTTACCGGAAGACTGGACTGCTATAAAAATCATCGAAACATTTCCAGGAACTACGAGCTATATGTTGAGAAAAAGTATGCAAATATTACAAGAATAAGGAATTTTATATTTACGCCCCCGAAAAACTATGGACATGATACGAAATTACGAGAATTGACGATACAATTTTATCTTAATGACGAAATCAGCAGGCTCATGCCTGGGAAAGACAATTTTGTTTCAATAAAATTAATACTCAAATATTTATTTCAAGGATGCTTTTAACAAAATTTTATTCCAGGTTGATGGCGAAAGAAACCATTTGCAAAAAAGGTTACTATTAGTGAATTTGAAGGAAATACACCAACGCTTCAAGTCATCGTATCCAGAGAAAAAAACAAGTTTTTCATAATTCGCCTCCCTTCGACCCAAAAATTGCATTTTAGCTGATGCTTCGGGGACTCACTCGGTCTGTGTTTGTACTTCACATCAAAATATAAAGTTAATGACAGAAGCTATCAAACGCGTATGCTTTCCGTATGCTTTGATTTGCCAAAAAAATATTCGCAAAGACTGCATATCAACGATTATCTGCAATCCACCCAACACAAAATCTTTTTAAATAATTCTCCATGGTGAAAATATTAATAACATAAATTTCAATTTTCTTCCAAACGAAGAATATTACCGATGAAATTTACTTGGATGACAGATTCATGCCGTGATTCCGGTCAACGAGGGAATTGTTTTCTTCTGAAGAAACAAAGTACAACTTATTATCTGAGGCAAAGCTTATAAATACCATAATAAATGCTACATTATAGCAGGAAATGTTTAAGGTAACAACACTGCATCCAGCAGACCTGCCCATCACTTTTAATTTCCCACTCAATTTTAAAATCTTCATTAATACATATGTGAAATTAATCTTCAAATAAATAATGGTGTTTATAACAGCCAGTAAAATTAAATATATATAGCAGAGTTAATAAAATTAAGGAAATCTTAAAATGTACATAGGCCTGATATTAATTTTAATTTTGCTTATAAATATTTCTAAATACTCATATACTTATGTATATAAAAAAGTTAATTCGACACATTATATAATTATTAATACTTATCTTTTAAAGTTTCCACAGTAGTCAAGAATTCCAGGATTAAATCCTAGCTACTTTATGTAGTTATATTATATTTAATCTGACAACTCAGCACACTTCATCAATTTTCGTTCAAAGTTTTCTGAACTACATATATTTAAAAATTAACTCTATCTAAACTTCAGGGAGTTCCATTTTCTCCTTTCTTCAGTTTCCTCAAAACCCATTAAGGATTAAGCAAAAAAATAAAAAATAAAAAAAAATTGAGGGTGCGCATTTTGAGAAATTCAAGGATAACGAACACATCAATTATCCTCGAAAATAAATTTTCAGAAACCACAACTATTTTTTTTTCAAGAGCTTCAAAGCTTTTTTAAATAAATAGCGTTTATTTCATGGACTTGCGATTCATGCATCCTGAGATATATATGTTTAAAGTTACACCTACCAAGCAACATTTGCCACGCTTCTCACATTTAAAAATACCGTATCTCCGTCAAAAATGGTCAAAAACAAATAATATTTCAGCAAAGTACTATTAACCTATAAGACCGACCTACTTGTAAACTTTCATCAAAACGAAAATGGTCAATGCACAAATTTACACAATATTTGTCGATTTGCTGTGGAATGACCCAAAAGTATCAAAATTAATCACTACTTTAGGCCCCAAACCACAGATCATTGGCGATACGAGGGTTTATTTTCCGTAATTATATTCAAGCAAATGATGAATGGAATTTTTTTTATTAATACTCATAGTCATTATATATGAATGTATATATGTAGAAGACTATATACAAATTTTTGATAAGGACAACACAATAGAATTATATGAATATCCAAAAAAACCAGACCTCATTTGAAAATAAAATTATTTAGTAATAACATTATGAGCATTAATTTAAAAAAAAAACAAGGAAAAAATAAGGGAATACATTTTGAGATATTGAAGCATAAAATATATATTTATTATCGTTAATTTTTTCTATTTCTAAAAGGTGTCTCATTTAAAAATGTTCCCTCAAATATTGTAGTACTTTTCTCTTTAAAATAACCTAAAGGAGATATCTTTGTGATATACAGGAGACCTAAAAGCGGGGAGTTTCAAGGTTTTCAAAGTCCTTTATTGCAGGCAGCATGCGGCGCAACAACAAAGAAAGTTCTATTAGTATCTCATAACTGCTTAATTTTCAGCAAAGTATACAAAAAGATTGGTGATGGTCGGGTTAGGAACGCGGGAATTTTGATAGATTTCCTATGGAATGACGACCCTAACGAGTAGATCGACCATTATTTATATTAACCTCAAAGTTATTTCTGGCATATAGTTTACTAACTATTTCAAATTTACCCTGAAGGCAGAACTTTATACGAAACTGTGAAGTGCAAAGTGCAAAATGTATCTACAACTGGTAAAATAGTAAAGTCAATTCTTGACAATATTGCAGGTACCTTATTAAACTTTCTAAATGTGGTTGCGATACCAGCAATATGAATATGACAAGTGTATCCGAATATCAAGGACAATCTAAAACAATTTCTGAAAATTCTACAACTATAAATAATATAGAAAACAGAATTTCAAGTATAACGATAGATTTAGAGCATAACGACCGGACACGTCAAGAAACCATACTTAAAAATTCTATAGAAGCTGTTTTGTTACCACCAAAAGGTAATATTAATATTAAATAAACTAAACATGGTAAGAAATTTTGCTCTGTATGGACGGAGACTTACAAATGGGTAGAAAAAAGAAAAGAAGATTTTGTATAATATGTTTTAGAGTTATTTCAAAAAACGTTTCTCATATTGAGCGGCATAATGATTCGAAGTCTCATAAGCGTGCCAAAATGGCTCTAAATTATCAGTCATAAATAAATAAAGCTGACAAGGTTAACATATTTCACTCCAAGATAAAACAAAAAAATCAAGACTGTTGCAATTAATATTATTGTCGTCCTTATTTTGCATAGCCTTGACTTTACATTAATACATAGGAGCTCTTGTAAATTTACATAAAAGTTAAAAGATTTAATTATTGTAAAAATTTGAAATGCGGAAAAACTTAATCGACTGAAGTTGTCAATACAATTTTGCATGATGACTCTACTAAAAACCTTACATATCAATCACCTGAATCAAAGCTATTAATTAATGAATCTTTTAAATTAACAACTGTCAACTATATATTTAAAACGTGAGAAAATCTAGAAATAAAAAAAATCCAAGTGTTTCTACTTATATACAAAAAATAAAAAATAAATTAATAATAAGCTTAGTAAGCACAAAAATGTGACAAGTATAAACCTTAAATTATTAAATTTTGTATTAAATATCTCTCAAATAATTTTTTACTTTAAGTTCAGCCTCTACAATTTCTTGTTGAAACATTCAACAGATTTTAGTAATTGATTAATTTACTCATTGTCTTGCAGCAAGCCCCGACCACAATTCTCACTCGGTATTGTACCTGAGGCTAAATGACGGTTATTACTCACTTACGTTCTATTTCAATATATTTTATTCCCTCAAATGAATTTGAGCACACCCGTTGTAATTTGCCATAATTGTGTCTTATGTGACAAAAAATGCACATGCTCAAGGTTTTCCTCCTTTACGCCGATCGGTACCGGTTCACTAGGTTTTTTTTATGAAGTTAACAAAAACGAATCTTGAGCAACTTTATTACGCGATTCATAAAAGCTTTGTGAAAGCTTCAAGACTTCATAGCTCCTCTTATTGTGCTACATTTTAATTTAGCTTGGGGATGTTGAGAATATCTGAATAATTTAAAATAACTTATCATGGAAACGACGTTGCAATCTCGAAAGTGGTGAAAAATGGTGTAAATACAATTTTTTTAAATTCACAACTTCAAAATCAAAATATTTTTTATTATATGCGTGATGAGTGTCCAATCCATTTTTCTACCATCATTATTTCTATGCGTTTTCTTATGATTTGTCGTTTTAACTAATAATTTTTTTCAGTGAAGCAACATATCCACTGAAAACTAATAAGGTTCGGATACAAGCTCTGATCAGCAGCTAGCTACTCTTCATCGGTACTTAGTAAATTGTGAGCTTTATCAGGGCGCATCTGGTCCTGACCTTAAGATACACTCCGACTTGGGCCTATAAGCTGCTGTTATTTTAGAGCTTCTTTCTAGATTACTAAAGAGCTAGGACCATACAACTTATACCTTGATCATTTCTTTACTGGTTTACTATAGCTAAAGTATTTGCGAGAGCAGAATGTTGGGGATACAGGTACTATTCTGGAGAGTTGCAATTTGCATAACTCAAAGGACATCAAAAAAGAGCCAAGAGGTAAGCTATGTCATAAAGCTGCGGAGGAAATTTTTACAGCTAAGTGGCATGACAATAGCATCGTTATCATTGCATCCAACTTCCATGCATTGGATCCTGTCACAAAAGTAGATCCGATTGGATTTGTATATAGAAACGGGCAACAATTCATGTTGATTGCCCAACCATTATCAACATGTACAATAAGTAAATGGGCGAGGTAGACTGTTTTGATGAAAACGTTGATTCCATAATGGTAGCTCCTCGCTGCAAAAAGTGGTGGTTCCCTCTGTTTTCCTTTAGCTTCGTTACAGCTTGCCAAAATGCATGGCTTATCAAAAAGCAGCCAGTAACAATGGGACCTACTGCGATTTCCGGCGAAATGTGACAACTATCGATCTGCAAAAATGTGGTACGCCTCCGAATCGTAATTCTGTTTGTAGCGATAATGTACAGATTAGAGTACCTGCCGAGGTGAGGAGTGCTGAAAATGCGGATAATCACTCAGCCAATCGACTGCTCTCAACGAAGATGCGGACTTTGTCACCATCGCACTAGAAAAATGTGTGCCAAGTAAAATATCGGCTTGCATCTAAAGTGTTCGTACAGCTTTCATAATAAATAAGTGTTATAATTTTTTTCGTATTGTAAGTATTGAATTAGCAGTAGCTAGAAAACAGGAAAATCCCTCCTGAATACGTGCCTTAAGAAGCGTAATGTCGCTGTGTTCTCGTCGCCGTAAGTGATAACATCCGATATCTAAGGGGCACCATCATAAATAATATATTTGCCTCAGTAATCTAAGAAATAGCTAATAAACTCAAGCAGATGCTTAATCTAACTACAGGTAGAAAACAGGTAGTATAGAGTATGCGGATGGCGCCTGCAAGAAAATAGATCAGATCACGGTGCCGAGTTGGTATCGCGTTGATCATATTAAGCAATTTGCGTAATTTATTTTCCCACTGTATCCAGTGTCACCTGTAGGTGACCCCCCCGTAAATAAAAACGGGGGTAGCTTATTTTTTTGTACATATATTTTCATCTTAACTAAATGTATCTAAGCAATTTTACTTAAAGATATAGGAAAACAAATTATTAGCTTGGACAGAGTTAAGGATAATTTTTTATCTTCAACATAATATATTTATATGTCTGAGATTAAGTTTTGCAATTTTGTCCAGTTCGTACTTAATTTTAAATATGATTTACTTTTCAGTTCCAAAATGTTCAATATTGCAAATGCTTCCGATTATGGTTGAACAGGAAATAACTTAAATATTTCTGGAAGATAAAGGCCATAAGAAATACAGAACTCTTCCTTCTAAAAATAATCGAATCCAGATTCTATAAAAGAATTCTTCTAATCCCACTTTTAATATTATGAATGAATGTGTCGTATGAAACATCGTGCTGTTTTCAAGACCATTTCAAATTTATTTCAAACAGACCTCAACTACAGAGCTCCTTTTTTTTCTCTAATCAGAATTTTTGCAGAGAGTATAAATGCAATTTCGTTTGGTATCATCCTACCGAAATCAATTTCCTATGATTTATTGTCTACAAAATGTTTTCTACGTTCTAGTTGAAATTTTAGATTTGATCCATAGCAAACTTGTCAAAACCTTTGGCAGGTGAAATGACATATCTAAAAAATTTATCCATTGCAATACATTCTGGGATTGAATCCCGCTTTCTATACGAATTGAAAGTCTTAGGATACAATCATCTGCTAAAACGATAGACGAAGCTAAATCTCTTATCACTAGGTTGTCAGTAGCACTTCCTTTCTCATATATAGGTGGCTTATTCCTTTCCTCTATATACACTTTTCACAGAGTTTTATGTTTCGTAAGTTGTTGGAAGATATAAACCTAAACTAAAACCTAAGGAAGAAAGTTCTGCCTCCTTTCAAGACGGAAATGATCTCAGTTTCCCTGCCATACCTAAGTTTCTCTGTACGCACAAGGGTGCCCTTTCCTTTGAATTTATGGAATGGAATTTCTTCCTTTTGTGTTAATGTTGCACGATTTCAGGGCGTATATAAACTACTAAAACAACTTATGTCACAACGTCATTACTTTTATAGTTATGTAGGTACATGTTTTATATTATGCTTGTATACATTTCTTTGTAGCTACAAATGTATCACTCCCAAGGGAAATAGCCACTACTTCAAGGTCATACAAAATTTACTGCACTTTCCTAACAGTTGGTAGATGTGTCAACTTTTCCAATTAGAGTTTACAGTTTAACCTTAACTACAGTTTTATATGCATACATTTAATTACCACACACATGGACACATAGAATTAAGGCAGGTAGAAAAAAATTTATTAGATACAAATGCGCAGAACTATCGAACTTTTCGTTGTGTATTGTTCATAATATAATGATAAAAGTAAGTTCTAGTCTTGATCGTAGATGGAGAAAATTGAATCGCTCCTTGCCATATAAAAGTTTTCATCTTAATTTGCAGACTGCTTAGGAATTGGTCTAGTGAGTTCAGATTTTATACACGCTAATATTATACATATGCATATTACTTTCAGGCAGCAGTGCTACCAGATGGTAACATACAAAAATCGAGAAAATACTACAGAGTAAATCGTGAATTATGAACGAAGATAAGAGAATGAAATATGTAATAAAATAACAAAATTCATTTAAGTTTTAATCAATTTCGGATAAAATCGCGTTCTAAGTCATTTTTAAAAAAAAAAATTACCTGATAAACATTTCCGACACGTCTCACTGTCCACGGTCACTTGACTTTTTACTTATTATTATAAATTTATCCATCACTTTACATCACTATGCTATAACTTCGAGATCGGACAAATACCTACGTGGTTTTTATTGGATATATATAAAGCACAAGCTCCCTTTTTTTTTTTTTTTTACTGAGAAAATATTTATATTTATTTCAGATTTTTAAGAAACACACAACTTATGTTTTATCGGACAAAAAACATTTCGGCCGAAAAATTCGGCTGATAAAACATAAAAGTTGTATTTTTCTTAAAAATTTGAGATAAATATAAATATTTTCTCAGTAAAATTCTTAGTTTATCCTATTTCCCTGGATTTTATTAATCATTGGAGCAAAAATCTTGTTTTAAAGTGGAATAGTTAGATTGAGTTTTTCGGTTTACATTTTTTCGGTTCTTGTTTTTGATGTGAAAGTGCCTTAAGAAATTGTTTTCAGTTCTAATTATAAATTGTATATATTTTAAGGAAAAACCCAATTGATGATGATGAACAACAGATTTGTGAAGTTTTTGACGCACCTCTCCAACTGTCTCAAGTGGAAGAAAACAAGAAAAAGGAGCATGTATATTTGTAAGTTGTAACATTTTTGATTTTGCTATTTAAAATAAAAAATATGTTAGGGATGGAATTGATGAATTTAATATTCCAATAGAAAACAATATAGGATTTTCATCAAATAATGCACCAGTCATGATGGGTAATCTAGCGATGCCAAAACAAAATTAGAAACCGTTAACCCTATATAATTTTTTTTCGGGAGCGTATGCCATTATGTGCAGTTAATGCTGCAAACAAATTACCAGTTTCTATTGAAAAAACGGTAAGAAGTATTTATAATTATTTCGTGCATAGTCCCAAAAAGGCTTTTAGACTACGAGGATTTTGAAAAGTCATTTAATACTCTATGCCACAAAATTTTAAAATATTCTTCTACTAGGTGGCTTTCCTTAGAGCATTCTATAAATAGAATATTAAAACAAAAACAATCTCTTATTAGTTGTTTTAATTTATATACAAATTTAAAAAGTCTTAATAATTTTAGTTTTTTATTTCAGTCCAAAAATACGGAAATACATCTCGTTAATGATAGCATTGGAAAATTACTTCTCAAACTCGGAACACATTTCGAAACACACAGACGTTTTATTAAATAAAGATTCTTACCAAAACTATCCCATAATTTATTTGGGTTTAGGATTTAAACAGTATATTGTCCAAAATAGAGTCGACGATGAAACTGTTTTGAAAATAAAACAAATATTCATTGAATACCACATTGATATTTGTATGCAACTGAAAAAAACGATTTGATTTGCAAAATAAAAGACTTAATATTCTAAAATATTTAAATCCCACACAAGTAATTTCATGAACACTACCTCAGTTGTATCTTTACAAATAGAGTTTATATTTAACGATAGCAACATGATGCACTGAATTTTCAATGGAGCGATATTATAGGGGAAGAAAGCATACTGCACTATGAGTCCAATGATATTGTTACATATGGGATTAACATTTCTAAAAGTAAAAATGGACTTGGTGAATATGCATACAAAGAGCTTGCAGATTACATGCTACAGTTTTATAGTTTACCTCACAGCAGTGATAGTGCTGATAGGAAATTTTCGAATTTAAAAATGATTAAAGACATTAAAAGAGATTGCCTCAATACTGAAACAATCGAAAACATAATTTTAGCAAAGGAGCTTTTGAGTTAATAAAGTATGCTTTAAAATTTTCTTTCACTAACGATTAATATGTAATTAAATAATAGTTTCGGTGACTTATGCATACTACATAATTTATAATTAATAGTTTTCATCATTTGTTCCTATTAAATTTAATAGGCATAGCACTTTCTTCAGGTCTGTTTTATTAAAATTACTTAATTTTGATACGTGAACTTTATGTAATTTATAAGTATGATAAGAATTCTAATTAAGTTATTTTTTTGTTATGAAGATTCATAATTTTATATGTACACTGTTTTTTAAATAAAATCTCTATAGTTTTACATATCTACAAATATTTTAATGAAATTTGCTAACTATTCATTCAGTTTACTCATTAGTCGTTAACTTCAATTTTTTAAAAATTTAATGAGTTATTTCTACCAAGATTTGTACTTGTCATTTCATATTTATGAAATTATGACATTAAGCTAAGAATAATTAATAGAACATAACTGTACTTAATACCTACAGAAAACTTTCAATAAAGCTTAATGGAAGTCAATTACTACACTTCTACTACACTTTTTTATTCGAATTTGCTACACTTTCAACACACTGAAGTTCTAGCACTCGGTTCTTGCTTGTTGATAGCCCCTTACAAAGAAATGTCTCTTGCTCTTGACTATTTTAGGAGCCTCGAGCCGCATCATAAGCCATTTGGAAGCGATCATTTTCGCACCCTCCTTTCAGGTTCGATCCTAATATGGGAATATTATTTTATTATTATGGCCATTCGGCATAGTGCTGTCTTAAAAAATATTTCTTTTCAATTTATATTTTTTAATAATGCCGAGAACAGTTTATGTTATAACTAACTGAAAATTTACATACATGCGGCAAAGTTTTCACAAATTGCGAATAAAAGAACAACGTATGTATTTAAATGTCGTAAGGTCGTAACATACAAATATGAGTTAGCTGTGAAAATTTAAATATACAGTAATGGACACTACCAACATGTAAAAATATTTTAACAAAAATTTTCTTTTATTGTAATGAAGTTTTCTACAATTTTGGATATATGTACACTCGTCGACAAAACTATAAGAAATGCATAAATGTTTTCTTAAACAGCCTGTTGAAGCAAATCGTTTCCCACATTTCTTCATATTTTTATACCCTAGATGAAATCTATAGGGGTATACTAAGTTTGGCATTCCGCTTGTAACACCTCGAAATAATGCTGGTAGAGCAAAATGGATTGGACAACCATTCATAATATCAAAAGTTATTTTGATTTTTGCATGTCCGTCTGTCCGTCCGTGCGCACGATAACTCGAGAACGCGCATACTTACAGAGCTGAAATTTTGTACACGGACTTTTAAAAAAAAAAAGTAAAATTAAGTTCGAAAATGAGACAAATCGGGCAACTCCTTCGTGGGGTTGCCATATAAAAATTTCGTTTTCCGCTGCTATATATTTGGACACTGCCTGAGAACGCGTAGACAGCTGAAATTTCGTACATGATGTTTTTACTACATTAGCAAATAAAATGTCAAAAATGGACTAAATCGGGCAACTCTTTCTTGGTATTGCCATATAAAAATTTATTTTTTTTACGTATACATTGAAAACAATCAGTCCAAGACATTTTTATTGTACTAAAAACTTCTGCAGAATACGAAATCCTATAAAATTGGTTATAATAATTTTTCTGTGCGACAAACCGTTCTATATGCGAAAAACAACTTCAAAATCAAACTTGAATAGATCGGTGACCATACGAAATTTAAGACTGGCATTCATCTAGGGTATCATAAGAATTGGTCTTAGACCAATTCTAGCTTTTTTTCTTGTTTACTTAACACTTCAAATGATGAAATTCCATGAAATAGGAAATGGTGTATTTCCAAGAAATTTGAACAACATTGAGATCACGATCATACATTTTATATGACTGTGATAAAACTATAAGACAGACAGGCAACTTAGACGTTTGTGACAATTTTCTTTCGAAATTTCGGATAGTGACGATAATTTAGCACTGTTACTTTCAATTCGTCGAAATAACATCAATTGCATGCTTATTGCGTGTCAAATAGCGGCTGAATATGGCATTAAGACCAATTTAAGGAAAATTGCATCATAAAAGAAGTCAAGTTTATTAAAAGAGGAAAAATTCTAAAGAAACCACCGCTTACAGGTCGTCACAAACAAGAAAGTCTAAAATGTGCAGAGTAGAGAATGCACTGGAAGAAGAAATACGATTTAACTTATATGGTCCAGATGGATTTCGTTACTATTATCATGATTTATGGAAGGACCTACTCTAGTTAATTAGAAGAACAATGGATGGAGGAGGAGTAATCATATGGGTTGCAATTAAATATCATGTAAAAAGTGATAGTAAATTTATCAGTGGTAAAATGAACACCGAGATTTATATGTAAAAATAATCAATGAACAATTAACAAAGTATGAAACAGAAGTTACTAAAAGTAATTTTATATTTCAACAAGATAACGGAGGTGTCCAAATAGCAAAACATGTCAAGTAGTCCCAATTAACAAAGGACACGCTCTGACCATCTTCTCTTCTCGAGATGCTCTGCAGGATATGAAAATATGTTCTCTGACTACACGAATTGATATCAAAATAGATGCTCTTTCCATCGGCATTTCATTGCCATGAAACACTGTCATGCGCCAGCTATATCTGCAAGGAAAGACATCTTTGATTCATATGAAAAGCTTAGTTAAAACATTCAAAGAAAAGATTCTGGTGCATGCATCCCAACTAAGATTAGGCGGATTGAAGAATTACCAAAAATTTGTAGCGAGAGGACACATAATTTAAATCGGGGATTCCAAAGTTTCGCCAAAAAGTTTGAGAATATACACGAGGAGTTCGAAGTATTTGGAACTCGGGAAGAAGTCCTCAGTTTCATTGTGTTCCCTTTTAACGAAGGCATTAACATTTACAGAGTATCTACTAACATCAGCCAATTAATGGATTGGTGCGACATAAGTATTTTTGAAATCCGTAGCATTCAAAAGTACCAACAGATTTTTTGAAGAAGATTTTGCGTGTTATTTAAATCCGTTGCTGATGCTAGACCGCTGCGATATTCTGAATTGTAATGTAGACCCCGTACTTCGAAAGTTTGGCCACCCCTGATATATAATATGGACGGCTCGATATGCTATTTCATGCGCGTACAATTTTGTGTGTCAAAAATAGTTCTTACGTCGGTGTCAACATTGAACCACTACAGGGGAAATTGGAAAGTGATTTTAATAAAACCTTTTGAATTTCTGTTGAGTATCTTTGAATATATTCCCAAAAAAGTAGATCTCCTGCCATGGCTTGCGCGGTCCTCCGGATACAAGATTTAAAATAATGGTTTGAGGGAAATTAAAAAAAAAACTTTAGGAATCATTAGCGAGGACTTTACTTAAGAATAAAGAGAGTACTTAAGTATGAATACACATTATTAAATTAATCTATTTTGTTTGACTTTTATTAAGTAGGTATTCGTGAAACCATTTTCCTATTTCATAGTTATATCGCGCTTGTTAGTTTAAAAAATTCAAAATTTTAACAAGAAACAATGACTAATTAGTTTTCTCAACTTAACTCTCCTTTATGAAGCGTTTCATATTTCACAAGACCTTGAAGCTATGTATTTATTCTCTTTGTTCTTTTAAATACGTTAGTTTATATTTTATAGTTTTGTCGCGGAGTGTATGTATAATGTATGTATGTAATATGATTGGACCAATTACATACCATACGTGGCCAGACTACCTTGACAGCGATTTATTCATGGAAATATTTCATATAGGTACAGACATTCAACAAAACTGTTTAGAACCATAAATAAAGATAAGTTAAAAAAAAATTATGTTGGATTAGGAGGGGTTTGCTATTTCATTGATATTAAGGTATGCCATAGGCCTGTATAAATCTGCGATACAATCCTACATATATATTTCATCATGCTTTCATCATTTCCGAATCGTTGATTTTGTTATCCTGATATTTTGCCATTTTCATGTTTATGTGTTATTTCAAAAAATGTCATTCGATTTATTACAGTTATCCCTATTTGCTTGTTTTTTGTGTAAGTTTATTTAATTTTATTTATAATTTAGATCTGCTAGTTGCCGTCATATTTTTAATTAATCAGATTGAATGAGGTAGAAAGAGAGTGATATTAAGGATCTCTCTCATGATAATTATATAGAAATTATTAATGAAGATATCTTTCATGTACCTTTTTCCAATTTCAAATTAAGTGTAATCCTTTGGAGCACGCCTTTGAGTACAGACCTAAAAAATAGTAAAGTTGAGATAATTCCAGTCAGTTTATGCGGTTTCTGTTCAAACAACAGTTCAAGGAGTGTTTCAGAGACAACGGATATTTAATAGTGAAAATACAAAGTTCGGATTTCGACCCAAAGCGATGATGATTCCGATGAGCCCTGCCTTTACTGATCTTTGTAGTAGGTTTAAACCGGGGGAACGACGCATATAGCGCAGTCTATGCTGTAAATTCGAAGATAATTAATTCCATACATGTAGAGAATAGCGCGAAGAAATACATTTTTGATATGTGCAAATAATTATTAAAAAGGAAATTTTCTATGTCATTTTATCAACATTTCCTCAAATAAAATGACACATTATAATTTTCAAAGTAATACTTTAAAACAACGTTTTCGCGTCCATTTCCAATTATTATATGTATTACTATTACATTTCATTATTTCTTTTTGTTAAGAAAATTTTTATTTTTGCAAGATACCTTGTTGTTAAATAAATTGTTGATTTTTCGGATGGGTATGGAGGTAAAAAATAGGATGACCTGGTAATATATGTATGTCATATCATATTAAGAAAGAGCTCAATCTTGAGGTAGAATGGCACTCTTTTGCAATCTGCCGTGGGTACCTTGCGATGCTTTAGGAGGAATTGTAAAAAAAAAATGCAGCAAAAGCTAGCTTGCTAAATAGCGAAATGCAAACATCGTAACATCTGTACGATTGCGTTGTTTCGCAAAAAGATTCAAAGGTAAATTATGTTCACGTTTCAATAAAAGATTACACCGATATTGAAAGAAAAATTAAAAATAGATGTAAGGCAATAGCAAGTACTCAAAAGTACCACAGTTTTATACCTGTAAATAAAAATAGGGATAGTGTTAAAGAGTACTCCTTTTGCACTAAAAATAAAATTATAAAATACTTGAAATAATAAAACAGAACTATTATTGTAATATATTTTAAACGGATATTTCATTAAGTATCTAAAAATAAACAAACAAAAAATTTTTTGAAGTAAATTTTAAAATTTACATATGAAATTTTGCAGAGACGCTCATAAAAAAAATTGGGGTCTCCTAAACAAAGAGCTGACCATCCGCAAATTGTTGATACGTTATGCGTTAATAATGGAGCATTTAAAAAAAGTGAATTTTAGGCGGCTTTCTCTTCTGGAGGGGTCAAAAATCCAAAATTAATAAAAATTGTGTTTTCTTCTTCAATATTTTTTATTATTTTTATTTTTGTCCTTATTTTTTTGGAAAGTTCCATTTAATACCATTAATTTGAGACATCACACAAAAGAATCGATTATTTAAGAGCCCGATCTCAAATTAAAAAGCACGCCCACCATGAAAACATTAAAATTTGAGACACCCTGTATCCAAGGCCTGAGGTTGGTAGGCTTAAAAAAAAAAAATACGGGTCCAATCGGAGGGGGTCGGATTCAATGGGTGATCGTTTTGGTATGAAATTGCTGTATATTTAGCTAATGTTGTGACTGAAAAGGTGATCATAACTTCTGTTTGAATACTAATTTAATAATTACATAGATAGAATGACTCTCGGATTTTGAATGGTGTTGTGTGTATGTACATATGAATGTGCAGAGAATAACGATATCAATTTTCCTGCGTACATCTAACTATTCGCGATAATCTTGTGAAAACTTTTACAGCACGGAATGTCCAAATTTTAACTGTTAAAACTTCTCACGAAAAGTTTCAGGGACTCTTGTCTTTAATTTATTTTTCATTTGTCCATCAGTGTATCAGCTTCTTACATCAATACTTCATACGAACACAACTTTATTCTCATTAAATACCATAAAAACTAACATTAATTATCACTTAAAGTCCAGTTGTTGTTTTCCGTTAAGAAATCTTAAATTGCGTCTATATGAATGCTTTATACTTATAGATAAAATCTTTTCACAAAACTTAACTCTACCATAATCACATTAAATGCTGTGCCTTTTGCGATATGATTTTAGTATGGGAACTCTCTCTCCCTCTCTCTTTCAATGGCTATAATCTGGAATTTTCATCTTTACGGGAATAACTGACATAAGTTTAGACAAAGCAATAACATTATCTGAAACTTTAGTCAAACTACTACACACATATACATAGCATGTGTACTCCAACATACTTGAAAAGCACTTCTGGGAAAATTTTCCTTTTATCTTAGTACATAACTGAGACATTGTACTAAGTACCTGCAGATTACGTGGGTTTTATCCAACAGGCCAACAGCGATGTTTGTGAAAAGTAAAACAACTAACTTGGCCCGAGGTTGAATACCCTATGTTTGAATTTAATAGTATGGGAAAAGCGCGTGAATTTAGCATTTTACGTTGTTTATTTATTCATGCAATCTATTGATAAGCTCAATATGTATATAATGAGTAGGTACATATAGCGAAAATACTTGACAAATTGAACACGAACTAACCATAAAGATTTATGCGATGGGCTCATTAAAGAGCAAATTAGTTTAGAGGCAGTTGGAAGAAGTAGTGATACTTGAAAGAGTACGTAGAGAGGTATTGGCAAAATAATCAAAGCAGAAAAATATTTAGCAGACGATTCGCAGTTTTTCAAGGACGTCTAATGTCCATTAAAAGAAAGCCGAATTTCACAAACTTTCAATGAATCGTCTAAGTACGATTAATATGTACTGCATAAAAAAAAGACCACGCCAGACTAATGTACTTTAGGATTAGTCTAATGGAATACAAAAGAAGGTTTCGTTATGTTAGTAACAGCATATTCAGATATTCAGATAGTCGGAATACCCCGTTTATATACCATGTACCTCATGAAGTACTCCCAATTGAAAATCGAACTTCAAATTCATTAAAAAAAAATTAACTGTACGAATTAAAAGGAAATTTTTAATTAAGTCGAGAAGCGATGAACAGTGCAACATGGAAAATTTGTGAGCAGAATCGTCAGATTCTGACCCTGATTTAGTTCAATTAAATAAAGAAATGTTACTGTTTAATAGGATACATCAAGAAAGACTTTATGTATTGGTAACATTTAAAACCAGTGTAAAACGGCAGTTTTTTTTCTATGCTGGAAAATCTATCAGCACCGTCGACGAAGATGATAATATCGACGTTAGTTTTCTCCGAAAAAAAGGGAATTTTCTTATTATGCCTGCTGTTTCTGATTTATCAAAAGTAGGGGTGCGCGATGTTACAAGGATCTTACAACCTGCCGTTTCTGAAACAAAAAGGCAGCAGTCTCAATATAAATATTCTATGTGATTCGCATCATTAACTATACGATAAAAACTACAACTGATCTCCAAAAGAGGATTTTTGTTTGTTTATTAACTAGCACTGTATTATTTTTTTATACCTTTTATAAGGTTATTAAACTAAAATAAATAATATATAATTCCTTTGTTATTTTTACGTTATTCTCTTGACTCATTCCTACACAGGATTCCTACCCTGCAATAAGTCAAACGTACCATCATTATATATTTTTTTCTATAATTAATATCAATTTTTTTTCGCACAAAAACGTACAAAATCATTGATCTTAAGGACGTAGAATTAAAATATAGGTCATTCAGAAATTTTCCAAGAAGTATTTCTACCAAAAATTCTATCTGATTCCTACCCACCTTACCCCAGCCTACCTCTTTTATTCATCCGAAAATCCAACAGGTCCATCTTTACAATCTTCAATGTTAATATAAAATAAAAACAATGAAGTCGGATAGATTTTTTCTCTAAGGAAGGATTTACATTATGATGGCAAGCAATTTTTTACAAAAATTGTGAGGGAGATAGTACATCGTATACGGAATTTATTTATGAGGGACGAGAGAAGCAAACGCGTTTTGCATTTTTTCTAAGCCTAGATTTATTAATGTACGCGCACATAACCATAAAAAGTTCTCAAGCATACTAAGTTATTGAAACCATAACATTGTTACTGACAACCCTAATCCTTCAATTTTGACTACTGGCAACACGTTTTAATATGATTTTATAGTAAATATTTATTAAATTACCTACCTGTCAAATTGTAAGAAAAAAAAAGTACGTTTTTAATTTGTAAGTAAATACTTTTCAATTGAAAGATTTTCAGTATTTGTTTATGAACGCATTGAAATTATTTCGGAGGTAGTCCATCGTCCAGAAACTCATTAGAGGTGATTTTGAAGTAGATAATCAAATTTCACGTGCACGTGTGAGGTATTACAGCATTAATAAACTAACTCCCTTACAATTTTTGTAAAAATTGCATGCCATCAAGGCGGTATATATAGATCACGAATGGGAGCGGTTTAACCTAGTAGGCTAATATCCTCCAGAGACGAAGTAGGCTAATATCCTCCAGAGTCGAAAGAATAACTATAACTATATATGTAACTATTTTCGTATATGGTAATATCTCTGTGCAAGTTTGATTGTTGAAGTGATTTTTCGCATTTCCTTCTAGAACGGTTCGTAGGAATTAATATAACCAATTTTATGTATTTCATATTATGAAGAACTTTTTAGTACAATAAAAACCCCCTAGAACTGATCGTTTTCAAAGCATACGTAACAGACTTAAATTTTCATATGGCAATACCAAGAAGGGGTTAACCGAATTAGCGCATTGTTGAAATTGTATTTTCTTTCCGTTAATGCATTTATCGTGTCCCAAAAGCAATCGAATCAATAGAACAATTAAATACCAATAAATTTTATAAAAACACTCGAATTTCTAACATATGTATACATCTTTATTTCACGTAAAAGCTTGACCAATCTTAACAATACGGCAACTACTCCGAACCGAAACTTGACACTACGATGACTGAATTCTTAACGGGCACTCGCCAGACCAGTCATTGGTCTTTTATGCCCCCATACTCGGAAGTAAACTTTCTTTGCTCACAACGCGGATGTAAACAAACGACAACAACCTTGTCGTTTGTTCTACCGGTTGCAGCACCTGAGTCGCTTAGTAGTAAACAATCGCCTTACATAATAATTACCATGCTAGGTTAATTATTATCGTAATCATCGATTGTTTCACTAACCGTTCATCGCAGCCAGCTGTTGCGCTAATCAGCAAAACAACCGACAGTTACAGAACAATACCATGCGAAGTTATTGTTTAGCAATTGCTGATTATTTCGCTGTGATGCCTTTGGCTGCTGGAAGAATCCTCCGTATATCGGGCCATAACACATTCTCCAGGCTGTGTCCAAATATTATAATGAAAAACGAAATTTTTGTATTACAACCCCACGAAGATTAGAAAGTAGAAATTTTACACACTGGCTTCAAAATCGGAGGTGCCCGATTTGTCTCGAACTTAACTTTACTTTTTGTTTATGAGCCCCGTATGCAAAATTTCTAATTACTAATTTGGCTCTAAGTACATCGAGTTATCGTGAGCACAGGCGGACGGACAGACAGACATGCAAAAATCAAAATAACTTTTAATATTATGCGTGGGTGTTCAATCCATTTTGCTCTACCATCATTATTTCTGTGCGTTACAAACGGAATAACAAACTTAGTAAACCCTATAGATTTCATCTAGGGTATACAAATCGGCAAGAACCACATTTTGTAGAGGTATCTAGTTACCTTAGGCTATGCTGTAGGAATTTACATTGTCATACAAAGTTGATTGCGTGTCAAATATTACCATAAAATTCACCCCACTTGCTAGAAAAAGCAGTGCGGAATAAATGGAGCTTAGAGCGAGATGCCCACCTCTGGATAAGTGGGTGAAGAAGGGTCGCTTACATTTGATTTTCTATCACCATCAACAAATTAAATGCATCGGACAGAATGAAGCCTGAAAGGATACATCCTCTTACCTCCGTGTAGCCCTAACATATATATATGACTTTTCATTTCATGGCTCTTATGGATGGTTTATTTAGAATTTTTAATGCGTTACAAACGGAATGACAAACTTAGTATACCCAATAATTTAGTCTAGGGTATAAAAATATTTTGTTTTTTAGGACCTTTTAGATACACATAACTTTGTAATTATCTACAATGCCCTAAAAGGTAAACAAATAATGTTTTAAGCTATTTAAATAAAACCATGGGGTGCGAATGGAAAGTATTAGTTACCATGTTATAATTAGTTGCAACAAAAGTTATGATGGCAATATGGCATACATCTTTCCTAGATATTGTGAGGAAGATAGCTTATTGAAACTTAAATGCTACCAAAGCAATCACTTCAATATCTCACACATAAACTCCCCACTAATTTTTATGGCAAATATAGCAAACTGTCAGACAGTCAAATTGTCTGAAATAAGTTTCGAAAAAGACCTCTGCAACGAATCTGTGGATGCTCGTGTTTCTATTCGAGGAACTACCATCGAAATAATTTGAATCGTTTCCATAAAAAAATATTTAAAAACTTTCAATTTCACAATATTTAATTACAAATTAAAAACGTATTTTTACTTTTTTTATTTTGAAAGATAATTTAAAAATATAAAATTATACTAAAACGTATACATTATAAAAACAAGGTCTGGAAAACATGCAGAAGGCGTTTGCTTTTTTCGTCACTCATAAATAAATTTCCGTAACGATGTACTACTATCTCATTCTTAATATCTGGAAAAAATGCATGCCATCATAATGAAAATCCTCCTTTAGATTTAATATTCCGTTTAGAATATAAACAAAATTAAAATATATATATATATATATATATATATATATATATATATATATACCTACATACTGTACTGCTTATTTTTGTCTCTCGATTTTGCATACGTTTTTCTTAAAGTTGCTTTTACCTGAAGAAATATATATTATGAGAAAGCCAATTGTAGTGAGCCGCTACATACCTACATATAGAGAATTGTGGGTAAAATGTTGACTTATCATATTAACAAAGTTAAAGGCTACAACAATGGGTGTGGGGGGTGGGGGGTTGAACTCACAAACCCACCCCATATATACGGCCATGTATGCCATTATAATATATATCCGACTTTATTATCGCAAATATTTTGAACAAAAGCCAATTCACAGATATTAGTGAGCACTTGAAGTAATACTGGTACTGTGTAAATCCCAAGCATTGCTTCAAATTGTCTTTAATTTGTATGAAGTGCATTTTATTTAACCATATAAAATTTCGCAAAAGGTATACATATATCTATCGACAATCAAACTTCTATATTCTTTTGTATAGTTAAAAAATTCTTACTCTTAAGAAGTT
The DNA here is from genome assembly GCA_963930735.1 of Dioctria linearis. Lineage (NCBI taxonomy): Eukaryota > Metazoa > Arthropoda > Insecta > Diptera > Asilidae > Dioctria > Dioctria linearis. The sequence continues at coordinate 65,260,984 of OZ005740.1, forward strand.
ACTTTGACCCATACATATGCAGTAAGCTTTTAGTTTCAAGAATCAAGTCAGTGCACAGCTCACATTTTCTAATAAAAAAAAAAGCTGTTGGCGAATTTGTAACTCAGCTGTAGGCAATGGAATTTTAAAATATTGCGTATCTGCATATGAAAACGTAATATTAGAAATGTTAACTTTAAACAAATATTTTAATCCATTTATGCTATAATAAATGTCTGACACAAAGTTCTATGGTGTATTTCCCCAGCGGAAAAAATGTCAAGCTTTTGTCCAGGGAAGCGCTTTCACAGCATAGCTAGAAAATATCTTTTTCGAAGCGCTCTCTTACCATAGCCAAGTAATCTTTTGGGAAGCAGATCTCTTCTCTGAGTTTAGGCGTATTCATAACCTATCTGTTTGTTGCTGTGTAAAGATGACTCATATGTATTTGAAAGCGCTTTCATTCTTAGGCTTAGTAGACAAGTGAAATGTGTTGATATGCAAATATTTTAAAAATATAATACAAAAATGCTTTATTGTTGTTTAGCAAAATATGCATAGAGATAAAATTAAACGGAGAGCATTCAGAATAAAACCTTTTTTTTCTTTTTTTTTAATAAAGCTTTTAATTTGATTCCCTCCGTACTCCCTATAAGCGCTCCAAGAGGGCTCCCCCACAAGCGCTCCGAAAGCGCTTCCCTAGAATTTGCAACTGAGCGCATCCCTCTGCGGATATGCTCACGTTAAAACGATATGAATAAGGATACGGTAGGGAAGCGCTGCGAGCTTTCAAAGAAGCGCTCTTGCATGCGACCTTAAGCGCTTCCGCTGGGATCTGTACCCCATATGGAAGAAAATGGGTGTCTTTCTTCGTTGAAAATCTGTATCGTTATTTGAAAATGTTCAGTCCTTTGTCATGAATCATTTTTGATTCAGCTGGACCTTCGTTATTTGCATATATGTACCTTCCATAGGAAGACCGATCCATTGTGGTTGCCTCCGGAATCTTATAAAATACAAATCTGCAATCAAAACTTTGAAAGTCGCACATGTATCTATAGGTACCTATGCTAAAAAATGAATTACTACATTGCACTTATGTGTAGTCATAAAAAAACCATTGCTTGTTTTATTATTAATATTTTTGAAAACGGTGAAGGACCGCCTTACAAGATTTCCTTTTAATAGAAACAACCAATTCAATTTGTAACAAAACTTTCAAGATAGTTTTCAAACACTATACACAAAGATAAAGACTTCCTTGATAAAATAGAAAGAATATGAGTCCAGAAATGGTATGACCGGAGAGTACAATCTATAAAATCTTTCGATGTAGGTGGGGGAGACGAATCTAAAGCAGCTATGTGTATGCATTCCATCCTTGAGTGGTATGATAGTGCTTTCCATGGTTTCGTTTTTCAGCTTTTTATGTCATAAAAAGGTGAATCGAGCTGTACATTTTATAGAACACTTTGAGAGTTTTCTCCCAAAGGTCTCTTCTGCCTGGTGTTCAAACGATGCAATTGGTAATTCTAACTCTAGAGCTTGCTATTCGCAAAGTTGCTATGGCACCACAGTGGTATGTATGTACAGAGTTTTGTATTATAGTATGCATATATGTACATCATAGCTAAATGTCTACATGTATGTAGATATAATTATGTAGGTACCTTTCAATACCATGGTTTCCAGTTATAAGGTAAGTGGACACTACGAATTTTCAAGAATTTCTAAGTGAATCGAAGAAAGTAGTTTGAGTTTGTGATCGATTTAAACGGCAGAAGTTTTTACATCCATGATTTTCTAATGCGGTCATTTCACTGGTTCCAATTCAATTCTCCCAACAATGATATTAGTCTAATGGAAATATTGATATATGACGCGAGGAACAAAGGAACTGGATTTGCACTGAGAACCTTCTACGAAATTAATCTGAAAATAAAAATTGCCAGAGCTTTTATTACGAAATTATCATAGAGCAAAATATGAACGTGACTGAAAACGTGGTATAAAAACTTTCGGAATATCCGAAAAACTTTATCTTTTCACTCTCTACTTAGAACTAGGCAAACAACTGGTCCAACAGGGGAGTTTGGGAATCATAAATGTAAGAACGTGCTCCAAATAGAAGGAAAGACTACGGCAGGCATCGTAAAATATGCAATCCTCCGTAGTGCGGTGCAACTGGATCACTCTCCGGATGATGTGAATACATTACCATTAGCAGGCCAACTTTGAAGGAAACTCATTCACTAACTATTAAAGGCATTCAACATTTATGGAATGACTAATTATACGAAAAGACCAATCAAACAGCATTTTAAATTTATTTCGGGAATTATTCTTGCAACACATGTTGTATAGGACGGAGATTAATTATAAATTTTAAGCGCAAAAAAAAAACAAAAAATCGAATGCCCTAAATTTCTCCTATGTATGGTTAAGGTGTTCCATGTGCAATTAGTCCAAGTTGAAACCAAATATGTGCCATGTGAATCTGTTTTATGCATGTTTAAAAGCAAACTTTAGACTTATTTTAGACTACCAGCACGAAATTTTTTCATTAAAATTTCAATTCGTTTTTCAAGAAAGATGTCATGAAGGAATGAATTAGTAATTATGATTATTCTGTCTAATTTAGAAGTAATCCAGAGAACAATGAAACTCCAATGAAGCCAATTTGTTTGAATATCCAGGTAGAGACATTGCCTTAACAGATGATGGAAATATCTCGAAGTATTTAAAATTTCATCAAAGGCATCTGTGCGTATTATATTCTGTGGGATATCTCCTGCTATAAAAATTCCTCCTTTTTTCGTGAATTACAAAGTCCAAATTTCTTACCAATTGGCAACTAGAGGTCCAGTAGTGCTAAAAATGCCAAATGATCTCTCACCAAAATATTCCTGTCCTCTTAATGAAGCGCGTCATGTCTAGGTAAGATGAGCTTTTCAGCTCATCAACAGATATGAGGGCAGACCCAAGCGTATCCAGCCAAGGCAAAGGCTGGATAAGTGTACAGAAAGTGTTTGATTGTGTCAGGCCCTCCTTCAAGGAAGAATAGCCACGCAGGGCTGTCGGCGACACCTATGGCCCGTGATAATGCCAACGAGAGCTCTGAATTGTTTTCTTCTGCGCCCCAAGAGAACGCTAAAGAAATTCTTATTAGGTAGGTACACCAAGAAAATGTTTTGTATACCTGAAAGTGTTCAGGTTCGCTGATATTTCATGTGAGCATCCGCTTTGACGATAGACTCACTGTATGGACAGCTTGTTGTGGATATACTGCTTATCCACAGACTGCCCCAATCGTTCAGGTGTTATTCAAGCGCCATTCAGAGCAATCAAGGCTGCCTGATTTTGCGAGATAACGGCAATGTCCTTTTCGTGATTTCCATATCAACTGTTAGCTTCGCAAAATTGCGGTGGAAAAAAACTCAGATTAGAAGACTATGGTGTGCCTTCCAAGTTGGTACTCCGGGAAAGATTTGATAAGACTCTTCCCTCAGCCCATGTTTTCTTTTCAGGAAAACTTACAGAGAATCGAGGTCCAAAACGAAAGTCCGGTACCATCGGATTAAATGGCATGCGGGCCAGACGATTTTCCCGCTGCAGCCCAACCAATGAACATTAGGATTTAGCCCTTTTGGCATCCGCAACAATGACAAGATCCAAGCGGTGGCAGATTAAGTAAAACTAGACCTTAAGGGCAGCAGTAGCCTTGGATCGCATGGAGCTGGCAATTCCCAGCCAAGCCAGCCTTTGCAGGCCCACCAACTTTCAGAGCGCAGTCTCCACTTGTGTCCTCGACCACCATGTGATGCCAAAAGTTCTCCTTTACTGAGCAAAGACCCTCCTAGCCGCATCAACTGTTTCTTCTACATGCATCTCCAGCGCCAGCTTCGAATCGAATCTAGATAGCAGACTCTATCCAAACAGCTTTGAAAGAGCACAGTGACCAAGATTCCGTCTCCTAGAAAAGACCACGAAGCTGGTCTTTGTAGGGTTCACCGTCATATTATGACGGGTGCACCAGCCCTCAACAGTATTGAAGCTTCATGAAGCAGTCATGCTGTGTCTAGTGATGAGCAGAGGGATATCCTGCCCATACGCTTTCTATGAGAATCATAAATTTTTTTTGTGCTGTAATGAATGAGTCAACCAACGTGCATCAGAAAACCGGGATAAGCCCGCCATCTTGCGCGCAGCCTCTACTAACCAGCACACTGAGTGAGGTTAGGTAACCTAGTTCCACGGTTAAGTTTCGTCATCAGGGTAGCCCTATCAAAGGCCCCCTCGATGTCCAGAAAGGCGATACTCCCACATCTTCTCAAAGACTTGCTTGACTAGACGGTAAAAGATGTAAGTTTAGAGTTAGAAAAACCGAGATACATATACAATACACATTAAATGACGTCTGTCTGACATCTTTCCTGCGAAGATTTCCTTCTACAAACAAGGGCGGGTACAGCGGGGGTCGATTGGAGCGACACCCCCTAAAGCTCTAATAAGTCAAAATTTATACTTCATTACATTTCTTAAAAAAAATTCTTTAGTAAATACTGCTTCTAAATCCGCACTAAAAATACAGAATAATTTCTGCCTTCTCTTAATGAGTACCGAGATCACAAATAGTTAGGTACTCATTAAGTGAAGGCAGACATTATTTTCTACCCTTTAGTGCGGATTTTAAAGCCAAGTTGTTTTAAGAAGTCAGTTTTTTATTTGTACTAGTTTTATTTTAGTCCTAAATTAGTCTGAAAAAATTTAAAATTACATCATTAAGGAATTTCCCGTACAAGACAATTTTTTCCACCTTTTTCTGATCGAAAGCTCATAAAAGTCGGGTATATTGATGCAAAGTAGTGCGTTGGGGAAATCATCATAGCCGGGGTAATTAATATCAGATTCAGTTTTCTTGGAAATATTTAATTTAAATCAAATAGGGTTATACATATATTAACCCTATCTAATTAGCACTCCTCAAAAATTTCTTTAACAAAGTGGCGGTTTGAAAAGAAATCACTGAAAAAATTTTTTTTTTAAAACCAGCCAGCCCAGGCAATTATGGTTTTTGAACGAAATACAAGCTAGCTTTATATGAAAAACACCAGCAGTAAGAGAGTAAGACTGTTTTATATGGTACCAAATTTTGCTTACGGGATCAAATATCTGGAAGCTAATGAAATTTTTATGCTTAAACGGAAAGAGAAAGGTATACAGCGCGGTCCACAACTGAAGGCCAAATCGCAACCGGTGCAGCTCTGATATAACGGCGAGAATACGGTACAAGGCATTTTCCAAGCATTATGATGCTTGCTGCTCGGTTTGACGAAGCCCAAATGTTGGTGCATTCTGCGGCAGTTCTGCTAAAATACTTGAGTAAAAATAAATAAATATATGCACAATATGTTAAACAGACTTTTGGGGATCAAGCCGCTTCTTGGTAGCCGGCTTGTCCGATGCGATGGGTGTCTTCTAATCACTGCCTTGCTGATTCTTCGTCGAAGTATGGAGAGACCGTAGCTAGACACCGATGTCCCGATCCGCCCAATTACGAGGATTCAACGTTCGGTGGGTAAGTCACCAAGAGCGTCAGCACCTGTACCAGGAAAAGGAAAGACCAGTTTATATGTTGTCCTGATGACAACATGGATGGGAATTCGAATCCTGGATGGATTCCAATTTTCTCAAGTATAGAGGAATGATGAAGAAGAACTATAGGCTCCGCTAGTACGCAATCTGGATTAGTGCTGAGGTAGGTAGCCGTCAGGAGAAGACAGATCCTGATTGGGAAGACAATCTCAAACACGGAAGTCCGCTCGATTCTATCTTCTCTAAAATAAAGAGAATTATATATAGATTTATTGCCTTTTATTCTGAATCTCTATGATATTCAAGAGTTGTACCGATTGTTGATCCTTTTGTTCTTTTTCTCTTTTCTGAATAATTATTTACAGATACATGAACATTAAAAATGACTGCAATAGTCTCTGATTGACAAGCGAACGTTTAAAATTTATTTTTCGTTCTAGATAGGAAAATCGAGGGCTACTTACTAGACCTTTTCCAAGTCTCAAGGTGGCTCTCGCATTAGGTATTCGAAAACCTTACAAATTCGGTATGGTTGCCCAAGGTCGTTTATGACGTGCAGATGGCACTGTCAAGCCGCCACAGACTGCTCCCATATTTCCTCCAAATGCATTTTTTTTGTTTAAGAAAATCGAGTAAATTAAAATTATAGAAAAACCAAGACTCTGTATCAAGGTGTAATGTTTACTTAAACAAATTTCAACTATGAAAGAGGTAAACATTGCAAAGATTTCTACACTGCATTTGATGCTTCATTTTGGCTTGGAGTTTAGCTGAGTATCATGATGACTGCTTCACCGATTGCGATTTCGCCTTGATGATTCAAACTTCAGGAGCTGACAGAGAATGATATAAAAGACGGGGAGGCTGTTTATGATTTTGTTATATTTCCCCATAACATTCTGTAAGACCATTACTGTACACCCATAAAGGAATAATGCGAAATGATGACTAAAATGTCCAAGCTTTCCAAGAAATACTTCAAGCCTATTATTTTGATATTTAGCAGAGCTAATGATCGTCGCATGTGTTCCTCAGGGCAATCAGTTAGGTCCTCTATGGTTTCTGCTTATCATGAATGGTATAACAACTTGCTTTGTTTTTGCCAAATGTCTAATATTTGCGGACGATTTAAAACTCTTGGTAAGAATAAACCCTTATTAACGATTGATTACTATTGCAGAATGATCTGGATATTTGTTTTTATTGGTATGCTCATTATAATATACATCTTAAAAATGTAAAATTGTTTCTTTTTATCGCACCTCTTGTCTTATCTTGTTTCATAATAAAATAATTTACGCTATAGTTTCTCGAACAACTTTAATTTTCACACTATATTGGCGTTTACCTCACACAATAATACTATTATTAGTAAATCGAGACGAAGTTTCCTAAAGTGGAACTGTAAAGTAATTCAATATATTCAGAACATCAAGACATTATACTTTTTGGTCGTGAGATCTAGTCTTGAGGATGCATTCGTTTTCTGGTCTCTATATTAAATTATATTATATTGATTGTATTGAATCCATTCAACAGCATTTACATGATTTGTTTTATGAAAAATAAATTACTAAAACAACACTGTAGGATGCAAATTGCTTCATCTGGCAAGCCTGAAACTTCGTCGCGAAGCTTTGGTGCTTTTTTTATAAAAAGAATGGTCGTCAGCATAGGACCAATTATGGGTATCATGCATCAATATCAAATTATAATTCATTCTTGACAATTGTAGATATTTCTATGTCTAGAGAAAAATTTAATGGAATGATTTTTGAAAATTCTTTGTCAAGAAATAATTATCAGATATTTTATGAGAATCTATTTTATTTGTTAAAAGTTTAATAAGGGAATCAATAATAAACAATTTCGTTTTCATAATAATAACATGCAATTCTGTAAGATGGTTATTCGGTGTGTTTAATAAATAAATAAAGAAATAAATAATAAGGCCAGAAAAAAATTCCCCTTCAAAAGAATTAGGGAATTTTTTGGATTTCAATCTTCCAAGATACGATCACAACTAAACCTACTGATGCTTTTATAGTTGATTGCTATCTTCTTGGTTTTTTAAAACCTGCTTTCTACTGGATGTAAGCTAAGCTAATAAATGTTTAATGACGGAATTAGCAGGATGGTAAGCTGCATTTCGAAGGATCCATAAACTAATTAATTGTTATTATTTGTTTTATTTTTCGATTCTAAGGATTATTTTGTGAGTATAGTATCATAGATGGCACAAGAACTAAAAAATTAGAACTAGAAAATTATACAAAATTTATATGGCTGGGTGATCCATTCCGAAATATATGAAGTGTTGTGGAAGTCGATCAAATGTGTATGAAACTGCTACTATAAGAATATTGCTTTCGGCATGCTCTACAACATGTGAAGCTCCATTCCAGAATGCAAAATCCATTTCCCAATCTGTATACTTTACTCTAGTATGCCATGCGCCATCGAGCTCTTGGGCCATGTATGGTAGTACGCATCGCCGTTTTCTTGGAAAAACTTATTTGTAACTTTTAAATGAGTTAAAATCTCTAGAAAAACAGTCCTAAATTTAACTCCTTTATGAGTACTGCCAAAAAGTCTTGAATATATTTATCAATAAATTTTTTTTAACGAATCCGGGGGATTTTAACAACATAACAAGTAAAAAAGTTAGAATTGCTCTAATACCAATTCGCAAGATACCCTAGATGAATGCTTATCAAATTTCGTATGGTCACCCATCTCTACAAGTTTGATTTTTGAAGTGGTTTTTCGCACATATTTCTAGAACGATTCGTCGGACAGACAAATTGATTATAACCCATTTTATAGGATTTCATATTTGAAGAAGTTTTTAGTACAATAAAAATGTCTAGGACTGATCGTTTTCACAGTATACGTAAAAAACCTAAATTTGTATATGGCAACAGAAGAAGGGTTGCCTGATTTAGTCAATTTTTGAAATATTATTTGATATTACTATGAAAACACCATGTACCCAATTTCAACTCTCAATTTCGACGCGTTCTCAGGCATTGCTCAAGTATATAGTGGAAAAAGAATTATTTGTATGGAAACCCCACGAAGGAGTTGCCTGATTTGTGTCATTTTCGAACAACTCTAAGTATACGCGTTTTCGAGTTATCGTGTGTACAGAGAGACAGAAATGCAATACCCGAGAAAGGATCTGAGCTTGTGAATAAGATATCTGCAGATGGTGCAGATAGCAGGGATAAATATTACAATATATTAGATGACCGTGATAGATTTTTTAAACATAAAGCCATTTGCCTGGTCAATTCAATGAATATTATTTGTCAGAACAACAATGAGCTACTGCAACTCAATTCCATTATCAACTTATAATGGTTTACATTTTTCAATATTTTCGTGTGCAAGAGGTTTTATCTCTTTCCAAAATAGATAAAGTTACCAAATGGCCAAATTCAGCTTTTCCTTTTGTCAACTTTAAGAATCTATCTTAGTTTTTCTGGATATTTTAAGCTGTATTTATTGTTTAATTTTGTCCTCGTTTTCTTAATCAATCATGCTGATAAAAAAAAATCCAACGAAACCCCCGAGGGTATCAATCACTTCGAATTAATCGATAATATCCTACTTAGCACTAAAATAATAAAAAAAAAAAACTTTTAAGAGCCAATTAGTCTAAGGATTCTAAGAAAATTCAATAGCTTCTAATAAGCTTTTCATTTCAAATAACATCCTTTTAGGGCGGAGTAATTACGATGTAATTTCGGAGACACAAAAACTTCCACTCAAGCATAAAATAAAAACTCGACCGATCTAGGGACTCTGATTGCTTCTTTATTATGTCACACATTCACAGGAACATACGTTTAATAGTGCATCATTAAGATATATCTCATCAAATAATGAATGCTGCTTAATTACCATCTCACCAAGGATATCCCTTGACATGACCCAAGCAAGCCATCTCATCCTTTGGGGATTTCCCTATATAGCCAAACTCTCAAGAGTACCTATATGTATATATGCATGTATGACTCTACCTATACATACATACATACATACATAAGTATCTCCAATATTATGCCAGTGAGCGAACTTAATCTATAGTAAGTACATAGAAAATATGTAGTTGCCTTAGTAAATATAGGATAAGTGATAAAATCGCTAAGGAATGGAGGTCAACGAGTAGGACTCCAGTAAGACTAATAAGAGTATTTGCTGTGGGTACTTATGAGCCTCAAGATAAGTTCTGTGGCAGATTCTTATCTAAGATTATGTAAACGGGCAAGTAGGAGGATTTTCTATTGCTGATGCTCTTCCATGTATTTCCAGGCCGGAGTCATTTACTGCTTAGTTGAACGTTTCGAGGATTTCGTGAGCAGCATAAAATAAATTATAATTGGGAAGCATCTGTCTTTCTATAGAAAACTTTTCCGGAAGAACTTTTCGTGAAATAATATATTTTTGTGCCGATTTACCAGAAATTAATTCGTTGCCCTTATCGCATTCACCTTGGGCCAGATAAACAAATTTCTAAAGATCGCGAATTTTTTGTTGTTGGTTCTTTTAATTACGAGGGTATGCAGTTAACAGAATATGTGGGCATTACTTATATAAGAAGTTTAAAACGCAACCTACGTCTCTCATCTTATTACTGCCGTCTTTTATGATATAAACTCAAAATCTTATATAGAATCCCACTCGAATTTAAGGCCTTTAATAAATCCCATAGTCTTGCTGGGGCCGCGTTTATTACAACCCATGGCAATAAAATTGGAAATGCTTTGGCTATAGACGTTCAAGGACACGCAAACCGCGGAGGATACGATGATCTCATATTTCCTTCAATTTTCATACAAAACGCGAATAACAGACTTGTTACAAGCCTAAGTCTTTCTAGGTAATGTAATATTTCATTTGGATTTTAGCTCTGAAAGATTTTATTAGTGAAAATATTTAATCTTCATCTTATTTAGTCTTCTTAAGGGCCTAATCGTTTTCATAAGGTTACCTACCATTGGAACACTAAAATATATACTGTCAGTCTTACACTAAATTTATGTTAATTCTTGCAATGTGCAAGCTTTCTAATAAGTAGGGCAAATTCATCGATGTTTTATGTTTCAATGGTTTGTCTTTTTATATGCTCACAGGTATGATCCTAATGGGATTTAAGGGAAAACTACTATTTAAGGATAAGTATGAGCAGATAGTTTCCATGCTATAAGTTGCTTTAGTTGAATATGACGTATAAACATATAAAGTCGCTACTGAACCAACAAATACCGTCTTTGATCAGTCCCAGTGACCTTGATATCTGCATACCCAGAGGGAAAGAGAAGCGCTCAAAGACGAATGTTGGAAGCTCTGAGCGCTTCCCGACCATATCCCTCGTTCACATCGTTTTTACATGTATAAATGTCCGCAGAGGGGGAAGCGCTCACTTAGAGATTTTAAGGAGCGCCTTTAGGGAATACACAGGGAATATAAAGAAAGCTTTATTCAAGATTTCAGTTTTTTTTTGTGTGTGTTCTGAATGCGCTCTGTTTGATGGTAAATTTATTGAATTACAAGAACATGGAAAAACAATATTTTTAGCAATTTATTAATCAAACGAAACCACACACTTCAACTGACTACCCAGGAATGAAAATTCTTCTGCCTCTTCTTCTCTCGGATGCAAATGAGTCATCTTTTCATGATATGCCTAAAAGCAGTGAAACGGTTTGCTTATACATACATATATGGAACTTAAATTCACGCAGAATAAGACTAAAACCATTGATGTAGATGTTGACAAAAATAAAGGTTCAAGAATAGATTCTTGAGAGACGCTATATGGGGAATACTCCGGAAGATTTCTTTTCACAAACAACCTGAGAGATAAGATCATATGGGAATACAATCGGATAAGTTTCTAATCGATTTTGTTAAAATATTCAGAAAAACGAGAAGACCAAAGATAGTTACCTCGATCTAGTCGATTGAAACCAGATTGAAAATTCTGGGCGATCTTTATTAATGTGCGGCTATTATTAGGCCTAAAACCAGACTGGCATCACGATAAAAGGCTTAACAAAGTAACTAAGGATTCGTTATATCCTACCTTTTTTAAAAATTTTTGAGAGGAATACGAGTCTCGATATTGGGAGACAATCTACAGAACTCGACATAAGCCTTCCTTATTAACTGGAAAAAACTTTGGAAAGCTTCTGATCTGTAGAATTTTGTTGAAAAAAGGGGTTATGAAATCAAGTATGGCCCTACTGCCTGTCTTACTTCAACGACAAATTTCGAATGTATTCCATTCAAGTCCGTGTGCATTGGATTTAAAACTTTAAGGGAGGTATATGCTCGTCCATTATATTAAGATTTTCGACAACAAAACCCTAACCGTGATCCGATTAATTGAAGATTAAATGCAATCCGCAGATGGTAGGACGGCGATTTAATTCATCTGTATTCCGATGAAGTTGACTTCACTTTTTGTGATTGGGGAGATAAAAATCAAATTTATTTTCATTATAAAAGTTGGACATTTTCTGTGCTAACCTTTTTATGCAATATGCATAAGTCTTTTCAGCGATTCGAAGTTCCATAACGCTCCTGTAAGCAGAATTGCGTAAGCTCTGAGGTTAAACGAAATCCATGTATAAACGGGGTTTATTATTCGTCTGGTTTTGCCTGGCATATTTTCATTAAGAAGAAATGTTGAAGATCTGTCATATTTAAGCTCTGGATTAATTTCTTTTCCAATGGAGTTCCGAAGAGCCTGCAATTTCTTTTTCTTGATTCAAAATCAAAGATAATGCAAAGCGCTTATCTTCAATTCCAGCTCACTTGTAAGGCACAATAAAAGAATAGCTTTTATTTCGTTCCTAGCGAAACATAAACCCAACTTTGTTCTGTTTTCAAAGATATACATCAATCCTCGGCACATTCTTGATTTCGAGAAATGCTCGATCACCCTTCTCTGATAAGATCGAATCAGCTTTTGGTAAGGCGTTACTAATTAGGGATGGGCTCTAATATAAAGAAGTGAAGCTCAGATCACTCTTCGACGTGGAGTGCATGGCGGTAAAGGTCTCACTGGCTTCGAAAGAATCCCTCCTTCTCATCTCCATTCACAACAGATGCGGTGAATGCCAGAGAAACCAAAAGTGTAATGAAGCAATTCAAAGCTCATCTGGAAAGCTTATAGTTAACTGGTTGGATCGAAACCAGGACAACCATGACCTCATTGTGGGCTCACCAACAAACCCAATGTTTCCACGATCTGGCTCAGACATTGATTTTTACTTGTTTCATGAAGCATGATAAACCTACATCCTTAAATAATAAATTACAACTGCACTACGTACCATGCCCCCTCCGACCATTTATATTTAGAGCTAACAATTAAACCGAACACGCAACTGAGAGTACTAACGCTAGCTCTACCCACCCTCGCTAGCCTATCAGGTGACAATTGGAATGAATGCCAGGACAGGCTGACGACTCTGAATCAAGACAACAGAAACCTCGTGAACTCGGAAATCGACTCACAAATCGAGCTTTTCACAAATTGCCTACAAAGCAATATGGAACATTTTTTAAAAACGGGAATCGAACCGTCCAGTCTGCGGGAAAAATAAATAAATAATCTGTCTCGTTAGCCAAGAGGTAATAGCAGTCGCCAGGCACGTGGAAGGGCCCGGTTTCAAATCCCGGACGAGGCGGTTGTTTTTTCTTATTGTATTTATAAATTTGATTTAGAATCAGTAAAAATAAAAGTTCTTAAAATTCTTCTTTCTCCATAAATCAAAGTGTTGACAACTGAGAGACCAAAGCCTATCGCTCCGCTTGTCAATGAAGTCGCTCGCAGTAATGACACACTATCGTAAGGGTGGAAAATCGGAGATATGACGTGACTACCCGGGGACAGTGGTGGGATGCTTTGATGTTTATAACCTTTTACACCATTCTTATCAGAAATACAAACCCAATCCCCCAGTTGGATTTTTTACGTCAGACCGTAACACTCAAAGGAAAGAACAGTTTTCAAACATCAAAGGGCCAATCTCAGTGATTGCTTGCAAAATCCGAACGTTTCCACGTCCTGGACTGTATTATTCCAAGATATCTTGCAACACGTCTAGTCACATCGCTTTTTAACGATTAACCATTAAAGAGAAAGTACGGGTTCAATTACGAACGAACAACGAACATTCGATGATGGTTCTGTTCTGGAGATTTCGATTTTTATAACCGACTTTAAAGAAGTTAATAAAAAAACGGAAAAGAGCTAGACTCGGTCTAAGACAAATATTTACGATCCTAAATGAATACCCGTATGTAATTTCGTGTAGTCACCCATCTGTGCAAGTGATTGTTGAAAAAAACCTGAATTTTTGTATGGAAACACCAAGTAAGGGTTGCCCGATTTAATCCGTATTTAAAATTGTATATATAAAATATACTATTTCCACGCAAACGGCGCGCGTGTGTAAAATTTCGGCTCTCTCCGACAGTGTCTAAATACATAACGAAAAGCGAAATTTTTGTATGGCAACCCTACGAAAGAGTTACCGAATTTGTCCCATTTTGATAAATCTACATTTTTTTTTTAAAAGGTCCCATGCAAAGGGAATGCCCACTTTTCAAACAATTTTAGGCCCGATACCTCCAGGTATGAGAGATGTTTTAGACGATGTTTTATGGTACCCTGAACATATTTTATTAACAATATTTATTTCACTTAAGCCGGGGAATGCTTTGGCGATCGAATGTACCTGTGCGACTTTCTCGGGTGAAAATGTGGACTTTTGTATATCTCGTGATTGCGGAGGGTTGGTGAATCGTCCTAGATTAAAAATGTTTACAACACAGCACTAATAGCTGTGGAAGAAATAACTGGAAAAATATATGCGAAATGTCATAGCTGGAGTGTATGTGACCCAATTGCAAGAAAATAAGTTTTCTGGTGGGAAAACCTCCTGAGAAAGGTCTCTGAATCGGGAAAAAGTACACCACGCGACAGTACTCGGCGGGACCCTTAATTTCATATTCAACATGCGGTATTGGAACTACCCTCCCCCCACCCACGAGATTCCGATCCCTTATCCTTAAAGTATGTAAAGGAAAATTGTGCTTTCGAATTGTAGCTGGTAATGCACTAAGGCGAACTGTAAAAGTCGTTTTCGGATCGGACGTAAGCCTACCAAGTTTTAGTTGATATAAGGTGCAAAAAATAAGGTACCTCAGTTAAAATAAAAAAGGTAGAAATATTAAGAAAATGAATATGGAGATGGCTATAATAAATAGCTATTTAAGCCTCCGAATATAGGAGTGTGGGTACTCAAGCTTCTTCTCAGGACCTAAGGAACTCAGTTCTGTACTATATTTTCCAAAATGTACCAAATCAATCCTTGCCCCCCCCCCCCCTCAAGGCTTCCCACGCTTAAATGAAATACACATTGTTAATAAAATATGTTGAGAGTATAATAATGCATTGTTTAAGACACCTCTCCTGGAGGTATCCTGGAGGTATCAGCTCTCTTAGTAAATACGATAGGACGGACAGACAGACGGATGGGCGGATGGACGTCCGAACATGGAAAATCAAAATAACTTTTAAAATTATGCGTGGGTGTCCAATTCATTTTCCTGACCGAGCGTTATTTCTATGCGTTACTAACGGAATGCCAAACTTATTATATCCTATGATTTCATAATCTAGGTGGGTATAAAAACGTGTTACATCATCAGAAAGAAAGGAGGTGGTGTCATTAGACCAATCGCAGATTATATGTGTGAAACGGCATCAAATATTGGTTGTACATATATTTTTATCTGAAATCTTAAGCAGAAATACAAATTTTAAATCAAAAATAATAAATCCAATTCCAAAGATGAAGGATAGGGTTCTGGATAAGTCAAGGTTAGCTAACTAAATAGACACAACCCGCTAAGTAACCCGACACGACAGATTTTCATAGAAGCTAAAAAATCAATTTCACATGCACTAACAAATACTCACATATCATATCGGTTCAGTCATATGTGGGTTGCCACGATTCGTTCTTTATTTCTATCAAATGCTTTAAAAGGAAAAAACAAATAAATACCAAGTTTTGGTACATACGACTCACATCGTTAATGGCTTTATAAAAATTTAAAAAAAATCTTTCTCTTAGTAATTATTTCTGCATTACGATCTGTAAGTCTTCTCTTAATCAGTTTAAAGTCACAAAGTGTAGAAATTAAAGTAAAACTAAAAAAAACAAAATGAGACAAAAGCAGAATGATTTAAAAAATCTTAGAGTGAAAAATGTTTTCTTTATTTATCTACATTTCCGGTCGTCTTTTACGAAGAATTGTAATTACCTTGAGCTGAAAGATCCAAAGAGAAAAATAAAAGTTCTTCCGCAGGAAATAAAACTAATTCCTAAAGGAAGTCATTTGAGGAATTCTCCTTGCATAAAATCTGTGCTGCGGAGGAGCTAGATGCTCTCACTAATCGGGATATAAAGAAACATTCTATGAAAAATGAAAAATAATATTTCGTTAATTACCTCGGCTTTTGCCATCAGAAACAATGAAAATGACATAACGAAAATAACAAAAAAAAGAAAAAAACTCTGATGTCATCTTTCGCCTATTTACTTCAAGGAAATTATCCTCCAAGTACACAACGGAATTTTTCTCTCTCTTTTCGTTTTATTGGCAGACAAAGAGTATATGAACCTTGCTAAGTTGAAAAGCTACAATTCCCTGCCTGCTTTTCCACCAGCATCCACCCAAGAACATTTTCTAATCGATGGACCTTATTTCTTTCACATCGATGAAAGCCCCTCGCGTTCTTCATAAGCTTCACCATTCATCACACTACATACATATATACCTAGAACTAGAAGGACATGTCGAAAGTTAGCTAGCGAAATTTATATCTGGGCTGCCAGGGAATGATGTTTCATTTTGGACAATGATAGAGAACATCCAACCCCTAGACTCCAGGAGGTGATGAGGGGTACCGTATCATCAAAGTGAAATGTTAGAAAGCCAGCAACTTTGTCAATAATTTGAACTAGTCCAGGGTGCTCCACTCGTAATGAGGATGCTGTACTGAAAGGACTTGAAATTGAGACTGAATATCTGTTTGTTTGGGGTTTATTTACAAACACTAGAATAATCTAGTGGGAAAGGGCAGCAAAAACTCATTTCCGCATTGCTTTTATTTGCACCCTTTCAAATGCTCTGCAGTTGCGAGAAAACAATTATTAAACACACAAAAATTTTTCTCCGACCTAGTTATTTTTCCGGCATTTTGTAGTAGGTTTTTATAAACTAAAACTCAACTAAAATATGCAAATTCTGACGTCAAAGGGATTCTCTTCTCAAAATAGCTTATCTGTTGAGAAATATATTTTCCTAGTTAAATTAAACAAACCAAATGTAGTCTCTATTGAAATTGTGATTTCGTTGGGCAGTAAATAAGTATTGAAGAAAAGCCAAAAAAAAAACAATGTTATTGCGGTACAAAAATATAGGCGATGTTTGTACAGATAACGAATTGGAACGAACACGAATCAAGCAGATTTCGCTAGTGTAGACAGAAAGAAAAAATTCTAATCAAAGTGCCGGTATTTTAAATTAGTGATAATTGGATACGAATTCGTCTTATTGTCACTATGACGAATATTATTTCAAAGATCATGTTATATTTACGTATTCGAATACAGTTGAATAGGGTAGAGGAGAGGAGTGCAGAGGCGCTATCAGATATTGCTTACGTTAACATCACCACTTTGAGTAATTGATGAAGTTTTACTCCCCTACTTTGAAGATTCGAGGTTTTTCGCTAAGTAGATAGTAACTAAATTCCATAATCATTAATCATGCTTTCGAAATTAGTCGAAATTATTATACCTTATGTATGCATTACGTGCATTACGATGAAAGCCTGTTGGACTATTCATCGTCCTAAAAGCTTAGTCAAATATTGTTTCTATGTATATCATCGCAAATTTAAATATCGTTTCAATTCAATTCAATTCTTTCAAGATTACTTAATCTTTTCAACACATACACAATATATTATTTGGAAGTCACTACTGAGAGACAAAATAAGGCATATAGATACAATATGCATACAGCATATGTTGGAATGTCATAAATGTCATTAATTATAGACTAGATAGAAAAGTAAGATGACAAAGTAATCTACTAAGAAGTATAACTAACTAATTAACTAATAATTCAAGCAGTTTTTATAAGCTATTTAGTTTATTATTTTATGTTTGTGTTTATTAGGTGCATACAGCAAGCTGCTGTCAGGTAAATGTTGGTAAAGGAGTCTCTTAAACGCACCAACAGACACTGCGCGAGTTACGTTAGTAAACCTAAGTAACTCAGAAAATAAAAATGAAAATGCTGATCCAAACAATTATAATTTAGAATGCATAAAACAAAGCACAGAATTCATGAATAAAATAAATATACGAACATGATTCGTCTAGACAGAGTTCCGTTCTCACAAATGAAAAAGTAATACGATATGCAACTTACTTAAAAAGACACAAAGCAGCAGAAATTAACGTAACTTACCTGAAAAGATAAAAAGTAGCAGAAATTAACTGTGAGAACAGTCGAATCAGCATTCTTATTTTAAAATATGTAATTCTTAAAAAGCTAGAAGAAAATATAAAAGTTAAGAAAAAGTCAATCTTAAGACCGGAATCGAGAAGTATACATCCCTCTAAAGAGTGGATGTCGGACAAGTATTTTTCCGTTGTATTTTAATTAGAGTTAAAGTTCTAATTGTATTGTGAAAGTAGTTCTTTAATGAATTTGTATTAGAACTAAAGTTCTAAGTGTAATCCAAAAATTCAGTTTTTATTAAAATTTGTGTTCGAACCGAAGTTCTAGTGTGCAATTTTATTTTACTTTGTTTATCTTGTTTTTTTTCCTAAGAAAGAATAGTAAACAAATAACTCGCGTAGGACAGTGGGGTATTTGATCCAAAATGTTGGCCAAAATAATTTTTTATATAAAATGGATCCATGGTAATTGTTTCATTCATACAAAATCTGTTTTAAAGCATTTTGAAGATTTTTTTACAAATAAAATATCAGAATTGTAAGATACGATTTCTTCAAATTTCTTCTTCATCAATATTAATGTAGGTGATTCCGGAATCAGTTGAGCTTTTCGTCTCGTCAGGCAGTAGAAGATTCAGTATCTCTTAGAGATGGACCTAATTTTCTTTTCTGGTGGCTTGCTCATGCCCGTAAATACTGGATCTGACGTTCTAAGCAGCCTATTTAAAACATCTAAGTTACAGGCTTCTCGTGAAAATTTTTGGAAATAATTGAGTTTGTTTCGAGCTTCCACAGCTTCTTCGGTGGGCTATCTGATTAAAGCAAAGCATTCGAAATTATTTCAGAACCATGACGGAGTATATCATGGATCGTGGGAGACATTGGATGTCATTTATATTGCTGGACATAGAGTTCATCGGTCTCTCTTGCATATTTGCTAGATTCTTCAATGTTAATTTTGTGATAATATCTCAACTATGATTTTAAATCTTTACCTTAGATTTAATCTATTCCAGTGATGGATGCAGCCAGCTCGTGTTCAGAAAAAAATCCCCTTTTACTGTTTCCATCATTAGTGATTCACCCCTAAATCGTTCTTGGATTTCCTTTTTTCTCTGTTGAACAGCATCTTTATCGGATCTCGTTCTTATTTGCCATTTTTGTACGGGAAAGATGTAAAATGCTTTCGAAGAATCTGATCTTTGCATGAAGTGTCGAAAGACCAAATTTTAATGACTCTTTTTTAACGTCTCGTTTATTCGTTAAGTCATCTTCTGATGTGGCAACAAATACATCTATAGTACCTCATTGTCGAGGTGGTGTGAGTTGCAGCATTACATACCTTTGCATCGACCACAGTAAACAGCAGTGTGTCTTCTTCTTGTGTGCTATTTCCCATCGAACTTTGAATTGATGCTTTATCATTGACAATTTATGCTTGTAATCTTGTTGCCGTTCTTCATCAACAGAATACGAATCAATAATTTTTTTTCCATAAAATGAAAATTTTTATCTAAAGTAGGAACTGTCCAAAATGGAATAAATATCTTTTCTAGTTATAAACTTTACGTCCGAAGGCCCTAGAATAGAAAAATAATTTCTATTTCGTATTGTTCATATAATGGGACATGGTATATAAGAAAAATTACAAAAAATACATCCGCGGCATTCCGCGGTAATTTTGTTAGTAGTTTTCTTTTACGATAAATGTCCTTTAATTTGCAGTATAAAGAACTGTATAGAAAAGCTTAGAAGTAAATTAAATCGCTAAGAGTTTGCACTGATAATTATAAAAATTATGTGTTTTACGTCATGTCTCAATCATGTTTTATAACTTCTGGAATTCAGGATTGATTTCAATAAATAATGTGTAAAATGTAAGAACATGCATGGTATCGAATTATGCACACTGGATCACAAAACAAAAATTACAAAAACCTTTGTAGGAGTAAATTTAAAGTGCATCGAGAAATACACGTACCTATAGCATTGTCAGGAAGTGGTAACTTCTGATTGACGGGATCGTATGACGCGAGAAGCGAGTGAAAAAGAATGGCTACCTTTTACACCGTAGAATCTTTGCCTTTAATAAAAACGGATTTTTGTCCATGAATCCACATTTTCGAAAATGGGTTTTTGGTCAGAGTTTTGCGTCAAATACCTCAATGTCAACTAGAAGTAAATTCCACTTACTGGATACGTGAACCAAATGGGAATGTTGGCCCATGACTGTAAGGTAACGAGGGATCAGAATATGGTTATGTCTAGAACTACGCAAAAAGCTTACACTGCTGCCCAGATATGATGGATTGTTATTGTAAATCAGACGATGTAGAAACGTTAGTGATTCATACAGAAAGTAAATTTTAAGGTGCACCCAAGTATTGAGTTTTTGTATAGGGATTATATGATCAAAGCTTTGAAGTCCAAACACGAATCTTATACATGTGTTAAATGCCACCTCTAACTTCTGCGAGTAGCCAGAATCAAGGCTAGGAAATACTTAGCCTCCATACATAAGTAAAAAAGGAAACAACTAAAGCTTTGACGATTTTGAGTTTGGAAGCTATTGAAAGAAAATCCGCTGAGCACCGAAGTTTAAGAAGAGCGCCATATACCTTACCCAGGATTCTGATAATATATTCGGAACAGGTGAGGCGTGAATTGAACATTACCCCCAGACTTCTAACTCGGTCCAAGTAAGGCAGGGAATTATTATTTAGTCCACGGATCGAGCCTTGTGGTACTCCACGAGATAGAATATGGGGTCAGAGAGTAGGCTGCTATTTTTCACTTGCTGCAAAAAAAAATTTCATGACCGATAGCGCAAGAGAAGAAAATCTAAATGGAGCGGCCAATTTTTGCAATAATTTACAGTGATTAATGCTATTCAACGGCTTTTCTGAAGTCTAATAAGACGAGGATTAACATGTTACCATCTCTCAACTGTTTCCCGAATATCCGCACTAAGCCTTACGAAAGCTGTTAGCTGTTTGGTTGCTCCGCCTGCGTCGAAATACAAACTGCCACGTTGATAATAAATCATTACCCTCGATATGGTCAAGCATTTGATCAGTCAGGGGTTTGTCCAGAGCTTTCGCTAAGAAACGCAGCAGGTTGATTGGTCGGAAATCAGACATACAATTTGGGGAATTATTTTTGCGATGGCTATTACCATAGATGGCACAAGAACTAGATGTCGCATGGCTTACTAGAGCAGAGTATACAGATTGTGAAATGGGTAGTGCATTCTGGAATGGATCATAACATGTTTTAGAGCGTGCCGAATACATTTGATCGACTTCCTCAATACTTCTGATACGAAAAAATATGAATCACTCGACGCGTATACATCATTTCAAATGTTGTGGTCCATTCCTAAATGGACCATCCAGCCATATAAATTTTGTATACTTTTTTGGTACTGCTTGCGACATCTACTTCTTGTGCCATCTATGCTATTACAGTTCTTCTTTACAATTTTTTGGAAATTTAGAGGATGTTAACGCTGCACTAAATATTTGGTTCACAACAGGTGGTATTACAAGCAACATTATTTTAAGTAAGTGTACCGATATTTTTATCTGCACAGTTATTTGGAAGTTTAGGATCAAGCATAGTACCATAGTTATTACTCTTCACAGTTCCTATTTTCCTATTTACTAAATTTCTAATGCACTTGTATTGGAGTTTGATTGCACTGAATTTAACATATTTGTACTTGCGATAAAAGAACTCACGCTCGGATATCACATTTTCATTTTCCTCTTAATTATGTATACGCCTAGAATGGAGAGGAACGTATTTATCATGTAGATATGCAACATAAGTGCATTGGTAGATCGCGTGTCATGAAGCGAGGCAGATTCCACCAGCATTCCCCTCTACTTTTATACATATATATATAGTCGCGAAAATATGTATAGGTGTTTCCACAGAGCTCACATATAATAAAATTATACGTTAAGAACTATAAATTGTGGTGCAAAACGCTAGGTGCGGGCTTAGCTGGTTAGAATAGTTTATATTTCCTTCATGAAAAATCAGAAAAAGATCAAGTAAAGAAGGATTTAGCACACCACAAAAGGTGGATATTCTACTAGCTTGCTTGCAATCAAGCCGCTAGATAAGGTGAAGGAAGTTCTCTGAAGGTAGATTACGCAGCAACAAAGTGATATTGATGTGACCCCCACTAATTATAAATATTATACCTATGGGTAATAGAAGCAACAGCATCTTCGACTTCAAATGAATTGTTTGTAGAAAAGCAATAGGGGGACCTAACTTCAACGCACAGAAACCCAAAAGGGTGGTTGGGCGGTGAGTAATAGATCACAGCCGATTTCGAGTTAGCCTTACAGCTCCACCTCCAGATCGATTACGTCTGTCATTTCTATGTAGTTTATAATTCCAGGGTAACTACGCCAGACACTATATCGCGATTTTAACCAAGTCTCAGAGATGCGCGTCGCCTCAAAACCGAAGTAAGATCGAATATGGGCGCCTCTAAATACGATGCCCACAGATGGTGGAGTTATAAAGCTAAATGTTAAGGCCAAAGTTTAACCTTGTTTATACAATACCAGATGAATTAAGCAAAAGCATAAATATTGTTTAGCAACAGGTACAAGGCATGGAGTTTCACAAAACATATTATTCCACCACTGCAAGTTGTTGTATATTGCTACCTCGCCTTTAAATGCCACGAGTAAAGTCCTCAAGGCTTAGAGTTGGATTTGCTGTTAAGTGCAAGGAAGACGGAACTGCCCAGGAGATAAAATTAGTTGTAACGCAACTGAATAAAGTGAGTAGGGAAGTAGTATTAGAAGTAACTGATTATGAAAACACTTTCAACTTAGTAGACTGGGTACATAAGCAAAGCACTACATCGCTACAGTTGACACGTTCTGGAAATAAATGCCAAAAACCACTTCAACTATTAAACTGGCGCTTCTGATTCCATATGATTTCTTCAACTTCATATAACTTTTTTAAAAGAATCTTCTCAGAGTGTTTATCTTGATATCAAAATTCTATTGCCTTTAAAACTTTAGTTCGCCATCTATCTAATTTCTAAACTGAGCAAGTTAAAAAAAAAATCGAGGACACGCTCTTTAAAAATACCACCGCTTTTCGCCATATTGTTTTTTTTTACCGAAGTGTATAAAATATTAAAGTTAATTATACCTATCATAGAAATTATGATAAGTTCGCTTTCTAAGCGAACTTGGTCGCACTAGCGTACATGAATTTGTGTAACCATCCAGACGACTTGGTATGTGCGGTAATGTGCCGCACATTTCACAAGTCAACACGCATGCGGTGCATCGTCTGTACTAGGGTACGTGCCCAACCAGGCTAGGCAAGGTGAAGATACATCTTGATGTGTAGTGTTCATAGCAAGCCGTTCAGTTTCTTGGTACATCGCGAATTGAGAGCATAAATTATGCCATCAGATTATGAAGAAGAAATTTTGTGTTTGTCAAGTAATGGAATAATATTGCATTTGTCACATAAGTGTACTCTCAGCTGTTTTCCTTGCCACCCGGTAAATACAAAGCGACTGAAATTTGGCGAATTTCATCATATATATGTCGATTCATATACTGATCCTTATAGATTCTTCCAGTATATGAGAATGCGTAAAGAACCCTTCAATTATATAATATATATATTTCTTAATATTAAAATTGATTTATCACAAGGCATATGATAGAATTTAACAACGACTAAAGTTTTCCTGTTAGTATCTAACTCGCTAGATCGAAAAAGCAAAGAGCCTCAAAATGAATAAATAAATAGAAAGCTTAATTAACTATGGTTAAAAACAGTTATGTTCATTCGGCTGTCCAAATAAATGGAACTAATGTGCATTTATCTATTTTGCAATAAATTTATCAATATGTCAGTATTTTTATGTTTCTAAGCTAATTTATACCTTAAGTCTATAAGCCTAAAAATAGGGTCTTTTTTTTATTACAAATATGTCCGTCCAAATAATCAGGAAATATGGCTACTGGATACGTGCACATAAAAAAGAGATGATATAGAATTTCAGTTCTCCCTTAAAGATTATAAATGTTGATATAGACAATAGATAATAGACAAAAATCCATACAATGATTTTAACACCTACATAAGCAGGAATAAACGCTTATATAGGTAACAAATTCCTATATAAAGATGTAAATTGCTGTATCGAGAATGGATAGTTCTATATATCATTTGTAGTGCTTTATACGCATTAGATAAAAGACCGAAACAAAAACATTCATATACCACTTAAGTTCCTATTTCGTGGTGAGAATTCCTATATGAAAATTCCGATCGGCCAGTGTGGTGTGCTTCTAAAGTCTGCCAGATGCACGATGCATTTCGGAAGGCATTCTACATTTGAGCAACCATTCTGAACCATACTATATCTCGAGATGACCACTTTGTATGAATTACAAATATTTCCGTCCCTATACCAAATCAGAAGTGTTGTCGTTATCTATCATATTCAAGGGAAGCATATGCCGTGACATGAGACCTTAGCATCTCATATGAACTTTGATATAGGAACACATTTTCCAAGTGACCCCTTGATCCTATATAAAAGTATACTGACTTCTCAGATGAGCATTGATATTGAAAATGAATTCTCACTGAAATTACTTATTCTTCATATTTTAATACCCTAGATGAAATCTATAGGGTATACTATGTTTGTTATTCCGTTTGTAACACCTCGAAATAATTATGGTAGAGCAAAATGGATTGAACACCTACGCATAATATTAAAAGTTATTTTGATTTTTGCATGTCCGTCTGTCCGTCTGTCCGTCCATCCGTCCGGCTGTCCGTCCGTCCGTCTGTGCGCACGATAACTCGAAAACGCGTATACTCAGAGAGCTGATATTTTGTACACGGACTTTAAAAAAAAGTAAAGTTAAGTTCGAAAATGAGACAAATCGATCAACTTCTTCGTGGGGCTGCCATACAAAACTTCCGTTTTCCACTATATATTTGGACACTGCTTGAGAACGCGTCTACGCAGAGAGCTGAAATTTGGTACATGGTGCTTTCATTGTACCAGCAAATAAAATTTCAAAAATGGACTAAATCGGGCAACTCCTTCCTGGTGTTACCACATACAAATTTAGGTTTTTTACGTATACTGTGAAAACGATCAGTCTAAGACATTTTTATTGTACCAAAAACTTCTTCGGAATACGAAATCCTATAAAATTGGTTTTCATCATTTTTTCTGTCCGACAAACCGTTCTAGACATATATGCGAAAAACCACTTCAAAAATCAAAATTGTTCAAATGGGTGACCATACGAAATTTCATACGGGCATTCATCTAGGGTATCATAAGAATTGGTCTTATACCATTTTTAGCTTTTTTACTTGTTTTATATAAGGGTTGATTGGAGATTGATTTTTCATATGAGACTTTAGAGGAGTTAGTTCTAAGATTTACGAGTTTCATATATTTTTCAATGCGAATTTCTGGCAAACTATTTACAGCAGACTGATGATTCTTATACCTTAAATCAAAGTTAACAAAGAGGTCTAGTGAATAACGCCGGGAAAAATAAAAAAAAACTATTGGAATGGCGATATTAGCTCGGAAACTTCTAAAAGGAAAAATAAAAAAAAATCTATTGGAATGGCGATATTAGCTCGGAAACTTCTAAAAAATAGTAAAAATTGAAGTTTTTTAAATCAAATTCCTGTTAGTAGGTACTCTCATTTCTTTAGATTGTAACTATTTTAGAAAGATAAAGACAAAATTTAGTGAATGACGTCAATCTTTTTCATTTTTGATGGCGTTGTTTATTTAATTACATATTTGGCTCTAATAGTACCTACTTGTTTTTTCACCCGATATATCACCGACGAGAATTTGCAATATTTCGTTGACAGTTGTTTAAATACAAAGCAAAATAATATATTTAACAAGTATGTGCAAAAAAATTTAGGAGAATTAATTCTTGTTAAAAATTTTCAATGTAATTGAACTGCAAATATTCATTTTTCGTCTTAACTTGTATAAATTAGTCGCATATTGGGTCCAGTCTTTTACGCTAGATGTCTCTAATCTGGTCTATGGTTTAGATCTATGTTAATTTTATATGAATTTTCCGACATTCAGGACGCAAACCTAAGTTTAGTAAATTTTATTGCCTACAGGCTCGCTGGTATCTAAATTGAAACTTTTGCTGAGTACTTACTCCTTTTAATATATGAACATATTTCCCAAGTGCTGTACTCACATATATAAATGCCCCAATACTGATATAGGATTACGATTCTCTGATAGTTATAGTCCTATATATATTCACGTATATAGCACTAGCTCTATGTTCAAGTTGTAGATTTATACAGGATTAATACCCTAGATACACAGCACAATCTAGTAAATCATTAGTACAAACAACAACAACATTACAAATCATTAAAATCCCGTGTGTCACATAGTATACGTCATTATGCCTCGAAAATCAGATCATAATAAAGTACAGAATGAAGTGTTTTCTTCCTTAATTATAGCTATAATGACGAAAACTGTGCTAGATTTGGCATATAATAAAAATCTGAATCTCGGCTGTCCATCTGCCGATTTGAAAAATAAGAAGAAGAAATGCAAAGAAATGCAAATCACACACTTATTATTCTTAAAATGATGTTTTTCTCATTTGTAAATTGTTAAATTGAAAAATAAAATAAATAAAAACAATGTTTATCGCGTTTATTCGATCCATATCCTTCTGTAATGGCATAAGTAAATCAGAGCCAGTTTGACAGTACAACTTAATTAAAGAAAAGCCTGTGTGTCTGCAGTTTATAATGAGTCGTTAGGTATTTCTTCATTAAGAACGCTGTGATTCTAGGGCATTATACCCTTCAGACTGATATAAGGCAACAAATGTAAATATAACACTATATATATATATATATATATATATATATACTTATAAAATATAACTTATAACTTATAAATATAACACTATAGTTACTTATTTAATAACTACATCATCTACGTGAGAGTTTTAATGTTGATGGAGATTTATATAGATGGCTCCTATATAAATCTCGATCAACATTATAACTCCCACGTAGAGCAAACAATTTCTCACTAAAATATTCTTTGGAATACGTTCGTTGAGTCATGTTTTTTGTTTGTTTTTTTTTTTTGAAGGAGACTCCATCCTAAGCACGGAGGCGATAGCGGCCCATTGTGCTGTCCTGCTAGAAGCCATTCACCAAAATCTTCCGTCCTCTTAATGAAGCGCATCAGGTCTTGCTGAGGCAGGTTTTCCAGCTCATTCACATATAGAAGGGCAGACCCCACAGTATCCAATCTGCACCGGGCGAAGGCCGGACAAGCACACAAAAACTGTGCGGTTGTCTCGGGCGGGCTCTCCCTCCAGGCCGGACAGACACTCAGGGCTGTTAACGACTCCCATCCTTGTAGATGAGCGTAGCCCGATGAGAAAATCGGAGATATTCCCATTAGGCCCATCAAGAAACCGTGTTGTACACCTGCAAGTACTCAGGTTCGCCCGTCTCTGCCGATGCTTTCTATGAACATCCGCTTCGATGAGAGACCCGATACTCGAGGTGGCAACGCCTACTGCGGGTTCCGGTCCAAGGAACAGATAATCAGAGCCAGCCGTAGCTAAAAGGTCAGCCCATTCATTCGCTATGATCCCAATGTGACCAGGAACCCACAGAAGGGACACCTTGTGGATACACAACTTATCCACAGACGAAATGCAATCCTCCAGTAACTTAGATGCCACTCAGAGCCATCAAGGTTTGCCTGACTATCCAAAAGGATAGAAACGTCCTTCCCCTTGATTTGCATATCAAGCGCTAACTTCGCTGCCATTGATATAGCGAAGATATCAGCCTGGAAGACAGTGGTGTGTCTATCATGTGAGTACTCCATCGCAATATCACATTCAGGAAAGTAGACACCCATCCCAGCTCCCTCATTGGCGAAAGAGCCGTCGTTGAAAATGTTTAGAGCGGACCGGGGAAGGCTTGATAAGTCATTTCCCTCCGTCCACGATTCCCCTATAGAAAACCTCACAGAAAAACGACGCGCAAAATGAAGCTCAAGTACCATCGTATCACGCGGAATATTGGCTACAGGGTTCACCAAGTCCAGCCCATATGCCAGAGAGCAATGAGAAGAGCCAGTCCAGCCGTCATGTTAGCATTGAATTATATTTTAGGTTATGAAATGTGGTATTAAAAAGCCCTCATACCAAACGAAAGATAGCACAAAATAATTATACCCACAACTTACCGAAGATACAAATCATTATTAACGAACTTCTTTGTTGACATACAAAGTCAGATATTTGGAAACAAAAGTCGAAGATAGAATAACTTTTTACGCTCCATTGAAAGGAGCTTAGAATTAGTTCTTCCTATTCTGTGAACTTTCTAATGTTAAAATTAGGTCGATGGGAGCAACAAGTGAACACTCTTTATCTCCGCGAAGAGCATTCCGGGAGATAGTAATCATGGGATATTCCCATTTTAAACTGAGTATACATACCTTTTAATCGAATTCATTCAATTCTGTAGAGAACAAAGAAATTCTGTTCCAACATTTAGGTATATATGTATAACTATGTATTACTACACTACGTGTGAACACTTCCATTATATTGGTCTTAAGCCATATAGCCTTATACTCGCCCTTCGATATATTAAAAAAAAAAAAACAAAACGACAACGAAGTAAAAGAACTAAAAAATAAAATCTAAATTTATATACAAAAGTTAAAGTAAATATTCCAGACGTCAGTATAATCCTTATTCATTCAAAGGAGGTCAACCTTTAACTCAAATTTCCTGTCGCTAAACTCTTAGAGAAACTTATCGAGCATCAAATCGCACTTTAAGATAGAAATTTGCGGAAATAAAACTGTCCACAGGTTTAGATTTCCAGGTAAAAACTGTTGACATTAAAGTTTTGTAGTAGAAATTTAACTTGTTCACTGTAAATTCCAAAGGAGTTATACCGTTGTGTAAATTCTATCTCTTAAAGAGTTTTGGTAGCTTACCCCAACCCAACCAACAAGAAACCAGAACTAAGTCTTTTTCGTATATAAAAATTTTATCATCCCAAACATTTTCATTTTCATCAAGGCGTAACCGAACCACCCCAAAACTTGGTCATTTTGGTTTCCGATGAATCTTTGGTGGTTGTATTTCGCGCTCTTTCCTATATTTTGTTGTTGTTGTTGTCAGTATTATTTGTTGCTGTGCCATTCACTCTAATATTGTGGGCCGGGATCGCATCTTTCGTTAAGGCCCTTCTTAAAAATCTTTCCTTATGAAAATTTCATGTTACATAGATTGTTTTTTTTTTGTATTCTTCTTACTTTGAAATAGAAGATAGAATCGAAGGAGATGGGAAAAAAATATGTACTCGAAGGAAAAGCATTGAAATGAATAGCCATTTATACCATAGGGTAGTATATCGAATTCTTTAGGAATCCATGAATACGATAGTGTAGATACTACAGATTTGTGCTCTCATCTACTATACGGTCCTGCAAAGGAAAACATGTTATAAATCTAAATAAAATTTATATAAGCAGGTCTTATTGTGTGAGGAAATATAAGCACATGGGTGGAACATTTGCCCTGGAAGTCAACTGTTTCTATCTTCTTTAAATTTTCAGAGCTCGATTATTTAGAAAGATAGGAGCTGCCATTACCAGATAGTGCAATGATATTGTGTTATGGTAAATATCTTTCCACCCTTCGTTGTTCTTGCTGCCTGCCTCAGTTCAGTTCAGTTCAGTTCAGTTGATATACATACATTATATTAAATCTCTCCGTGAAAAAGAAAAAGATGGAGACAAATTTTCATCATCCTCAACCGAAAGATTTAAGGACATGTGTGCCAAGGAGAGGAAAACTTTAACAATGGAAATTCCAGAGATGAGAAATTCCTGCCAACAAGGAATTTAAAATAATAATCCTTTTTATTGCATTTGAACTTATAATATATATGTAAAGTACTACGCAATGTACATTTAGGTTAGAATTTGTGGCAGTCTTTTTTCATGCATATTTCATTCACAATTTCAAATAGATATGAATATTTCGCAGTTCAAATGTACATGATGAATATTTCTCAATGGGGCAGTATAGACGTTTTCAGCAGTTTTATTCCTCCACTGGAGCATCTCCATTATTTTTCCACGTTCTTTATATATGTACATAGATACCTACGAGGAAGAGGAAATAACAAGATTTGTTCCAATATATAAACTTATCAATTCCGTTGTATTTTGAAAAAATTTATTCCGTGTACAAAAACAAAATATATATATAGGTATAAAATGATTTTATACCTTTGAATTGAAATTCTAAAGAAGTAATTCATGAACACGGATTTGTCATATACTTGAAATAAAGCTGCTTAAGTTTTCTTCTCAAGAAAAATAAAGTCTTCCACTGTGTGTATTGAACCATATTATATGACAAATCATTAATTATTCAACTGTATTTTCGGACGGTAAAGAAAAGTAGTTGGCAGTCATATAATAGAGAGAGTTTTTCTTCTCAATAAACTGTTACGCATAATTAGAAATAAGCAGAAATCAGTAATATAACAGATTTTTTTTATCTAATATCATGCATCTGTTCAAATGATGACAAATGGAAAGCATTTCTAGAAATCGGGACCGCCAAATAATCATTATTTCGTAAATGCTAAATGAAAAATCATCTATCGATCCTTTAGTTTAATACTGGAACAAGTCCAAAATTTCGTGTTGCAATTATTCAGTACAATATTCACTATTGAAATGTATGTTTGGCAAATATTGCCTTGTCGTGGCCTCTGAGCAATCAGTCAATAAAACTCACGAATTAAAAAAGTAACACGGTAAAATCTTCAACATAAAAAAAAAAACGCACGAAGTACCTTAACATAATTTCATTATTTGCAGCAGTGACTAAAGTAAGGAAGCTTCACACTAAGCTACCTGTCGCTTAGGTAATCTGAACCGACTCACACGCGACTGCTAACTTCGCGACAATGAATCACTAACGGGCACTCGTTAGACCAGTCATTGGTCTTTTTATGTCTGATACTCGGAAGTAAACTTTCTATGCTCACAACGCGGATGTAAACAAACGACACATTTGTTCTACCTGTTGCAGCACCTGAGTTGCTTAGTAAACAATCGCCTTACACAATAATTACCATGCGAGGTCAATTATTATCATAGTCGTCGATTGCTTCACTAAATGCTCATCGCAGCCAGCTTTTGATCCAATCAGCAAAATAACCGACTGTTGCAGAACAATACCACGCGAGATTATTGTTTAGCAATCGCTGATTATTTCGCTAGAATGCCTTTGGCTTTTGGAAGAATCTTCTGTTATTGGGCCATCAAAGCCTTGCTAATGAAAACAGGTCACAATTCCTATTCGTTCATACTGTGTTACAGTGAGAAAAATATTTTTCACAAGACATAGTGCAAGTTGTAGGTCTGAGGCACCAAAATTAGTGGTATAGATGAAATTTCTCATACACCTCTAAAATGTTATTTTAGACCAAAAAACCAGTTATTGGGTGGGTCCATGCATAAACATTGTGTCACTTGTTTTTTTTTTTGTATCTGAAAGAAGAGAGATATCTATGCCTTTGTAATCATATTCCCGTTATTTTGTCACGGTGAACGGCTATGAAGCTACAATCGAAAATATTTCGAAGTTTTGTATATTTATTGAATGTTGATAACAATTTGCTGGTATATTGTGATCTGTAATATTTTTTTCTGTTTATACATATATTAAAAGCAATTTTGAATCCGCCTCTAATGAGATTTTATATACTAAATTCGGTCGAATTTTGCTCGCATTTAAGCAGGTACATTTTCGTATATTATTAAACTACAGCGAAAATTGACAAAGTAGTGGATTTTAACTGCGCGAAAACAGTGAAAGCGTGAAAAACTTCAACAAATAACAACAAATAAAGCAACAAATACAACAACAACTACAACAACAAATTCACCAACCATTTTCAGCCACACCAAGTTAGAATTAAGTTACGCATACGCATATGACACAGTATTTTTAATGATAATTTTGTTTGGAGTGTAAGGCGATAATGCTAAATATCCTTGTGAGTGGGATACTCTTGAAAGAAGGATGTATGACTGGCCACTACGTATATCGTCTCAAATTTGAAAGAAAAATATTTTCAGCATCCCATTGGTGTTGCCCCAAGATATAATCCTACCTACAGCCACTTCATTCGAAGCTCGGCAACATGAAGCAGCTGATGAAAAAATTGTTCGTAGGCAGCGATGCTTTTCGTCATCTCAGAACAAAGTTTTCTGGATTGAGTGAAGCTAAAATCAAACAAGTAAAAAAACTAGAATTGGTCTAAAGCCAATTCTTATGATACCCTAGATGAATACTCGTATGTCATTTTTTTGTCATGTTTTTCGCATATATTTCTATAACGGTTCGTCGGGCAGAAAAAAATGCTCATAATCAATTTTATAGGATTTCATATTCTGAAGAACCTTTCAGTACAGGCAGTCCTCACTTTGCTGCGTTTCGTTTTACGTAATCTTGCTTAACGTCAAGCAGTATTTTGTGACCAACGTCACGTCTCGATTCGTCAGTTTTACGTCACACGCATGCACAGGACGACACTGGCAAGCTAGCATCGGTTACACAGGGAAAACCAAACGGCATTAAAAAGTAAGCTAAAGGTACTCTTCCTGTCATTTGGAAATCATTTCGAAGAATGGTTTACGCGAAACTTCACATCTGAAGTCAACAATTACTGTGCTTGGAAAACTTAGCTTGCACTCTGTTGCTTTTATTTGTTAAAGAAGGAATTTATTTGGATTCTCTGGTATATAGCAAAAGCTAAAAAATAATTTTAATTTGTTATTTCATCACACAACCCATTCTGTTTTTGGTGACAAGTTTCAAGTCTAGGTTTTTGTCCCAAATAGTGAAATTGAATGACTTGAAAAAACAAATGAAAACATAGAATAAAGAAAAGAAATAAAAAAATGAAAAAAAATGAGAAAAATAGAAAAAATGATTTCTACTAACACGAAATGCTTCTTCTTCTTGCTATTCCTTTTTTCCTTTTTTCAGCCCACTGCGGGCGTATACAGGTTTGATTCGTTTCGAATGAATCTGGTTTTTTAAATTTTTTTAAATTTTTTTAATACCAACCATTCCGGGGTTACAGGGTGAATAAGAAAAAATATCGTTTTTCAGAAAGCACCCTTACCCTGCATCTTAAAAAGTACGGAGTGTACGGTCACAGTGTACAGCTGATTGTATACATGGCCTTTCCAACTACTGTTTAACTAGCAAGAGCATCACACTCCTCTCCTCTCAGACGGAGCTTTAGACTATGACCATACACTCTGTACTTTTTTCTTAATCACCCTGTAACTCCGAAACGGAGGAAACACCCTGTTATATATCAATTTTTTTTCTTACTAATAATATCCACAAATTTTTTTCAATCAGTGAGCTATAACGAATTAGTATTTAAAAACCGGCCTAGTGCGAGTCGGACTCGCGCACGAAGGGTTCCGTAGCATCGTACAAAATTTAACTATGTACTTTTTATTTATTTTTTCAAATGAGAGTAGGCGTCATGTGAAAAAATAATGCTGTCATTTGAATAAAGAAAAAAATTACTACTTATGACAATAATAATGAATGAGAATAAAACGAGGAAAAACTCCAAAAAAACGCGTTTCTTGTATGGGGACTATTTTATTACTATTATTTGTTGTTATATCGCCAATAGAAAAGCACAGTCTGTGAAAATTTCAACTGTCTACCTATTACGGTTCATAACATACAACCTGGTGACGGACGGACAGCGTAGCCTTAGTAATAGAGTTCCGGTTGTTACCCCTTGGGTACGGAACCCTAGAAATGTATAACGTTATTTAAAATAACAAAAATTTACATACCAAAATCATTTCGTTACTCGAAATAACGTTATAAATGAAAATAACGAAAAAGTTATATAAATTTATAACGTTATGCAGTTGTGATTTAGATGAAACCAGTTGAAATTCAGCAGCATTTTTTTTATGGATATTTCTTTATGCCTTTTTAGCCGGGACCTAATTTCATGAATAAAACTGCGTTGTATTTCTTTCAAAATATTCATTTGTTTCCTTATAAAGTATAAACAACCTCCTCATGAAAAAATTTTCAATTCAATAATTCTGGTTGAGCAAAATGATTTGGACATCCATGCATAATTTTGAAAGTTTTAATTTAATTTTTAATTTTTTCATGTTCGTCGGTCTGTCCGTCCGTCTGTCTATCTTAACGTCTTTCGGTCTGTCGATAACTTGAGAACATGTTTACTTAGAGAACTGAAATTTTGTACGCAGCCTTTCTAAAAAAAATTATAGATCAAGTTCACAAATTGGACAAATCAGGTAACTTCTTCGTAGGGTTATTATACAAAAATTTCGCTTTTCACTGCTAAAAAATGCGTTAAAGGTAGAGAGCTTCGCACATGCTGTTTTCATAAAAATAGTAACGACAATTTTAATAGTGGACTAAATCGGGTAATCGGCTGCCATACAAAATTTTCAGTCCTATATATTTTAAATTATATATTTGTTATAATCATTTCTACTGTCCGACAAGCTGTTCTAGAAGTAGATGCGAGAAACTAATACAATGAGACTTACACAGAGGGGTGACCATCAGGAATTACATTAAGACAAGGCGCTAGATGAATGAGTATCGTAAAAATTGGTCTAAGTAAGATCAATTCTTGCTTTTTTTTCCTGGCTCCATTGTTAAATTAAAACAAAGGAAATCTGCATACTTTGGTACAATAAATAAACATCTTTCAGAGCTAGAGATATTTAACCGTTCATTGGGCAAGAAATAAAAGTATTTAAAATAGAATTTGCATTATACATGAAATAAGTATATTAAAAAGGTAGCACTAAAAGACTTTCTCATTTCTTGAAAACATCCCAAAGTGTTCATCACATTAAAACAAAATACATATTAGAAATCTAAATATTATATTTATTCTTAGGTTTGAATGTTAAGAAAAACAATTTTTTTTAGTTTAGGTGTGGACTCTTCCCGATTTTGATTATAGTGCCAGTTGCAAGAACAGAGGTAGATAATTTGTTTTTTTAACTATGATTTGTACTTCTCATAAAAGATTATATAGAAATTTTCAAAAAAGAAGGATTTAAATGAAGTTTGAAGATTCATATATTGGAATTATGTAGATCATTAAAATAGGCCTAATGGACCACAAGCAAAACGATATGAGCTTCATAAAAAAAATATTATTTGGAATTTTCCAGAAAAAAAAAACTCAAGAATATTTCTTGTGGCCTTCATTCTTGAATATCAAAAAATGCTAATTTTTTATTTTTGTTTTTTGTTTTTAATATATTTTTCTCATAATCACAATCCTAATATTAAATTTTTGTAAATATTTATGATGATCCAAGGACGTTGGTTACAAATGTTATAAACTTTTTACTAAACCCTAGTTTTACCCACATGGTTACCAAGTCCGCATACAAATTCAAGTTCCAAAAAGCTTATGTTTGTTAAACCAATTCATTCCACCGGAGCTATATTTTATGTTTTCTCTAGAGCGAAAAGTAACGGGTACATTTCAGAACAGTTCCAATATCATTCCAATTCAGACTCCTATTTTCGAGTGATCTTAAAAATGTTATACAGTCTATTCAATGTGTTGAACAGCATATTCACTTCACCGAATGATTACTCTAGCAATATGCAGTGGCGGTCAAAAGTCAGTTGACTAGGGTTACGATAGGAAATAATCAACAAATAAATTAGTTTTGCATATTATCGTAATTAAGGAACAAATTATTTGGCTTCATTTTGTGAAAAAAAAAACTTGAGATAATAAATATTAATGCAGGATCAATTTGATGTTCATTCAATACAATCCTTAAATTCGTTCAAATTTTTAGGTCTCCTCTCCGGGATTATCATTTTAAACCATAACCATACATTTTCAAAACTCTGGGGTGGCCACGCTACAACATTGATACTTTCGTTTTTTAAGTAATCTCGAATTATTTCTTTTCGGTGTGAGTCGGGGCATTGTCCGGTTGTTAAATGCAATTGGACCCTATCAACATTTTTCCTTCGAGAATAATAACGATTAATAGATCCAAGTAGACCTTAAAAGTAACTTTTTTTTTTGTAGATACTTAATTTAATCTATTGCATAACTGAAATCCATCCCCATAATGCCTTTAGCTGTATTTACGCTATTGTACTGAACACTTCATACGAATATTGCTAATTCCTTGATCTCCACACTTAGATTCTTCCATGACTATGACTATGGTATGCTGTACCAAAAATTATTATCTTTTAAAGCATGTCCTAAGTAAAATTTCACCTTTTCTCGCTGTTTACTCTATACTAATGTATGCTATGTCTCGCGCAACACATTCATGTTTCCGCCTTCATAAAGCCTCGACCGTACAGTCCTAATTGACAGGATACAAATAAAACACTACCGAATTTTAGATCCCATTAAAGTGCCCTGAATTTTCTTTTCAAGAAACCTCATGATGAACACGCGCTCCCAACGCAAGCTTGCAACTCGAGCACTACTTCATTGAGCTTCAAATTGAAATTAATATGGACCACTTTCAGTTGTGGAAGCCTCGGGACGAGAAGCTCCCCTAGTTAGCACAGCTAGCAAAGAAGTACCTGTGTATTACCGCAACTTCTGTAGCGTCAGAAGGAGTTTTTTTTTACAGCGGGCGCTATATAATATCCCAACAATGTAACTGTATGTCGTCGGAAAATATATTGGCAAATGTCCTTTCATTTCAAAATAGGGATTTCTTAATCAAATTATGAGTCCTTTCTTTTAGTGTTATTTTTTTTAATGTTAAGAACTAATTTCTTGTTGTGTTCTTATCGATATATACAAACATTTTTGGTATTGGACTTCATGAATTACACTTTTTTGTTCCCTATAGTCCTTTTTTAAATTATGGCTGATACGTATATCCGATTTTTATATCCTTTATAGTAACTTTACCGCCGTGTCCGCAAACTTAGAAAGTCAAAATTGACGCACTTCCCGGTATCCAATTAACATCGATTTGTCTTTGTTGACAATGCACTTTGGCATCATACACACACACTATAACGCACAAACACCCACACACCTTTGGCATCACGCACACTCACGCACACCTTTGGCGTCACACGGCACACACACACACACACACACAACCGCGCGCGCGCGCGAGCACACACACACCACAAAATTTAAATAAATATCAACCGGCTCGCATATAAAGGATTTATAGTGCAAAACTTTGTTTTTACGGGTCCATTTTATTTACAACCACTTTCATGTTTTCGATATGCGTTCAATGCTTTGGTGATCTAATTTATTTTTATTCATATGAGTACAAATATACCTGCCATGATCTGACGCAATGCCAGTGGTTAGGGTCATGGCTTATTATTCCAAAAACCCCCTTCCCCCTCCCCAACAAACATTCGTGTAAGGCAACTCCTACACTGCCACCGTGGTTCATATCATATCAACTGAGCTTGCTTTTAAAAAAAAAATATATATTCTACCTATGTATGTTCTAAAAACCGTTTGGGTCAAATCTTGAAACTATTCATGTAACGCAAAGGTTAAATCTTGCAAGTATTATTATTTGATCGTAACTGTGAAATTAAGTTAAGATCAAAAAATTCGTAATCTGCAATCCATAAAATCCCCCATATCGATTTTTAGTCGAATCCGACCATAAGTGACAAAATTCGTCCACCATTTTAGCGCCATCGATTCGATTTTATATAAAGTTCTGAAGTGCATTTTCATCCAAGAATTGTAAGTGTGACAAATTTGAGCTGAAAACAAGACAAAAAGAGTGTGAAATTAGGGTTAAGGGCTTTAACGCCGCCACTTTTCAAATCATACATATAATAAAATATATTTTTATATTCTTATCATACCCAAAAGACCTATATATTGTCTATTCTCCGAAAAGCCCTTTAAACTATTCAAAAATTATTTCAAGTCACATCGAATATCATAATGTAACTTTAACACTACAGAACAGACACCAGGGAAAATGCATGCTTCGAAGCATTGGTAAAACTTTCATGCTTCAAAGCTTCGAATACTTCGAAGCTTCAGCAAAACGTGCATGCTTCGAAGGATTCGACTTCGAGGCTTCGAATAAGTTGAAGCTTCGAACCGTCTGCTTCGAATTCTATCAATCTATAATCCATCCAATCACTATTTTTATTATTCTTACTTAAAACTTAAGCCCCTATCCAGATTTCAAACAAACTTGATTCATCAAATTTTGAGGAGAAATTAAATTGCACAAACTCGATTGACTAACAGCTAGTCCTATAAATAGGAGT
The DNA here is from genome assembly GCA_963930735.1 of Dioctria linearis. Lineage (NCBI taxonomy): Eukaryota > Metazoa > Arthropoda > Insecta > Diptera > Asilidae > Dioctria > Dioctria linearis. Next base: position 65,299,580 of record OZ005740.1, read on the forward strand.
TCTTACTTTTAAGCTGCTACAAGTATAGTGGCCCATCTACAACAAAATTTTTTGGAAATAGCTCCTTTCCAGTGACGTTCTTAGAATAAATTATGAATTATGTCAGTTTGATTTCTTATTGCATGTAAGATTCGAACAACTTGTGATTTTGCGCTTTTGAATTTACTTGTTGCCGCCACTGTACTTTTATTTATTTGTAAAATTAGATTAGAGTTTTTGACGATCTTACTGCACAAAAATTCATTGATCTCAAAGCAAATCGAAAACGAGAATGTTCTTTTTTTTCATCAAAAGGTGATATTTTATCAATTTATTTGTAATCAAAATGGAGTAAATGAAAAAATATACAGAGACCAAAATAAGAGTAGAAGTAACAAAAACTCCCCACTCTATTCAATTTATTAGCACAAGAATGAAATCAAAACAAGTAACACAGCGTTGAAATTTTTCCATCAAGTAGTGAACCTCATACATAGTAGCTAGGTATCCCGTGAATTTCACACTTTACCTCCCCTCTGGATAGGGGATTTTAAGTAAAATCCGAAATTCGTTTAACCGCAGCTGGAAATGTTTGCCCTAATGGCTCTCTCCTCTATTCATCAACATGTCTGTGCTTTTATGGAACAGTTTGCAAATTTCTTACGAGCATCCCTGCCATCCTGTAATACTACTAGAGAAAAACTAGGACACAGGGTTCATCTTTCAGGATATATTATGAGTATCCAAAGCGTATTTATGTATGCATAACTCTTGGCGGAAGATTACATCAGGCATATCTAAAATATTGATAGCATGCAAGGTTACAAGTATATATTATATGTACGTACATGTATGTATGTTACACCTACATACATATCTGTATGTAAATTGATGTGCCAGCGCATTATTCCTCCTGCAGTGAAGGAAGAGTTTACAAAATCAAACTTGCCTTGCCTTGCACACGTGCACAGCTTGTTCTTCTATGCATGTGATCAAGCTTGAAAATTTATCCAAAAGTTTTACGAGTACTTCACTGAAGATGGTTCTTCTAACTTGGCGCGATGTCCTGAATATATTTTTATCTATGCTGGCATTTAAATAGAATATATATGTTAGGGATATATGTAGACGCGTCATGCATATTCATTCTGTGGACATCAAAATGCTTCCACATGGATGGAATACTGGAATTATTGTAGAATTTACTATGTGCCGTTATTCTTATTTATAATTTTTACTCAATTTTGCCGGCATTACATAGCTAAATCATTCGGAAGAGTCCACAGCATTCATATAATAGTCGCAATATATGTAGCTAGCGAAAGGAATATTAATATTTATATTTTATCGAAATATTTTGAATTGAACTGTCACCATGTTTTGGTTTAGCTCTGAATAAATTCGATGCGGCAATTGGAACTTTTTAAGCGACAATGTTTCATTCATCTAGCAATTAATATTAAGAAGATTTCTTTGCATATAATTTTCAAAATTCTCTCATAACTACTTCATTAACTAATAAACTTATCATTGGCATATGTTTTTTTTTTTCTAATTAAATCATTTTGAAATTCATCCTACATTATTTTTTCAAGAATTTTTTAAAAATCAATTTGTGGACTTTTACAGCATCTCAATTTAATTTGCTCAAAATCTCGAGTTGATTCGACTAAAAAATAACGAAGCTATGCCTCTTTGAATTATGCTTGAACGAAGCCTCAGAGCTGGTATCGCGCAGATCTATGAGTTAATGAATAATGACAGTATTTTGTCCAGGCTATAGGGGATTTATTATACTAGGATCTAGCAAGGAATAGTCAGTTGGCGATTGTTTGAACGGTCGTGGGTGATGTTGTGGATAAGTCTAATTTTAAGTTTGCAAGCTACTGTGACGTCATCTTGAAACAAGGTGTTTTCTTTTTAAATATATCGCTTCCCAATTGAGTTAAAGATCCAAATCTAAAAATTGGTTTAATATATTTTGAAATCTCTACAATTTATTTTATACAAGCTTTTTCCAAGTAGTAGTAAATATTAATCGGGCTATTGAGCAGAAAAACAACATATCAAAATATTCTTTTTTTTCGTTTGCGGTTATGTTTAGCGAAAACGATATCCTATATATTAAGTTATGTAGCACAAAAAATCTACTTTCCTTAAATATCAATAGGAAAATATTTAGAGCGCTTTGAAAGGAGAAATGCACTCGCGCTACTTAATAGGCATATAAATGCTTCATTAGTATCTATATTGATACTTATGAAAAAGTGCCAAACATTCACTTTATATATGCTATGGAGCCAAAACTACTATCCATACAGGAAAATAGTCTTGTAGTAATTCACAGCTTGGCTCCTTACCTTCCCAAATCCTACACTTACTATATACCTTACTTAATAAAATAATAAAATAGCTTTGATCACAAACTAACGTTACCATTTTACGCTCAATAACTCTCAGCTGAGTAAAAATTGCATGTGTTTAGTAGTTGGAGTCTGAATCTGTAGGTATAGCTACATTTGACATCATCAGCCACGACATGACTTACGTCCAGGCCGCATATACAATGATTACTAAGCAAAGAATTGTTATTTGAGGAATCGTAGTCATTTGGTTCAAATAATTTTTTTTAAATAATTTTGTTAAGAAAGGTATTACAAATTTTATTACGGTTCGGAAGATAAGAAAGCAAGCCGAAGATTTTCAGAACACCATTTTTCTGTATGAATAGTAGCTTAGAGCGGAGGATCTATTCAAATAAAACTTTTGTCAGTTTTACATAAGAACACTGCAAATATTTTGAAATATCAGGACTCCGTTGGGGCTCTCCTGTGGTAGGTAAGGAGTCTGTTTCATAGCTTGTGAAGTATTCTCGGGGGTTTTGGTACCAGGTAAGCTACCGAGCCGCCCAACCAATCGTGGGCTGAACCTTGACGTCATTTTCCAGTACCATGGCTGAGGGTCTATAAATAAGTCAGTAATTGGTGCAGAATTCGTCAAATTAGTTCATCTTTTGCAGACTTTTTCTACGTCCTTGATCGTTGGTTTCCTTTTGATTGCATGGTTATTGAGTAGCAGTTAAAAAAACCGTGCATTTAGTACCGAAAAGTCGATGCCATAATTTTGACCTGCCGCCACTTTGTCTGAAATTAATTTTTGTAATATTGGTCAAATTTCATTTAACTTTTGATAAACAAGCGCCGTTTGACATGGATGTAGATACATAAAAAGAGGCGGGCTTTCAGATGCTGTGTTGTACCTACATAAATAATTCATATTTTTATTGAAAAAATAATAATAATAGGTCTGTTCACGTACTCGAATTTGTGTGAATGCATTAGCACATTTTCACCCAAAAGCACCCAAACTCTGTTCACGTACTCAGAAAATGGGGGAAAAAATGTGGACGTCACACTTCCCCTTCAATAAAGTTATAGCCCAAAACCACCGAAGGAAAAACTCTGGTAACTTTTGTAACAACTGTCAATTGCAATCGAGAATTGTCAAATCGAGAATTGTCAGTTCGATTTTAATTATTTATTCACAAGTCAAAAATGGAAAGTGCGGCAGAATTTGAAATTGATGCGCACTGTTTCCCAGCTCGTATAAAAATCTACAAAATAGTAAGTAAAATGAATAGTTATGTTATGTTTGGCATTTTATTTTCAATTTAAAGATGTTAGCTTGACAATTTGTAGTTGTCATTTTCGCTTTCTGCCCAAGAGCACACAAAAGTTGTTCATGTACTTTCCAAATTTGATAGCTTCCCCTCCTACACATTTTCACACAAAAAAGCCCAAGAACGAAAACACCCGAGAAGTACGTGAACAGACCTAATAATAATTTCAAAATTTGTTTGAAAAGCATTAAATTTTTGTTTAAAATAGCCTGCCTATCTTCTACAAATAATTTCACAAATATAGACGTTTTTAAGTTTTGCAAAAGAGAAAGTTACTTTGTTGGGCCCGAAATTGATTAAGCAAATACCAAAACTTGTAAACTTATTTATAAATCAGTTTGCGCGGCAACGCATTAATATATAAAAAGAAACCACGAAGATATATCAAATTCTAACAAGCACATGTCTGAAACATATGCATACAAGGCCTGATAATAACTTTGCTACAGTCTATTAAGCTGCTGCACTTATCCCCTTATTTCTGCTAAAGTGTAAAAAGCAAGGGATTAGAATAATTAAAAGATATTGCTTCCATAAAGATAGTGCTATAACTGTGAAATTTTCCAAAATTAATGAGTTTCTAAAAGAAATTATTCTGAATTAAAAGATTTTTACATGAAAGGGACCAGGAAAATGGTGGCAACGGGCGGGGCCAAGGCGGCACTCATATTTGAGTCAAGAACAGTATTTCGTTTGAAGTAATCGTTGCAAATGAAAAGTCAATAAAGATTCACGAATCTCGAATTGTGTTCAGGGAAACTAATAAAAAAAAACCAGAACAGAAGAAATTTGTGTTTTTTTTCTATATTATTAAGCAAAGCTTAGGGGATACCCTATGATGCAAAGCACATCATGGCAGCAAGGAGATAGGGAAAGGATTAGGGGATATGAGGAGAGTGGCGGATGTGCCGATGTATGTCGCCCTTAAACTTCCGCAGATTGTTTGCCACACATTCCACACACATTCGCACTGTTCGGATAAAAAAGCATCACGGAATTTTACTGTACGGCCGAAAGTAATTTGAAGGGTTAAAGATGTGCACGCTTTGCAGCGCGAGTATTGCGCGCAGGAATCATTCTACAAGGGATTAGACTAGATATTTTATCAGAACATTGACCATGCATATAGCGATAAAGGAGCGACAGGCATCCAACATTGCGGCGGTGCTCGAGTGAGTCGATATGACAAGTTATTGCCAAATCGCCAATGAGCTTGAAGGCTCCCTTTTGGACAATATCCAATGAAGCTAAGGCTGTGAGATCAGCGCCGGCCCATAGATGGGAGTTGTATTCCATTCTAGGTCTAGTGTAGGACTTGTAGAGGAGCGCTAAATTTGACGGGTTGAAATATGTATAAACAAAAACAGCTTTCGTTCGCCCAGTAAAACAGCTAATTGGTGACTATGTAGGTACTTATCATGATTCAACGACTCTGTGACGAAATCTACGGAAGGCTGTAAAATATAGTGCAAGTAAAGTATCCAGTGCATAATTAGTCTGAGTGAGTTAAATGTATATATTTTACTTGGTTCCCAACCGCCTCTACTGGTCTAATTCTAAACCTTAAAGGTAATCAGACGTATCTATGAATTTCGTGGGGGGGGGGGGGTTATATTAAAAAATTCCCGCCCTCCCAACAAATGGGATGCAACCACAATTTTATAACTATTCTACGAAAAAAACTAAAACTGCTAAGCCTTTTGTGATTTGTATTTAAACTATATGAAAAATAATATACCCGTGTAAGTGGTTTTTGTAGGTATCATTCATGCTAAAACCTATTTATCTGTTTTAATTTTTATACTACCTTCACTCAGATGAATACACATTTTTTATAGGAATATAACTAGTGATTCAATATGGAAAATACGCTTTCGGCTCTCGAGCCCTTGTAGTGCGGGATACTGCAAGAATCTATGTTATGGCCACTATAATTTAGTTTATTCATATCGATTTCTGAATTGCAGCTCGCAATGATCATGTCCATCTTATGCAGATGGCATACAAATACGCATGCTTAAGTAGGCTCATTAGTCTACTTAAGAATTAATTTTAATTTGATGATGGATATGTGCTCCAATAATTACGAACTATAGCTGAAGAGCCCTGAAAAGTTGCAATATGTCACATTTTGGAATGGCGATCTTTATTTTCAAGTTCAAGTTCAAGTTTATTGAGGCTAAATACAAAAATATACACGTTTTCTTTTTTTTTTTTAAACATGACTTCTTAACTTAGATTTAATATATGTATATCTGCCTGACTTGCTCATATGCCTGGCTATAATGAAAGTGGATGTGTCCAACCTTAAAATTGGAATGGCGATCTTAATAATTTGAAGTTGCCATCTATAATTTTAAACGTATTTGAGATACCTAGCAAAGTAAAAATCCCATCTATTTTAACTATATGAAATCTTGCAACAACGTAAATTATATTGCGTATGTTCCCGTCGAATGGAGGTTGCCTTTATTGACAGCATCCGTGTGTGGGTGTGCCATTTCACCTTATCGGTGTGGACTACTAAACTTGTATCTAATAAAAAATTCTCAAGTGTTTTGTATCGTTGTGTGCCTGTATGTTGGAGTCACGCTCGTGTATGTGTGTGTGTGTTTGACTGGCTCGCAGATCTGGATGCTACCTCCACCTTCTCCGCTCATCTCCAACTCCAGTCATTCTGTTATATCGGTTGGTATTACATTACACTATTGGCGTAAAGGCTTGTAGCTCTTCAAGAAGTGGATAAAAAGGTCTGACACTTCGTGTAAAAAGACATTAAGCGCAAACTATTACACTATCTGGTTACATTTCATGAAGTGCCTAGGCTCATGAAGTGCTGAGTTACATCAATTGTCTACAACATATGGATGTTGAGATTTTGGGCTTCGAGTTTTGGCCCTACGTCGTGACCTACACAGCACAAATATGCATGTGGATTATTTTATGCCTTTTTCCGGTCTTTAGTTAATTTTTTTAATTGCTTAGAGTTTATGTGTGTGGTTCTTAACCTTTCTGTTATTAAGTTTACATCCCGTCATGCTCACCACGCGCCATATTTATTTCACTGATTTTTTGCATCTACAAACTTACCGATGTTTTCCTGCCTGTCGACTTACTGCTGATTTTCGGAGCTTTCAACTTGCCTAGTGTTAATTGGATGACGCCAAGAACACACTGTCCATTTTCTCGGTTGCTCCTTAACATGTAACATCTTTCATAAGACTAACATTTTTTCTCAGCACTTTCAGCAGCATGACTAATAACTCTTTTGCGCTTGCATTTTGCTCCTAACAGCTAGCAGCTAATAGTGAACCGAAATACGTCATCATCGGGCATTTAATAAAGGATGATTTTTAAAAAAACTTACGACTGCAAGAATTTTCTTGGCAAACGCGATACTGATAAAGCTGTGAACTCGTTTTATAATTTTCTTTTGCTCTCTTTTGCTCATTGCACTTCTACGTTTAATTGTGCTTTATAATGTTCAAGCATTTTAAGAAATTTATGAATAAGTCTTAGTTTTGCTACTTCAGTAGTTAAACATTAAACATGACCATTATGGATTTTTAATTAAATCGGCTCAAGTCGTTAACAGTTCTGACAAAAGTGAGGAGTCTATGCTCAACTGTGATGGATAGCTTTCAAGAATGAAACAGTGCTGATCCACTAGAGGCCGTTAGTCTTTTTGGTGAAATTTTTTTTCGTGATAGCCACGGTAATATTAACCTTAGTAAGGCTACCGAAGTCGCCGTTGCCTTCTAGTTTTTCTTGTTATAAACAATTGTCATCTTGTATATTTAATTTACCTTTACTCCGTGTGTTTCTGAAACTTTCTCTGATAAGGGATGGGATTTAATCACTCTAACACATAATTCATCATTTGGTTATCAACATTTATTTTATTTCACCAATTTACACCCCTTTTTTTTGTTTTGTTAATAGATTTCTATATTAGATTTTACAATAGGCATATTCACGCAATGTTGTATCAAAGAGTGTATCGTTGTAAAAGATTTGATTACAACCCAGTAAAGTAATACAACGCCTAGGCATATAAAATACAATACAAGGGTCTTGTATTTTTACATTCACAAATTGGCAGTGTAAACCGACTTATACAGTTGTACTTAGGTCAGATTGAACGTCAAATGTCATGGTGTACAGAGGGGGAGAGGGAGTGTCCTAGGACAATTTCCAGTGTGGCAAATGAAAGATCCTTTTGACGACTATGGACTGGTGTACTTATATTTTTTCTAGGTGGTCCTGGGTTGATTTAGCAGGGTGTTCAATTTACATCTCCTCGCATCACGGTTATCCCCCACAAAAAAAGGTATTGAAAATTTGTGAACCCAATCAGCATGAAACTTTCTGGAAACTTAATGAAACAACACCGAAAAACAAATTGGTGTGATCGATTTACTTTTTCGCCCCTAAATTACTTAAGAATAGTATTTGAAGTTCAGAAATTTGCTTTAATTATTTTCAATATTCGAACCTTTTTTGCGGGGAGAGGGAGGGGCGGATCAAAAAACCAACTTTGGATTCGTCTTTAGTTCGATGAAGGGATTAAAGTTATGAAAAAAAGTAGGGGTGGGGAATTTTAGGGTGGGTGTTGTTACCCAAACCCCCTCAAGCTCCAAATATGGCATGTGGGATGTCAAATTAAAGCCCCCGCCGAGCTCTATCGAATGGCGTTTTTAAATTTTCAATCCGGTATACTTCGTAGGGTATTTTTTCCACCCTCTTACATTTTACCTCAAAGCCACTTTTTCACTTTGTCGGACCCTGCATCATAACGAATGCCCCTAGAGAAAAAATTTTACATTAAAATTAAAGGTAACAAAATTCTCTATCTACTAGAATGTTTTTATTTTCAATTCGACACATTTTCTCACTGAGCTTTTCCTCCCGAATTTCAAAGTTTTTCCTCATCTGGGTCCCATATGCCCCTTTACTACATATGAGTTACTTATCAATTTTTTTTCGATCATAGGCATAAGAGTGCGATTACAAAACTTTTTCGTCTTCTAAAAAAAATTCCTCAGGAGCACCGTTATTCCGTAAAGAAAAATTGTAAATTTTTACATCATCTCACGGCAAAAAGCCGTCGTAAAAGGATGTTGTTATACTATTATTAAGTTTTCTCCTAAACTATCAGCCCGAGCGGAAAACTAATTATAAATAAACGTTCCAAGCAAAACAGGCTTCATTTTATCCGCTGACATTATACTGAAAAAGTGTATAATTAAGTAGTAATAGTAGAAAAAAAAACTTTGAGAACGACCAAAACGGTCAGAAAACGCCATGAAAAACCGGCATTTCCTTAATTTAAGCCGTTCTGTTGAGATACTTTTGTTTTTATCTCAGCTATTTTTAACCGGATCTTCATAATTCTTTTTTTCTATAATAAATATGACCCCTGGGAATCTTGAGGATTTTTTCAATTTTTTCCGGGGCCGGGGAGAGCTCCTACGGGGCCATTTTATCACCCTGTTACATTTCGAAGTAAGCTAAAGGCTAAAGGGTGTGTTCACTCTTTTTTGTAAATTCTTGTTGTATTTTTACATCGGTTTCACTTATTCATGAAAGAGTGAATACCCCTAATATGTTATATTAGATTATGCAACACGTTTAGTTTAACAAGGATACGTTATTTAGTACATGTACTAGTGCTTACAATTTTAAATTTACAGCCTTTTTCCGGGACTTCCGATCTTTATCATTCGACGAATTTTAAACAAACACCTCGAGGTTTGGGCTTGATGCCCCCTGGTACCCACGATTTCTTCAAAAGCTCTTTTATATTTTTATTGCTTTCTCACGACGTTGAAAAAAAGTACGTGAGAAAATGCGAAAAAGTTTTGGTAGCCATTCATATGCATTCAGAAGAAAATGAAATCTGATATGAAGTTCTGCGCGCGTCTTGAAATATTAATTCCAAGAAGGCGCGAACAATTTTTAATAATTGTATGCGTATGTTCATACAATTAGATTGGAAGAAGTAAGTAATGTACGTATGTACAGTGTATATACGGAAAAAAGTAAGAAGACACTGTATGTAGGTAAGTATGCATATCGTGTGAGTGGAATGTGTGTCTGATAACAAAATGCAATTTATGCTAAATTGCATTTTGTTGCAGTATGGAAATGCATTTTCAAAGCATTTTAAATTTTAAATGAAATTCTGAATGAATGAATTTAAATTAATTTTCAGGGTCAACTTTGCAATGCATAGATATATTGCATAGGGCAACATATTGGTGCATGGACCTATATGGTTGTTATTTAGGGCACGTGAGTATATATGTAGTACATAGAAGAAAGGCAGTAAATTCTATTGAGCTTACCTCAAGACTTAGTTCTGGCCTCGTCTGTCTACAATTTATACATCTATTCAATGACCTCAACATATTGTAAGCTTTGAAGTGTATCACAAAGCAGGACCGGAGTCTGCATATTTCCATCTTAATAATAGAAGGTACCTTTCGAAAAACACTTTCCGCGGAATTGTGCTTCGGTGCACCATGTTCTCAAAATATATTGGCGCTTTAGATTTCTTATGGTAGTGTACAATAAAGCTGTAAAAAACTCCGACCTATCCATACACAGTGATATCAACAGATGGCAAAAGCTTAAGACGCACAAACCTCTTTTGAATTATGGTCTGGAAATGCACGAGTCAAATTTACGTGTACCGAACGCGCAGATTAAAAGTCCGACAGACCTCATTTCAAATTTCGACCTAAGACATCTATAGTACAAACTAAATAAAATATGGACTAACCACGGATGTTATACGGACTCAATCTTCAGATATGGAACTTTGACACCGACTGTCGTTAGCCTCATGATATAGTTAATCACATAGTAATGGACTACCCCCGGCACAACACCCTCTTCGGAAAAAATATTACTATGTCTTTTGTTTGAAAAAGAAACCTTTGTAGACTCTTTTTAATCCATAATTAAGGGGAACTCTCATTAACTAGATTCGACAAGCCTGTAAATTTCGTTATTTAACTTCGCTCCCTTTCCATCGAAGACAATAATGATCCTATTGCAACTAACACTAACTAACTAACTAAGTCAACTAAGACTCAAATATGAGTTCGTCCCAGGTTTCATTTTTCACTTCGTAAAGTCGACAATGCTCGCTATCACTGTTTTCCTATCTTCTGAAGTGATGTCTTAAATATCATTATCATTATCATAGTATATTTACCATGGTTAATGACACGATAAGCTCTACATTAGCATCTATCGTACGCACGGAAAAACGAAATCAAAACCGAAATCAAAACCGAAATCAAAACAAAAATTTAAATTTAAATCAAAATTTTAAGATTTAAATCGAAGAAAAGAAAAGATAAAGAAAAACAACAAATGACAACAAATGCGTGAGTCTCGCACACAAATAAAATTTTACCCCAGCAACCTAACAAGAGGCCGTCTGAAAGCTCCAAGAACGATTTTCCTGAACAATGTAAGAACCTGCTAAAAATGATGTATGCAATCTGGGTAAGCCTTTCCTGCATTCTTTTCAGCATGGCTTTATGAAATGTAAATCTGCTGCGACTAATTTATTAGAGTTTACAAATTTCTGCATTTCTTCTATTGAAACCGGAACGCAAGTTGCTTGAATTTTCGCGGATTTCAGTAGAGTATTTTACTGCATCAGTCACAAACTTTTAATTCATAAGTTGACTGGTTTTGGTTTTCCTACTGTTATATTCGGTGCAGCTCTTTCTGACGAAATAGATAATACTTCTGGCATTCCTCAAGGCAGCCATCTTGGACCACTCCTTTTTATAGCTTACATCAAGGATGTAGGTATCTCTGATTTGGGGTAATTCAAGTATACTTTGCTATGCTGATGATGCCAAAATCTTCCGCATTGTTTCTAATGAAAACGACTGTGGAATTTTAAACTTGGACTTAGACACCTTTCATAAACAATATGATATTGACTGTCTTCCTCTCACATTCGTTAGACCCATTTTGGAGAATGTCAATCCGGTCTTGTCTCCCTTCTATGCTGTATATATAAAGCACGCATCGAAGCCGTGCAGCGGAGATTCATGCGATTTGCCCTGTGTGGACTTTATTAGGACCACCCTATTATTCTACCTCCATATGTAGTTCCATATGTTGAAGGTTTAAGCTCTTTTCAATGGATTCTCTTGAGATGAGTTGTTTGTGCATTTCAGTGTATAGAAGGAGTGTAAATTGCCCTGAGGTCTTAAATAATTTCAATATATCCGGTCCAGTGCACTCCTTAAGGAACTACGACTTCTTTGTTGTTCCTCAGCATAGTACAAACTATGGCATGCACGAGCCGATTTCATTAATGTCTCGTATGTTTAACCATTAGTTTGATTGCATTGACTTTCATTTCTCAAATAGTCAAATAAGAGATGAGTTAAAATTACTTCTATTTTTTTTTTATTATTATTATGTATACGTTTTTTTCTGTATTATTGTTATATATGCTCTTTCTAAAGTCAATAATCAGATCTTTGGTGAAGTTCTAAAAATAAAAAAAAACAAAAACCTTTTTAGCAGCGTGAAGAGGCCGAATCAAGTTAGCTATTATAGATATATAGGTTTGTCTGTACTGTAGTTGCAAACTTTTAGATGAAAAATAAAACTCTCTGCTTCAGTTATATTTCCAGCGGGCATCCAAGCAAAAAAACCTAAACGAGACACATGACCAATGCGACATTTAATTTCCTGGAGAAGCTAGAATTCAGCTTCGTGAAAGCGCACGGTAGTCTTACTTTTAAGATATCTGTTCATATGTAGTCTTGAAAACTGCGACTTCTTTTGAATTACTAAATATAGCAATAACTATATATTGCTACAAAACAACTTACCTCGTTCTCACCGTTTTCTTGTATGAATTGTACAAACGTGATCTCGATGTCAGCGTCGAATCAGTTGGGGTCGGATGTTTGCGATACACAAAGAGTTGGATTATTCAAAATAAAAGTGGAAATCCTGCCATTCCGGACTTAGATACAGTGTCCATAAAATATTGTGATATTCCATCATTTCTCCAAATTCGGAATAAAGTTACGTTCGGTGGACAATGCATCATCGATTACACAAGACAAAATTTTTCTAAGGGCGAAATTAAAAGGCCTCTCAGTACGCACAATGCCTAACTTTCCACTACATTTTGAATTTGCTGTGTGTAATTATTTCTGGGCTCCTCCTAATAGGTTATAATCGGATTTCGCCGCATTTTCACACTCTATTTTTCGTGTTCAATTTAAAGATTGACTTCGTCCACAATTTCATAATAAACTGCAACCGCGGAACTGTTAGCACTACACTCAAAGATGCGCCAGTTATTTTGCTTTAATATAGTTAAAGTTTTCACAATTAACTCTAAAATAAGTTATTTTTTATTGTGGGTGATTTCAGAATCTTGATCAAAATAACGTTAACAGTTCCCAAGCTTGTCATTTTTTTCAGATGCTGCATATCGGAAAATAGACATCAAACAACAGCGGAGTATCGAACCGAACTAAGGACCCGTTCCAATGCCAAGCCAAGTCCGCTATTACAATTCCGCTCGAAAACTAGTCAAAACCAAATAGACCACTCGAGCCAGCTTTACAAAGTCTGAGCTAGTGAGCGCCGCGGGAAAGCACAAAGTATCTATAACCCCAAAAGAAAAATTTAATAATTCTGAAAAAGAACAAAAATTTCTAACCTGAAAAGAATAAAAGTGACATGAATTAAAATTGAAAGTAGAGATAAAAGAAATCCTCTGATATTTATGAGAACAAAAATGAACGAAACATTTTGACAGTTGTACTAGAGGAAAGAATAATTGAAACCATTTTTAACATGAAGTAAAAATAAAAGTAATTAAAATATTTTTGACATGTACCTATTAGGCAGAAATAAATTAAAATTTATTTAATTCCTGTGAATTAGAAGCACATAAAAACCAAGTAAAACATAAGAAAGTATTAAAATGAATTTTAACATGTATTAGGTAGAAACAAATTAGAAATAGTTTTGATAGTTTTGACATAAGTAAATGTAAGATGTATTGAAAACCAAAAATAGTTGAAACAATTTGAACTTGTAAAGATAGAGTTCATTAAGTAAGCTTAGGTGAATGTGGTACAAAAAAAATATGTAACGATAGTAAGAAAGTCTCTTCCATTTTTTTTTTGTTTTTTTTTTTGAGACTCTGTTCTGGTCGGTCTGTCAAAGGAGACGCAAAGTTTTTGGTCAGAAAGGAAAAAAATAAAGAAAAATCCGTAAGAATCCTAACCATCGCCAGTTTTTTTTTCGCTCACCTCAACACAACAAGACAAGACTTATTAAATAGTGCAACACGCTATTATTGGATGAATCGAAGTCCCTCAAATAAGACTTTCAAAAGGGACTAGAGCCCCGCTGTACCAGGCCCCATCGCAGAAGCCTCATCTATCAGAGCTGTCCATATAACCGAAAGCTACGTTGATTCTGTATAAATTCAGCCTCTGGACAAGCCTACCACTATACCACGCCCTACGCATACCCGGGAAAAGAAGCAGGGAGCAAAAGGTAAAATTGTAAAATATTCAGCGTTCGCTGGCCAATCCAATTCAAACGTTCGAACAACGGCATAATACACTGGAAATCGCTCGGCCAAGTGTAAAGATGAAATAATTTTTGTGACAATATACATATTATCAGCACTTTGACAGCAATTGACACTTATCACTTGCAATGATGTGAATTTAACGTACAAACTATTAATAAATGAAGCTTTTTAGTTTGTTCTAGAAATCATCTTCGAAGAAATTTAGAAATAGTAAAATAAAAAAAAAATTATAGCTAATAAGAAAGTTCAAACGATTCAATACATACTTATCTTTCTATGTTGGGTGATTAAATAAAATGAACAGTAAGCGAAAAAAATTTACCCCTTCGCGCCCTGCTATTATTGGTTTTAAGTGTAATTAAACATATTAATTTAAATTGCTTATTAATTCAAAAACAAAAGAATATACCATGCTAAAAATTGATAAAATTGAAATCTGAACGTAAATAAAAACAATGGTCCCGGCATTCAACAAATTTAATTGTTACTGAATGTTTTGTATTGTATTGAATTGAATTCCATTGGAACAGTAACTGAATAATGAGAAAAACATTTTATAGTCTGAAAATATGATAAATTTTTTTTCTCAGGATGTGTTTTTGCTTCAATATAGAAAACGAGTAATAAATACATTTTGCAGAAACTAGGCCAACAGGGACAGACTAACAAAAGTAGTATAACTGTATGCAATATGAAATAAAACAACAAATACAAATAAACTTAAACTTTATTGGATCAGCTACGCATACAAATAACCTACAATCTACTCTGTACTTATAAATCCTTGTAACTCTTACAAAAATTAAATGTCGATATCATTGCATATGTAGTGGCGTAGTGTGAGGGTGACAAAGGGGGCCATGGCCCAAGGCGGCACAGATGTGGGGGCGGCAGGTAGTGGCCGAGCTGGATTTTTCTGTCTGCGTCAGTACATCAGTGTGCTCAGTAAATAAGCGCCTCACAGACGGTATTGTAAGAGAAACGAGAGGAATCGGTAAGTTACGTTAAATGCTTGTATAAAGAACTTGAATTTCTATTGAACCACCAAGACGAATTAGGAGGAGGCACATTTTTGGCGACGGAAGTAGAGATACCGTAAGAAATAAACACCAAGTAGATCATAAAATTTTATGGAAAACATTGATCGATTCTACGAAATGTTAACATCCATACTGAACTGTATATTCTACGCATATTGAAGAAGTTATTAAAGATTTTTTATACAAAAACTTTGGGAAGTATATGAAAAGTTTTCAAAATAGCATCAAATAGCACAGGAGCTTATATCACTAGGACATTATAAGAAAATAGGAAGGAACATCAAGGAAATGGAGCTAGAGTTTATTAAAAGGAAAGGTAGGTACTATAATGGAAACTAGCTAAGAATGATTAGTACGAGGCACAGGCATAATATGGTAGAACTTCACATTAAATGAGGATAAAAAAAACTAAACCTGCATTGCCTTATTGAAAATAATTAAAACGCGTCAAGTCTATACCAATATCATTCTATAATTATCCGTTCAAATGATGGTATATTCCATCCCAAGGAAGACTATACTTGATTGTGTCGAACAGTCCCAGTCTATGATCCGAAGTTATTTAACATTACTTGTATACAGAGAGGAATAAATTATTTGTGTCTCTTGACAATGTAGACAAAGTACTTTTTACAGTTAACAACATATTTTACAATTTATATTAATAGATACTGAACATCATTTTTGTATTTTGAATTTATTGACATAAATAATTCAAAATAAAACAGTTCAATGACAAGTAAACTATCCCTAGTATCCAAGCCCTAGAACGTTCAACAGATATTCTTAGGAAATTTGCCTGTCCGAAGAATCAGTTCTGTGGAATATTCCCAAAAATGTCAAAAGAATTTTATCGGATTGTCACGGGGTTAAAGTTACGCTGTCCGAGAAAAACATGCCGTCATTATTCTAAGGAATTTCGTCAGAAAAAATAAGAACTATGTTTTTGGAAACGTACATTCAAATTAAACAAAAACAACAAAGATGGTCTCTCATATATGTATGTACATACATACAAACATCATATTATTGACAAAACATCATATTAATGACAAAACATAATACCTATTATTATTAATTATACGCCATGGAATTCATATCCAAATCGAAAATACTTCGAAGAAAGTCACAAAGTGTTTGCATTTAAGTTTAGGCATCTGTTTCTAAAAGACTATTAAAATTTTTATAACATTGTTGAGATAAAACTTATCAAACTTATCAAACCTCTTAACTACTAACACATCGATAAAAACACTCTAATCTAAACGAAAGTTTTATTAAACCCTCAAAACTCTTTTTAAAGTTAACAAAACATAGCAGAAAAAATACGATTATTCTTAAGAAAATATTTGTAAGCGTATCATCGATTTGTATTATAGAACGATTTGTAGAGCTTAAAAATATCATTGAAAATCTATATGAAAAATTATCGACACTTTACCTTAAAAAACTATATATATATACCGCAAATTTCTTAATGCTAAGTGATATTTAATTTTATTTCATGCCCGAACATCATCAATAATTTTGTATAGAAAATTTAGTGACAACTGAAAAATTTGCCTTGCTAATATTGTCATATCAATATACTTGAAAATTGTATTTAAGGTCAATCAATATACCAAAAAAGCTTTACATCTCCATCCCATAAAACAGAATTCAACTGATTACGTATTCAAAGCGTGAAAAGGCAAATCCTTGAGCAAAAATTACAGCTTTGCATCAATCATTCTTAAAGGAAATAAGATCGCTCAAAAGCATCGAATTTGCTTAAATTTTTATTCAATGTAATGCTTTCATGTAGCTCCATGGTGAATTGAACTTTATAAATTGGAATTAAGTGAAATGATAATATATTAGTATGTTCCCCAGGAAATTCAAAATGCTAGAGAGGGGAGCAGAAGCAAAGCTGTGCTCAAAAAGGGATTATTTGAAAATGTTGCTTTATGTAGACCCCATTTCCTTTTTAAATGCACAACGAGTTGAAATGAATATTTTGAATGTAATCTGTATTTTCTGATAACGAACAAGTAAATGTGTATCTCAATATTTTTGTATGAATACTTTGTATTTTATAACGCACGTTTTTACAACAAATTTACCAAGGATGTACGTATATATACATAAATATATGTGTATACATAATATGTATGTACGAAACGTTCCTTCTCTATGCTTGAAAAGTGAACTTAGGCGTAGAATTTAAGTAAGCACAGATATTTTTTCCAGATTTCCACGTACGGGCTGTTTCAGAATTATTTTGAAATACAGATAGTAGTCATTTAGAGATAACCAAAAAAGTATATAGCAACCGTTAGCCAACTCTATTGCTTTCGGATATACAAAGTGAAAAATATACTATTAGAAAATTACTTAAGCACTTTATATTTTCCGAAGTAAAAATAGTTACTGTATTGCTTACAAAACACAATTCGGACTATTTTAAAAGATTCGCAATTGTGCGAAAATGTTTTCTACAAAATTTCAATTCTCTGCGTGGATGTGCTCTCAATTAGCATTGTTCAATCTGTCAGATATGAAATTTACATATAAAAGTTCTGCGCAACACTTCAAGTTAATGTTCTCTTAAGTTATCGGTGAACAAGAATTTTAAAGTGAAAATGCCTTTTACGAGGGCATTTTGATAAGGCGGTGACTTTTTGAATAAAACATATTGTTTTCGGGAAAAAAGTGTTTTATTTTTCAACATATTCTCCTTTAAGATCGATAAATTTAGTCCAGCATTTTTCCAATTTTTTTATTCCATCCGAATAATAGGTTTTCTCAAGGTCCTCAAAATCGGCGTTTGTTTCAGTGATGACCTCACCGTTAGATAGACCCAAATCTCTTACGCTTAGCTATTTCTTCAGGTTTGGAAACAGGAAATAATCACAGCGGCTAAATCTGGAGAATATGCTGGCTGTGGTTGCAATTCGTAGCCCAACTTATATATTTTTAAAATGGTGTGCGCCGATGCATTGTCTTGATGGAACAGCACTTTTTTCTTCGCCAAATACGGTCGTTTTTGCTTTAACCCAATATTGAATCTGTCCAAAAGCTCTGAATTATATTCGCCAGTGATCATTTTACCCTTTTCAAGATAATCGATGCGAACGACACCGCGTGTATCCCAAAAAAACTGTGGCCATGACCTTGTTTGCCGACAGGCCCACCTTGGCCATCTTTGGTGCACGTTTACCCGGTGAAAACCACTGTTTTGATGGATCCAAATTTCGTCCACGGTTACGAAACGATGCAAAAAATTTTTCAGATTGCGACTGAGCATCACCAAACACACTTTTGAAGTCACCTGGTTGCGCTTATAATCGTGTGTGAGCAATCGCGGCACCCACCGCGCGGATAGTTTTTTCATGTCGAAATATTCATGTAAAATGTTATGTACCCACTCATTTGAAATGCCTACAGGCTCCATCTCACGTACTATTCTCCGATCGCCCAATATCATTGCATGGATTTAATTGACTATTTCTGGCGTGACGACCTCTTTTGGGCGACCTGAACGTTCGGTGTCACTTGGGCTAGTATAACCACAAGGAACTCAGTGAACCACTATTTCACCTTTGGATTTGATAGTGCAAAGTTGTATAATAGTGCATAGTATTTGTCAAGCCCTACTCTGGTTTCCGTGATGGTTTTCCTTACACAGAATATAATGTTTAATCATCACACAAAATTCAATTTTCTCCATTTTCGTTAAAATTCACGAAGTTGTCTGCTTTGATTGGTTATCAAACACAAACAAATTGACGCAGCTTGCCCAAAATTTGACAGTAGTCTATTAATAGATAGCAGTTGGCGGAAGAAGTGTTGCATTTAAAGTTAAGGCTGAATTACAATGGACGCAACGGAACGCAACTGAACGGTGTGAAATGTCAAATTTACACTGTACAAGTGAAAAAGCTAGAATTGGTCTAAGACCAATTCTTATGATACCCTAGATGACTGAACGTATGAAATTTCGTATGGTCACCCATTTGAGCAATTTTGATTTTTTGCATTGGTTTCTCGCATATATTTCTAGAACGGCTCGTCGGAGAGGAAAAATGATTATAATCAATTTTATAGGATGTCTTATTCTGAAGAAGTTTTTAGTAAAATAAAAATGTCGTTTTCAAAGTATATGTAAAAAACCAAAATTATTATATGGCAACACCAAGAAGGGGTTGCCCGATTTAGCCCATTTTTGAAATTTTATTTTCTAATAGTATGAAAACACAGTGCACCAAATTTCAGCTTTCTATGTTCTGTGTTCTCAGGTAGTGTCCAAATATATCGTGGAAAATGACATTTTTGTATGGCAACCCCACGAAGGAGTTGCCCGATTTGTCTCATTTTCGAACTTAATTTTACTTTTTTTTTACTGTCCGTGTAAAATTTCAGCTTTCTAGGTGAACGTGTTGTCGAGTTATCGTGCGCACGGACGGACGGACGGACGCACGGACATGCAAAAATCAAAATAACTTTTAATATTATGCGTGGGTGTCCAATTCATTTTGCTCTACCATCATTATTTCGAGGTGTTACAAACGGAATGACAAACTTAGTATACCCCTATAGATTTCATCTAGGGTATAAAAATGGACGTTTACTGCACGGGAAATTCAAAAAGTGACAGACTTATCAAACTACCCTCGTAGTGGACACTTTGGCAACCGGTGTGTATGGTGTACATATATATTACATTTATCGATTTATTTATTAACACTTAGTGGAATATGTTTTTAGACATCTTTGTTGGAGAAAAAAAAACACTTGCTCCGATTCCACAATAATTTTATTTTAAAAATGAGTAACAGCCTACGCGTTTCGTCTGCTTAAGACATCATCAGGGCTTGCACTAAAACTAGATCTGGGTTAACAACGTAATGCTAATTGCATACATACATACATGCTACGCTAACCGAGCTACATGCACATGCTAAGAGCTATGTAAATGCATACAAACCGAGTTAACCAAGTTAAAAATTTACAATTTGCTGAAACTTAATTAGGCTTGGATTTAAAAATCAATCTGATCATTCCACAAAGCATAACCGTCATCATCAGCCTTTCTGATTTCGAATATTTCATATCTATCCAGTACTGGTCCTCCATCAATATTATGTAAAAGTTTTATATTTTGTGTAGCACATTTATGTCAAGTAGATTTTAGATGTTAGGCAAGACCTGAAGTTGGATTATTTGAATTTGATGAATTAACCCTGAGCAATGTACATATATATGTAAATAGAGAGCCCCAGCAGAAGGCGCCCCAGCTATCAGGCTCAAATCGTGCATTTATATTTAGATGTTTTAAAAATTATTCAAATTATAAGCTTATTGAATAATCTTCCTACAAAATTTTTAATCGGTACATACCTAACGCGTGAATTTTCAGATACTAGTAGTATTTTAATAAATAGAAAATTATATTTTAGTATGTTATTAAAATTTTTAAAAGGATTTCTTAGATTTGCTTGGCACTTCGAGGATTAAAGTGAACAAGAAAACCATGCATTTTAATTTCTTAGTACCAAGAAAGATTTAAAAATTTTCAAAGACTTCAAAATACTTTTCTACTATTTTAGCCTTTATCGGTTGAATGACAGCATACAGGAACTTTTCGTAGTACCAGACAGGGACAATATTAGTCTAATGTGGCTAAGCCAAAATATTACTTTTTAACAAGATTACAATGATTTATACTTATTCAAGAAGGCTATTTTTGGATTGTCCGGTACAACAGCAAAATCAAAAAAAAAATCTTGATTTGTTATTCCACCACACAACTCATTTGATTTTGGGGACAGGTTTCATGTCTTGATTTTGACTCATCAACAGGTCCCAAAAAACGAAATTGAGTGACTCGAAAAGCAAATGAAAAATAGAAAAATGAAAAGAAATGAAAAAAAGAATTAAAAATTTTGATAAAAATAGACCATACAATTTTAAATTAAAAGAATTCAAAAAGTAAAAAACAAAAACAGATTAATTCGAGAGAATTAAACCTGTGTAAGCTCGCAGTGGGCTGAATAAAGAAAAATAAGTGTTTCGTATTAATATTATATAAAAAAATCCACAAACTAACTAGTTTTACTTTTTAAGTACAAAAAATTTTATTGTATATTTTTGTACTATTTTCTTGATAAAAAAATAATGTACAGTGATAAAACTACGATTTGTGTAAGTACCACAATGTTTCCACTATTATTACTATAATTCTAATGATCGTCTACAAGTGAAACTATTGATATAAATAGGGAAAAACAAAAATACGGTATTATAATGCTGTGAAGATTTTGGATTAGTGATGATTACTGAATTATTGAATTATTGAATTTAATGTGTCAAATGATGCTAACGAACAAAAAAGTATATTCAATTGTGAAAGTTCTAATGACGATGATAGAATAAATTTTCTGTAGAATAAGTAACACCGACTCCGATGAGGTTTAGTACCAGATAAACTTATCAGGACTCTTGATAATCCCAGTGGGAAAAAGAAACGCTCAAACATAAATCTCAGAGGGCTTCTTCGGAAGTTCTGAACGCAGAGGGAACCGCTCAGTTGGAGATTCTAGGGAAGCAATCTTGGTGCGCTTACAGATAATGCAGAGGGAATAAAATTTCAGCTTTTTTTTGTTGTGAATACGCTACGTTTGATAGTGAACCTGTACGAATAGCAAGGGGATATTCCTAAAGGAAAGAAACAAACGGTATTGTCAACAATTTACTAATTAAATGAAACCACACACTTCAATTGAATACTGAAGAATGAAAATTCTACTGTGCTCTCAGATGCATATGACCATAGATGGCACAAGAACTAGATGTCGCATGCAGTACCAAAAAAGTATAAAAATTACTGTGGTTGGATGGTCCATTCCGGAATGGACCACAACATTTGAAATGATGTATACGTCGAGTGATTTATATTTTTTTCGTATCTGAAGTGTTGAGGAAGTCGATCAAATGTATACAAAACTGCTATTATAAAAACATTTGCTTTCGGCACGCTCTAAAACATGTTATGGTCCATTCCAGAATACTCTACCCATTTCACAATCTGTATACTCTGCTCTGGTATGCCATGCGACATCTAGTTCTTGTGCCATCTATGATATGACTCATATCTTCTCATATAGCTGATGCGTAAATCAATGACAAGATCTGCGTCCGCAAAGATTGCTTTATATATGTTAAAAGAACGCTTCGAAAAAGATATTTTCTGCCTATGGTGTGGAAGTGCTTGACATATTTCCCGCTGGGATATTATAAAAATAAAAGCATTAGATTTTATTAAATAATATAGCAGGTAAATAAGCATTGAACTGCAGTACCAACCACTAATATTTAAACTAAGCCTCCATTACATATTTGGGAGATCTGATAAGTTCTAAATATCACATCATGCCTTTAAGCTTTTCAGAAATAAGAACGGCTTTTGCGTATTTTCTAACTTCGCTAATTAAATACTTAGAATTCGAAAGTCAAAAATTATTAAAAGCACTTTAGATGTACCCTATCGCTAGAAAATTGTGAAGTTTGGCTGTTATTACTAGTAAATCGTAGTGGGATAAAGTCCATTGTTATTACAAATCCATTGGAACTGAGACGTTCCTAAGTTTCAAATCTCCGATGGAGATAATTTGAACCTGATCAGCTGTCTACTGAAAATATTTTTTTTATAATGCATGTAAAGAAACAGCATTGAGTTCATCTGAGTCCAATACAATCGAGACATGTAATGGCGCACTGTTTTCAACGTTTGAACTCCTGTGCCAAGAACTTCGATAAATACTTGACAAGTCATGAAACAGAAATCCATATGAGCGTATACTGGTCCCAGTCTCTAAAATATTTTATATTGATTCTTATAGAAACGTGTCTAGACATTTATTCTATATACGCTAGCTATAGAGCCTAAGTTGCTATCCATACAGGAAAATACTTTTCCAGTATTTTTAAGCTTGACGCGATACCTTCCCAAAAGCTGCACTTAATATATATGTACCTTATTTAACAAAATAACAAAATAATTTTGATCAAGTGAGGTTAGGTTCGTTGTGGCTAGTGGTGCCTAGCCTGCTTCACTTAGACCTTCAGTGGATCCATTGTGTCCTTCGCCCTCATGGGATAATCTTTAAGACCGCCTTACATTCATCCTGCATCTTTTATAAATCTCAGGATACATCAGAACTCTTTACTTTGTAGCTGCTCCAACCTTGAAAAGAAGTATCTACCTAATAGCCTACCTCTTTTATTCATCACAAAGGAGCACTCGCAAAGTACGTGTGAACGGATTCGATTTCCTCGGAATCCTTATAGCTCTTGCAGAAATCGTTCCTCGCTATTACTAGTCTTGTAGAATGGTCTTCTATGGCCCATAGTTGTGATTAAAAAGTAACCTTACCATTTTATATTCAATTGCATGCATAACATATAACATATGTATGTGGGGAACATGAATCATGAAATTGAAAGTCGACTCAGTCCAAAGTTCAGAATAGAAAGCAAATTCATTTAGCGAGAACGAGACAGGAAATCGATACCTCGACTTTGGATGCTTCTTCCAACATGGTCTGCATTTGAGTTTGGATTAACCTAAACCTGACCATTGTTAATTATGAAAAGGCTTTCGACTCAGTAGATAAGTCTTTTTCATGGGTACCCATTAAACTCAAGAAAGGAGTGGGGATAGTCTAATGTATATTTACAGAGAGGTGAATAGATTAATCTCTTCTACATCAAACGTTCACAAATTTTCAAATAAAATCGTGTCATACCGATGATTTCAGATTCCTCAATTTTCTCCGACCTTAATAGTTTCTGTATCAAAAAATCCAAAAGTCATTTGCCTACAGCCGCGTTGATTTATATCTATACACCAACTCGAAGTGTTGCAGTTCTTTACAATGAAGCAATTGCAATCTTTAATATTAATTGTTTATGTCTTTGTTTTTATATTCCTTGTAATGATCGAGTTCTAAACTAAATGTCGGATATTATAAAATCAGGGCGACAAAAAAAAAATTAAATTGGATAAGTCACGAATTTCGGCATATAAATAGTATAACCTCAACATAGTAGGCCAGGCCCTAGACTGAAACCAACAAGATTAATGCATTTCGTACCACATAAAAGAGAGCAAGGTTAGCGGAAGCCGCATACAATGAAAGATGAGCAAAAGCTGTGAGATTAGATTAGAGAGATTAAGAGCTTTCGTCTTCTGTCCATCAAAGGATATGGGACCCACAAGTAGGTAAGCATTTGAGGGTTGGTGATGATGTTAATTAATTATTTCGACGACCTATTTTCCACCGATTTCAGTGATATAGACTGTCATTGTCATATAATAGTAGTATTAATTGATCATTTTAAAAGGCTTTTGTGCACTACATATCCTCGATGCTAAATATCTCACTTACTCATTCTGTGATAATTCCATATGGAACGGATAGGATATTTCGTACAACTAAGATTTTCGAAGAATTTTGGTTAGTTATATTCTCTGTTCCCGTTAAAATTTATGTTGAGGTTCTTCCAACTTATTACATTAACATTAAAATCAAGCACGGCTATAGCTTTTCGAAATTTTATCGAGTCCATATAGCAGGTCAATTGCATTTTAAATAATTTAATTGAAGCTATTCGACCAAATTTATTCTCATAAACTTTTAACTATGGTAGTTGTTATGTAAAAAGGTAATGGGAAATAGTAAGCGAGCACTGAGAGAGGCTATCATACTAGGACATCCCTTAATTTTCATAGTTTTTTGTCTTCTATTTGCATAACGATGTGCAACAAGTTATAATCCTTAGAATTGTTTCAGCCGAGATTGGAAATATGTAGGCCTACTTTGGGAAAGTATTTTTACTAGCGCTTTCCCCGTAATTCTCTATATCAATGATGAAATCGTGTATCCCTACAGACTGTAAAATTCTTATGGAACATACTGCCCGACTGTTCCCTTCAAAATGTTGAGGTACATTTTTTTCTCATATGGTATTTGAGTATTTAAAACTTGTGTTGCAATAACTCTTGCTTGTAAAAGGTCTACTTGACCATGAACTGCTCTTATTACTACATTTTATGATAATAATATTGACCGTATTTATCCAGTTTGACATATATTTCTTAGTTTTGCAGTTTAAAGCCTTCCTTGGAATAATGTTATCAACCCACTTATTTGAATCGGCTGAAATTGATTTATTTATGCTTGCTTAAAGCAAGACGTGAAAGTTTCTGAATTGCTTCCAATTTTGATATTTTGAAGGAGACAATCTATTCCTCTGAAATTGGATAGCCCCATTGAAGTGATAAGCGCGAGTCGCTACTTGATCTTTATCTCAAAATTGATAAATTAGCTGAAATCTCACCTAAGTTAAGTTCCACTTTATATTATTTTCGAATTGTAACTTGTAACATCAAATTTATAATGTTTTTTTCGCCCTCAGATAAGATTGAAATGGCTGGAGCTGAGAGCTCAATTATGGCCAGGTTTACAATTTCATTGAAGGCATGAGCCTGAATAGAAGTGGCTATAAAAGATTTCTCGCTTCAGATGTAATACATACCTATAAATAAGAAACAACAATTTTTGAATGTTGCTTTCTGAAGTTGGATATTAAAACTTAGTTATTTCGTGCTTCGTTAATGAGTGCAAGGCGCACTAATTGCCAAGTTTTCTTAAAATCGAAAATATCGGTATACGATCAGATACAGTTCTTTAATTATTGCACTGTATAGATAAAATAAAAGCTGGAAAAAGAAAATTTCACATACAGTTGAAAACCCAGCTAACCGCAAAAAGCCTACTAACCACCTGACGTTTCCAGAACTGTCGTGTATTGAATCATTATTTATAAAATTGATTCACATTATCTTATCCCATGGTTTGGGGAGAAAGTTTGAATTAGATATTCTGTCGAAAAAACTCCGAAATAGGTTGTCTTTATTTGTTATTAGGAAGCACATCTTTATGTGTATCTTAAGTCCTTTACACGTTCATATAATTAGTAAAAATGAAAGAACTATGGAAGCAAATGAAAGTGAAAAATGAAGAACCAGTGAAGTTGGAACATGATTATGATGAGTGTTTAGCAATGTTGTCTAGCGAAATAATAAAACTGAAATTTTACCTTATATTTGTTTTATATTAAAAGTATTCTAACAATTTTGGCTACGACATTTTGTTAAAATTCAATGAGCTACCAATTATAATTTAAATTTACAGAAAAACTACAACCACAAAATCTCAATTTCAATTTAATGCAAGAACTAGAATTAACTTCAAAGTAAGTAAAAAAGCTAGAATTGGTCTAAGAACCAATTCTTATGATATCCTAGATGAAGGCCCGTATTAATTTCGTATGTCGATCTATCTGTGGAAGTTTGATTTCTGAAGTGTTCTTTCGCTTATATTTCTAGAACGGTTCCCCAGACAGCAAAATGATTATGACAAACTTTATAGGAATTCATATTCTGAAGAACTCTTCTGTACATTAAAATCGTTTCGGACTAATCGTTTTCACGGTGTATGTAAAAAAAACAAAATTCTTATATGACAACATCAAGAAGGGGTTACGCGATTTAGACCATATTTGAAATTTTAGTTACAATCTCTACGAAAGCACCATGTCCCAAATTTCAGCTCTCTATATTTACGAGTTCCCAGGCAGTGTTCAAATATAGAGCAAAAAACGAATTTTTTGTGTGGCAACCCTACGAAGGAGTTACCTGATTGCACAGTGGTTCATCCCATAAGGCAAAAATAAAAAGGGGTACATCGAAATTTCTCCCAATCAATGAGCCCAATATCCGACCCTTACACAGCTATAAATATACACAGTGTGTCGCAAAAATAACCGAACTATTAATTTAGACCATAAAATACGTGGCCCCATCTATAGAACGTTAGCATCATTAGAAAGATACGTCCATGTTCTTTCAAATGCACCCAAGTTCATGCAAATCGGACGAGGGGCTTCTAAGTTTTTTTTAATGACGTTATGCTTGGTGCATATGTCGTAAAAACATAACATCGAGCATATTTCAAATTTTGTGTTAAACTCGAGCTGAGATCCACATATTGTTATAAAAAGTTTATGTAAGTCATATACACGTTTATAAGTGGATAAAACGATTGAAAGATGGTCGTGAAAATTTGAAGGATGATCCAAAACCTAGACGTCCAGAAGTTGCAAATCGTGCTTAACTAGTTGAAAAAGTTGGTGAAATTATTGCTATCGATGAAAATTCTACTACTGTGACAATGGTGGCAGAAGAATTTAATACTATTTAGGCCATTTTTATCGTCTATCGTCGAGAATTGTTGTAGTTTATCCCGAATATTATGCTTGAAAACAGCTGTTTTTTGGCACCATAATGCACCACAACACAAGATCTATAAACTCCATGAATTCTTAAATAAAAAACAAATTTATGTCCTCGATCGCCCACCGTACTCGTCTGATTTATCACCGTGTATTTTCAATTCCCTAAACTGAAAATTGCAATGAAAAGCATTTTATAAAGAGGTTCCATTCCTGCAAGAAGCCGTGACACAGATACTGAAGAGCATTCTGGAAAGTGACATAAAAAATCTATTTACGCATTGGTTGATCGTTCTAAATGCTGTATTGAGTCAAATGTAACATATTTTGAATAAATTTTAACTTTCAAGGATTATATAATGTATGCTTTGTTTTATATTTAAAAAGTGGTTATTTTTGCAACACACTGTGTATTATCTATATCGGCACCCGATCATTCCTTTTTCATAACCGAAAGTGAGCAGATTGAGCAAGCACTAATCACGTATTATCGGTGAGTCATTGCGGCCCCTTTGTTTTTCGTGTCAATTCCTGGAAAAGTGATACAAGTTGTTTTGCAATGATTTCCAAGATCAAGGTGTGTTTGTCAATTTTATGTTATTTGGGCACTTAATTTCTTCATTGAATTTGGAATATTAGGTAGCCCTTTTCCGAACCTCATTTTTAAACAATATATTTTTGGCGTTCTGTAACTTCACATAGACTTTTACTAAAGTTCGAAAAAAAAGTAGAAATAACTTTTTCAATTTATTATGAAATCAGTCCTTAACTTGAAAGGTAAAAAGAGTTAGCTGCTAGAATTTGCGTTTGTGGTCAGGATTCAAGGTCTATGCGCGACGTCAAAGACTATGCATATGTACGATAAAAATTGACAGAAGACTTTATGATTTTGTTAATAAAGTCATAAGCATTTTGTTTTCCAGGAACTTCAATGCATTGCACATTTTCAAAGACGCATATATATGAAATATGGCACTCGAAAAGTGGTGGTGAAACTGAAGAAACTAAAAAAGTTTTTGAAATTATAGTGGATAGCATGGAACCAAAATACGTTGAAACTTTAAACCTGGATAGTTTAAGATCACATGTTAAATATTTGTGTCACAGAATTTTTGCCTTATGGAAGAATGCTCACTGCAATAAAATACAGTTTTTAGCCAAAAATTCAAATTGGTTAAGTATTATAGAAGATGTTGAGCTGGAGAGTGAAAATGGTTCAACTTCTACTCATAAGCGTGGAAGGCCTAGTAAAGGCTTCTCTGAGTACAGCACACGTACAAAACAACCAGTTAAGTTCGAAAAAATTGATGAGAAAGGCTCAGTCATCCCATGAAAGTTCTTATAAGTCGAATACAACTTTTTCAACGATAGATATATGCACAAACGAGGGTTTATCTCTGATCACCGAAGCAAAATGAACTAAGAACCAATATTTATTGGTAAAAGAATTTATCAATTATGAATCATCATCCAAAGTTTTACCCATAATAAATTAGATCCTTAATGCAAAAAAAAATTGTTATCCTGAAAAAATTACAGTGACTGAAAATGTTGCGGAGATAGAGTTGGAAAGTTTCTTAGATTATACAGTTTCGCGAATAGTAGAGACGCAAAAAAAATTCATAGAAAATATGTCTGAACCGTCGTTAATTAGCTTATGTATGATAGGAAAATGGGGCTTCGATGCCAGTACAGGTCATAACGATTATAAACAATTTTTCACTGACTCGGAAACCCAAGATGGAAATTTGTTTGTCACATCCTATACTTCTATGTATGTGTAGTTGATCTTTCAGATAATAAAATAATTTGGAAAAATCCCCGTCCATCTTTGACTAGATACTGTAAGCCAATACGCTTTCAGTTTAAAAAAGAAAATAGTGACTTAAACAGTCAAGAGGAAACGTATTTAAAGAGAAAATAAATTTCTTCTGTTATAAATATGAGCAACAAAGTGTGGCAAAGTGTACAGTTCTCTTAGTCACACAAGCTCGTCGTAGTGTTATATATGCGAGGCTAAGATAACGGAGATGAAATTTATAGATAAATGCTTAAAAAACCGAGTGCACAAGGAGAGATATGAGTTTGGGCTATCTCCTCTTCACTCATGGATTCGCTTTTTTGAATATTTTCTACATGTTTCTTATCGTTTAGATATTGAAAAGTAGAAAATTAGATCAAAAGAAGAAAAGCAGCAGTTTTTAATAAAAACAAAAAAGAAATACAATCTCAGTTTAGGGCTGAGTTAAGTTTGATTGTAGATCAGCCGCGAACTGGCGGAAGTGGAATGTCAAATGATGGCAATACTGCCCGAAAGTTTTTTGAAAATTCTGAAGTTTCTACAGAGATAACTGGTAGAGGTAAGTATCTCATCGATAGGTGTGCAACTATATCAAAGGCAACGACATCTGGTTATGTAATAAATAAATATAAATTTAGAGATTTTTCGAACGGAACTGCTAGAAAACTTGTAAAGCAATATCCGTGGTACTACCGATCTGCGTCTGTCTACAAGATACTTATTCACGGCTCAGAAGTAATTGACATTGCTCTTCTGCCTATCAGAGAGTTATCGGAAGAAGCAACCGAAGCCAAAAATAAGGACATAAAGATATGTAGACTGAATCGTACCCGAAAAATCTCCCGGATAGCTACTAATACTGAGTTGTTAAACCGACTTCTAATAAGTTCAGATTCTTTGATTACGTGATTGAGAAAACTACCCTGTAAAAAGACAACTATATTGACCAATGCAGTTTCAGATTTATTATCATAATATATAATATAAAAACATCAGTTTTCTTACTTTTGTCTTATGAGGTTATCTATTTTTGACGCTTCTTCCATATACGGCAATCCACTGCGGCTTGGTCGCATTTGCGAACTTAAAATTACTTTGTTTTTAAAAAAGACCTCATAACAAATTTCAGACGGACAGACGGATAGACGGACGGACGGACAGACAGACGGACAGACGGACATGAAAATATCAAAATAACTTTTAAATGCGTGGGTGTCCAATGCATTTATTCTAACATCATTATTTCTATGCGCAATAAACGCAATGACAACCTTAGATTTCATCTAGGGTCTAAAAAGAACAAAAATAATAAGTTCTACAAATTTTCAATGAAATTCCAAGGGCAAGAAAAAATAAATAAACTGTAATTAATGTACCTACAGCTCGATAAAAGAATTTTACTCAAATGCTGACGCATATAGCAAATTTTGTTGTCAATTTTCCCAATCCAAATTATCATACAGATTATAATAAAATAAGAAAAATAAAGAAATAATGAAAGGAAAAATTTGCGTTCAAAGTTGTTATCAACTATAAACTAAAAATTAAAAATTGCTTATAAAATTGCACGTGGAACCTTGGGCATTTAGCAATTGCAATTATAATTTAACCAAAACTTATTTTAGGTTACCACTGGAGCAAATAACCTTCTTCGCTGGTAGATAAAAACTAAGAGACCGATACTTTGTCAAGAGCGCCTATTATAGCCCATCAGAAACCATAATTGAATCGTTTAGAATTCAAAGGGCGTATATCCAAAGCCAAAAAGTCCAAGACTAAGTTGAGATTTGAAGTGCCGCAAGTCCTGGACGTGAGTTGCTTCAATACCAACTGCTGATTTATTGTTTGGATAACATAACTTCAGTTAGATATGGGCATTTTGAGGTTTCTACACCAAATTGGTCTAGAGGTAGGTCAACACAAATTTATTTCATTAAGAACAAAAATTATCAAAATTGGGACATACGCACTTTCAATTCTAATCAATTCAATTGGTCAGAATCTACAACCATATTGAACTTTCTAACCAGTTTTTCACTTTGAATTTTCCAATAAAATTGTTCGTATAATTATTAATTATTATTGTGAGTAATAAAACTTTTATGTAGAGCCCAACTGCAACAAGACATAAATTCGGTGCAGTTATAAAGCGGGTCCTTGTCTACTTGCACTTGTTCTAAAAGAAAGCAAAGCAAACTCGATGGTGGATTTGTTTTAGAACTGACAGGGATCTTTTTTTTTGTTTTTTTTTAGCGGGGGCGTTGTGAAAGTTCGAAGTTGGTCGACTTATGTTTTAGATAATTTAAAATTAAATAAAATCCTTTCTTACATTATTATATAATTTTTTTGTGTTTTGATGTTTCCAAGAAAACTTGAAGCAATTTTTTGTAATATGTGGTTTTTAATTGATTGTGTTTCTATAGTATTATAATTAAACTATAATTCATTTTAATGGTGATTTTTTCATTTCAGGTAGACTTCAGCAATTCATTTGTACTTGAAGAGATCCCAGGTAAACAGGTAGGTATTGTGTCAATTTAGTTTGATTTTTATACACTTCTAATTAATTTTTTGTGTACTTTTAGATGATTGGTTATAGAAAAATCGACTTCTCTAGTTGCTGGCAGAAGAGGACTAAGTGCCCAGAATAACGGAAAAGTAATACATAAAAAAACAAAAGGTGAGCGATTAAAAAGCCAAACACATCTTCATTATATCTAGTAGTCATTGAAATTATCAATTCGTTCTTCAGTATAATATTGTTCCAAACTGTGCCGCCTTTTCTAGAGAACGAAAATGTAAGCTCACTTAAATCCCAAAATCGATTTCTTCACAACATGTCAACCGAATCAGAAATACGAAAGTCTAAATATGATTAAAGAAGTTGCTCGAAAAAGAAAACTCTTGAAGTGTAGTCGACAGCGCTTTGCGGAATATATTGACATATTGATGACCAAATTTAGGGAAAGATCACCAATGAAGCCCGTAAAATGAGTCATAAAATATTTGGTAAAAACTTATGTTTAATTTCCTTTTAATTTACAAGCAGATGCATTTTTCTTACCAACAATTTTATGGAGAAGTCAATTTGGTGAACAATAACGTAAGATATAAGGAAACGAAAAGAAAAACAAATCCAGTACTGGAAATTATTTCAGACAAAAAAGTAGTTAAATATCCTCCCTCTGCCATTCAAGATAAAGATACCAATTACAAATCTAAAAAAATTAGGCCCAATCTGGTACACAGATGTTTTTTTTTTTATATATTAAAAGCCTAAGAAAATATGCCTGAACAATATCTACATATGCCATCATCAGGTGTGCACCCCATAACCTCAGAAAATTCTACAGTAAGCCAAACCGTATTAAAAACCATCTCATCACCTGAGGTAAAAATGAAGTTAATGTGGGAATGAATAAAAAAACATTGGCACAAAGACTCACCTAACATTTCAATGTTGCCAGGATACTCGGATATTGATGGGAATGACAATGCAAACATACGGGCCAAAAAAGGGGCGTTAATGTCCCTCATCGGTCCGGAGCCATTTTCTCTTATAATACTGTACAAAATTGGATTCAGAACCACATGGACCTCAATAATAAGATCCAGATATGCCAAAAGATTCATTAAAGGACACTCACCAAAGAAGAGCCTGGATGTTTCAAGGTTGTCTAAGAATTAGATCGGAATAATTATAGGGGTCTTAACCGGACACTGCAAAGGCAAACTCAATAAATACATGTATTGAATAGGCATAACACCAACTGAGATGTATGCAGGTTATGTATCGAAAAGAATCAAACATCGAAGCACGACTCATGGGAATGCGAGGCTATTGTACAATGTATATTACAAGCCCATGTTTCATACATCTTAAAGCCTTCTGACTTCGAGAAAATTTAATCCAAAAAATACTGCCCTTCTTAGTAAGAGTGGGATTATTAAATGAACTGTATTGGAAAGCGGTGCACAATAGGCCTACGAATGGCTGTAGCGCAAAGGTTTTTCGCCCCGTTAAAACTTAAACTTAATCTTTGAGATAATCCGTTCTGTCCTTTTTAGTTGATCATGCTGTGATCTCTGATAGTAAAAAAATAAAAGAACCTACCTAAAATATCAAATTTCTATAACAAAGCGATTATCAGAAAACCAAGAAACATTTTTTTTAAAACTATATATGAAAAGTGAAGAAGAGCACAACAAATCAAAATAACAATTAAAATTATATTTGATAATAAAGTAAATAAAGTAAAAAAGTCAACATTTTCTGATTTTTATTTATGGTATTTTTATCACACTTCAAATTATCTAATAGAAGATTTACGAAAAAATACAAAAGTGATTGATTAAAAAAAAACAAATAACAAATAAAAATGTTAAGTTGAATTTCCATCTAAAACTGTTTAACGCTAAGATAACATCAGCACTTCAACATATGTATATTGCATCCGCCGCCCTTCTTTAATTTAAAATCTAATTGAAGAGGAATTACTACACGAACAGGAGTCATTTTAAAAACTGACAAATGTCATTACCCAGAGCATCAAGTATTTTTTATTTTATTTTACATTCTAATTTTTAACTTAAAGCATAGTTATAAGGCGGTCGCATATAGTTATGTAACTTAAACCTTCATAAAGTTAGCTAGCTATTTGATACTATTCTCACATTTCTTGTTACATCAGTATCATTATATAAGAATTTATAAAGGACTTACATATATACCTAGAATAACATTAACCTTTATGTGACCATGAATGTTTTAGCCTTGTGTCACCCATTGAGTATCAAAACGCAATTTTTGGAGATATGTACTTTTAAAGAAACACCAAGTTATATACAAGGTTCCATGTCAAATACTTATTACTTACAGTTATGGCAACTGAAAATACCGAAGACCTCGAGATCAAAATTTCGCAAAATGTTTCTCAATCCAAACGATTATTTGTGTCAGTAAAATCCCATTGTTGAGGCATGTTTTTCTTTGAAGTAAAGAAACAAGTGATTTGGTTAGTTAACTATAGCCACTTGGTTATTACCATCAAATGGTATTTAAGCAAGTAGAAATAGGGTAACCAATTACCAACGAAAAGTGTCATAGTTATTATTAAACAACGATATTAGCTCAGATATTTTAATTTATTTTAATTTTAATCGACGAATTTTCAACCTATTTGTTTCCTTTCAAACGAAAAGTACAGAGATAATCATAAGGTAACGGATATCTCTTTTGGGGTTTTGTGGGATAGATGTATTGTTTTTAGAAATGCCAAAATAAAAAAGAAACATAATTCAAAAACTCGACTTGCATCGAAAAAATATACGGAAATGTTTTTTTGGGAGGTCTCAGGGACAGGGCTCTAGTAGCGATGTGAAAACAAATATATAATTTTAAACCCGGAAAAACTACAGTGTACCTACCCTATTTCGTCACATAAAAGTTAAGAAAAGAAACGTAATGGCGCCGCACATAGGGGTATTTGTATTAAAAATCTTGCCAAAAGTCCAAATGTAAAATAGTTCTCGATTGTAAATAAAACACTTTTTCTTTGGAGTTAAGTACCCATGACGTCACGTGGCGATCATTCCTCACGCATTCGCTCACTGATCTCCTTGCAAGATCATTCGAAATCCAGTTGTTGTGTGTAACACACGGGTTTGTTCACAGTGCTTCATTTATATAGTGTTTTTTCGATTATTTCCTAACTGATTTGTGGTTTGAAAATATTCATATTTGTGATGGATTCAGAATTCTCAGGTATGTATTATATTTAGATATCGCTTTTATACATTTGGACCTATTGCTTATTATCTTAAATTATATTTCAAAAATACACGAAAAATAGTTGCAAATTTAAGGAATTTCTGTAATTTTTAAGGCTTTAGTTGTAGCGTCAAGGCAAGTCAAGTAAAAAGGATTACAGTTATTTGTAGCTTATTATATATACAACCTAAGTTAAAAGAAATATCTTCCATAAATTCACACATATATTTTTTTTTATATAGAAAATATTTGAAATAAATTATTTTCAGAAATTTCATTAAATTGTATTCTTTTCTTCAGAATTGCCAGGAAATGTGCAAGTGATGACAAGAAGAGAGCTGTATAGCTTCATATCCAGTAACTTGAAAAGCAGCTAATTTATAACAAAAAACCTCTGCTAGAAGTCACTTTTAAACACAATTTAAGGCATTTTAAATGTAAATTTAAAAAAAAAAATGGGCTGCCTCTCACATTATTGAGGATCGGTTCCTTAAAAGAAACAAACAGTGGTTTGCTGGCAGGCAGCATAAAATTAACAACCTGGACGAAACAAAAGGTGGGTCGGTCTCTTTACTTGAATGTATTCACCGAAGTAAGAGGCGAAAAACAAAGGATTTGAGAAAAACGACGCCTATACAGTTATAAAATATATAACTAAATCCCCGACAAGAGCAATAAAATTTCGTAAGGCAGTGACCAGCAGAACACCAATTCAAGCCAAGCAACAAATAAACTTGATGCATGCGCTATCTATTTTCGTGGAAGCTGACCTATCAAGAAAACAATATAATATTGTTCGAAGGGCCAATACAAAGCTGTACCCTTGTTACTCTGTGTTACAAAAATCTAAAAGTGAGTGTTATCCTAAGCTGGAATCGTACCGATTACGAAAACGTGTGCGGAAATCAGATTACAAAATTTATTAGATTGCAATATTTCGAGATTATGTAAATATTTCGAAGAAGTGTTGGCAAACATCACTAAACAAGATGTAAATAAGTTGGAGCTCATATCAAAATCTGGCTGCGATGGCTCACAATAAGTTCAATTACAGCAAAAATTCCAAAACAGTACAGATAGTGATGCGAACATTTTTCAAATCTCTTTGGTGCTTCTGCGAGTATTAGCAAAAATTAATGGTCAAAAAAGAATTATCTTGCAGAAATCAGTTCCTGCATCTCCACGGTTCTGTAGACCGATCCGAATTAGGTTTGTACATAAAACGAACGACATTACCAAAGAAAAAATAGCTTTTATAGAAAATCAAGCAACATCCTTGCCGACAGCGGAGGCAGCAATAGCCAATGGCATTCTTCAAATTAAACACACACTTATCCCAACTATGGTAGATGCAAAAGTGTGCAATGTTGCAACAGAAAATTCTTTCACTATGCAACGGTACATAAGTAAGGCAACATCAAAGGACCTTAACAAATTGGAAAGAAACAGGCAAATAGATCCTGACACAATGAAAGTCAGATTATCCATGCTTCATGCAACAATAATATTCTTAGAGGTTTTATTAAATTTAGCATATAAAATACCAATAAAGAAATGGCAAGCAAGAACTAAGAGTGAAAAAATTCTGTTAAAGAAACTAATTAGAATATTCAAGAAGCCTTAAAAGAACAAATGCCCGTATTAGTAGACGTTCTGAAAGCCGGATTCGGGAATACAAATGATGGCAAAGTTTTCGAAGGTTTTTTTTTGATCCCGAAACAGATTCGCGAATCACTGATAATGACCACGATCTCATTCATAAGTCGAGAATTACATTAGAGGTGATCTTACGTGCACAAAAGATAGTCGTTCATAAGGTTTCTAAATTTTTATGTGAAATTATATGGGAACTATCCAATGACATCCACGCTTCGAAAAATACTGGTTTACGACCCTGTAGTTATACATCTTGCCTGTTACTCATTGGAAAACTTTCTGATGAAGCAGCCAAGGCTCGTAATAAGCATTTTCGGCGATAGCGTCAAGATTTGGCAAGGAAATTTTCAAGAAGGTCATGTAATATGGCCATAATGAATACATTATTACTGAGCTCAGACCCACTAATCTTGTGTTCTCCCCCAACAGTGCATAAACAAAAAATTAAGCCATTTTCTAAAGAAGCACTTCAATTCCTGTTACCGACAACGGACGTGGTAGATTCAGAAGTAGAGCTAAGCGAAAAAGATAAGGTTTGGGATTCTTCTGATGACGGAATATAGCATTTTAAATTGTTTTAATTTAATTAATAAAAAACTGCCAATTTATTAATTCTTTTATTTTCAACCGATTTTTTTTGCATAACACTTTTCCTTGCATTTTGTATTACTTATCTCAGCAAAATTATAAAAAGGAATTTTTATTAGTGAGAATGGTTAAAATATATATAAATATTCATTATGCACCAATGAAAACAAAAAAAATTATTTTGGCCCGCTTTTTCATACAAATAACCCTACGTGCGCCGGCCGGTTGTCTGTAGCAGACGAGCACAAACTACGTACAACTTTTAAACTTATTACTATCAGCTATGAACAGACAACCGCTTCAAAAACTTAATCTGTGTGTATGTGATCTATATTATACCAGATAATTATCTCAGTATTGTAAATCAGTAATAGGTACTTTTACAAAAAACACAGAAGAAAAAAAAAACATAGAAATTAGTTTCCTCTAAAAGAAAACTAAAGAATTCTCGCCACTCCATTCTCATATAAACATCTTCAAGGTGAAAACTTTTCAACTAGTGAACACACACTCTAACGATTATCCTTGCTCTAGTTACATTACATAGAGGGGGTCAACAAAAAAAAAGAAAGAAAAAAAAGAAAGAAAATATGGAATACAATCCTCAAAACTACATATAAGTATCTACAATCTACCACAAAGCCGAAAAAAATTAGGTAGGTGTGAAGGTACCATAACCTTCTATACACCGAAAAGTTTTCATATTGATATCATTTCTCCTGTTCTGCTGGAGATTAATTATAATTATCCATTTGTCGATTTCGGTTATATCAAAATACAAAATATACTTAAACATAGATAGAAAACAAAACCAAAGACCAACCAACAATGGAAGAAAAACTAAATAAATTCAACTCACCATTCTCCTCTTCAATATTCCTTGAGATGACAGGTCTTATTATCGCTGGTTGAATTCCAAAAGAAAACAACAACAGAAAGATCCAACGAAACGGCATATTTTCGCACAGATGAAGGATTCCTTCCTTCAGCTTGACAACAATATATTAGAGATATAATTATCTCATAAATCTTCTGTTGTAATAATAATTAGCAAATGTAACAATAATACTTCAACACACATATTATACACAAATATACATCAATTAAATTACACTCGGATTTAATAATATTACGATTTAGTATGTATGTACTCATTTTAATAACAGGAAGAGCATATGTATGTAAGTTGTTGGTTAATATACATCGGAATTCACTTGATTCCCGCTGAAGGTTACATATATTCGAACAATAAAGCTCATATTAGCATATCACACATTGCACAGATGATACCCGAACAAAAAGAAAACTAAAAATGCAAAAACAAAAAAAAAATCAAAAAGGAAAACACGCGTCATAGACGATAGGGCACTACTTCCTCAATTCGTATTTATGCTAGTTTGGTTGTTTTGATCAAGACAGATTTCATCATAACATTGCCATATATGTGGCACATATCATTATAAGTAGAACTGCACACACCCGCGCGCGGAAATTAACTTGCACCTATTTGAGCGCGACCTATATACATATGTACGTACCTATATACATAATATGAATGCACTTAAAATGCACTTTTCGTCGTACACTTCATCCGAATGCGTCCATTTACATATTTTCCAGCACACACAAATTATTTTGCTTCATGAAATGATTGCTTCACAATCGCATCAAATTCATTCCTTTATCTATCTGGAGAGCCCGCAGTTCCTCGCACTATCACGAAGGATGATACTTCCGGCAGAGTAAACATCACACGCAAATTTTGTAAATCTCTGCATACGAAACATCCGCAAATGCTGCCCACTTTTCGGGGTAGGAAATTTGTAAAAAAAGTGTAAATTGCGGCATATTAAGCCGTTACTATATTATATAGAGTACAATATAGGTACTTAATGAGAACGCTTGAACATTGTATTATTTAACTACTGTATGTAACCACCCAAGTTTTTTAACACAAGGATGTCGGTTATATTGAAAAATATTTAACCAAAAAACGACCGTACCCGCGGGATCGTAAACTCTCACTAAAGATTTAATGGTACAGACAGAGGAGGCTGGAGCATGGAAAATCTGCAGAACTTTGAAATAGTGTGTGACGGCACGGCGTAGAACTGCCAAACGATGGTTTTGTTCAAGTTCTCAATTCCATATTCCATTCCCGTAATACGATAATCGTCGTATTTCGCTTTCGAATTAGAGGAACACCTCCTCCTCGACGACGAGCGCATCAAGCTTGTTTCGAAATCGAGAAATAAAAAGAGCCAACAATGAGTGAGCTGTAAGCTGTAAGCTACTCTTAGAAAAATACGAAATCAACTTCCAACTTCAGAGAGATCGTAGATGCTTAGAACTGCCGGTATATGCTGGAGAAAAAAAGCTCTGCGGATGCTGCTGGTGAAATTTTTTATACACAGGAGTAATTATTGTAACAAGGTAAATGCGCTTGCGTGAGCTTTGTGTCTTCTGTCTATTCTAGTCAAAGTGTCTCCCCAGCCTTCATTTACAAGATATCCGAATTCAGGGTTAAAAGAGATAAATAGATTACAACAAAAACAACAACAACAACAAAAACGGCATAGGGAATTAAAATACGTAATACCCATGCCGTACCGTGCCGTCTTTACTGATAAGATGCTTTGCGGTCGAAATAAGTAGAAACCACCAACAGTGTGGGTGACTTTTAGGAGAATAGGGTTGTTGTTTACTGATAAAAATATTACGACAGCCTCTAAGATGAATATTTCTCCGTTTCCTTTTTCGAAGATGCTCTCAACGGCAAGCCACCCCATGAGGGCGATATTGTATGCGTCGCATGCGTGAGATAATTTCGAATTTAATAATTTTCATAAGATTATTGTAAAGGGGTTTGTGGTTAACTGATTTTAACGACAAGGAGAAAACTGCATTTACAGTTAAGGCCATAAAATTTGGAGCTTTGGGAATTTTTACTGTTTTGAAGAATTTGTTGTGAATTGATCATAAAAAAAGCTAACAAATAAGGAACAGCTGATAAGTTTTCTGTGAGAAACTTTTCTTAATGAAAATATTACAATGTTAGCGGATATATTAGGTGAATCTTTTAAAATTTAACCTGAGAGCACGTTCGGTTCTGTTATTTCCGATCTGTTGTCAACTTCCGGTAATTCGACAGACGCCAATTGGGAATATTCAGTTTTCCCATATCAAAGTATCTACATAAAGGAATTTTTAGTTTTCGTAATTGTAAATATGCCTAGCTGCATCATCGTAACAAGGATTTTTGTCTAGGGTGGGCCGGGTTCCCCAAAGTTCGTACATAGGTTTTAACAAATATTTTCTTTGCGAAGTGTACTAGCTCATGGGTATTCCTAGCTATTGATCGACATTTTTTATCTATTGCTCTGAGCACTTACGAGAAATTGCTATAATACCTAGAGCCACTGAAATTGCATAGATTACGAGAACGATACAGTTGCTTAGAGCTTACATGTTACCAGAACCCGCAAGAAACGTAAACAAAATTCTAAAACATAATTGCGCAAAAGTAAATAAAAAAACGCAACTCAAATTTCAAAAATCAAACTTGCAGAGATGGGTGACCATACGAAATTACATACGAACATTCATCTAGGGTATCATAAGAATTGATCTTAGATAAAT
This sequence comes from Dioctria linearis, assembly GCA_963930735.1. NCBI lineage: Eukaryota > Metazoa > Arthropoda > Insecta > Diptera > Asilidae > Dioctria > Dioctria linearis. The sequence goes on from OZ005740.1 coordinate 65,340,674, forward strand.
CTTAGCTTTTTTACTATCTATCTATATCTAAGTAGGTATTGAATTTCCAAATGCATCTATATTTTAAAATCTAGTCTTCCTACGTGAAACCTTAACTCCGCTGCCGAGAAAAAAAATAGATTAGCACTTTTAATCCACTGCAAGTGCAGGATGTTGTGTGCATTCGAAACGATTTTAATAAGGATATCTTTTGAGATAGAGCAGTCTTTGTCGAGCTACCGATGTTAGAAGCCAGAGAAACAACGAGCAGTTTTCGTTTGATTCCCATTCTTTATTATAATTCTCGTTACATGTTATTGAGCACCCAAGGACTGAGAAATGGTACATTGCTTATCAGTTAGTATCAGCATAAATGGCACAAGAACTAAATGTCGCATGACATACTAGAGCAGAGTATACAGAATGTGAAATGGGGTAGTCCTTTACATGTTTCAGAGCAGGCCAACAGCAAATGTTTTTATAATAGCAGTTTTGTATACATTTGATCGAATTCCTCAACACTTTAGATACGAAACGATATGAATCACCCGACGTATACATTATTTTAAATGTTGTGGGCCATTCCGGAATGGACTACCCAGCCATATAAATTTTGTATGCTTTTTTGGTACTGCATGCGACATCTAGTTCTTATGCCATCTATGGTATCAGTCATCAGAAGTCAATAAATTTTTGGTTAGCTAGTTAGTAAATATCCGGTGATCTTGCAAAAAGGAATGAAATTGAGACCAACGGTGACGAGTATTTACGAAATTAGACTTGAGTCCTTTTACTTCCTTTTATTAATTTCAGTTTAGTCGGACATTTAAATTAGTGTGTCAATAGATTTCGGGCAGGGAGACGAAATATTCCAAGCACGGAGGCCAAGACGTCCTATTGTGCTAACCTGGTAAGTAAGAGAAGCTACAAAACCATGTCGACAGGAAACTATAGGTATGAGGAAATAGCGTAGGACCATGTCGAAGTTCGTTCGAACCAGCGAATCCTGGAATGGTAGTCAGCGCGATTTCAAACCGAGCTACCGGGGCCACGTGCAAATAGATTGGTACATAATGTAATGGGCGAATTGAGAGAAAGTCCATTAGTTTCTTTAATTCCAATGAACCCAAGCGACATTAATATATTCCGTACTTCCACTGTCCAGTGTCAACTTCTACCATCCGACGCGATTTCTATTTTGTTAAATCATAGGAAGTAGTGTTTACTTGAAAAATAAAATGAAATTTGTATGATTTTACATTTCCCAGCCTTCCCTTCTCTCTCGTATTAAGGAACCTAAGTCAGAATTCTCAAGTTCTATACATGAAACTGTATGATCGTGACACCCGGTCTAATACCTATTATTTAACCTAATATCTACTATGCCTAATGCCCATTATTTACGAATTTAATAAGTACTAATAAAGAGATACCTACTTATAATTGAAGTCTATATAAGTCTTAGCTTACGTTTATCTTTTTGGGAACTTATTTAGCATGTGCTGTGATGTTACTTGGCTTTTAATTATTTCGTTTTCAATGTTTAGGAATGCCATATTCCAAAACCTCTCCTAAAACATAGTAGCTCTTAACCTTCACAGCCGGCCGAGCTCACAGATCAAAGTAACAATTTTAAGTGGTAAAGGTATCTCGGTACAACATTTTTCACGCTTCGTGCATAGCTCTGCGAATCTAAGCAAGCTAGTAGAAATTTTTGTAAATTCTCTCAAATGGGCTCGTAGCGCATATGACTGCGTTTTACAAACTATGCGCTGTGACAAGTTATGTGAAAAATCTATAATAAAGCAAGCTTACTGATTTTTCCCTGGATTTCTTAAGTATCTTTAATGGAATGAGGACCCCCGATGTATGCGCGTAGTTGCTTATAGCGTTTTACTTTATTTCCCGAAGTATTAATTGTCTAGAGTTGCTAATATAGTTTTATTTCATAATGTAACATTATCAGAATATTATTGAATTTTTTAATTCCGCACTAAACTTCCTTAAAACTAAACGGATTCAATTTAATTAGGCTTAAACTTGTGTGAATTGACGAATGCTTTTTAGGATTTTTATAATTTTTCTTGGTGGGTGGCGGCGGTGTCCACATTCTGGGGCGTCAGACCCACCCTGGCCCCTACTTAGTTAGGCCAATGCCTAGCTGGTTTTATAAACTTGTAAAATAGATAGCCCCATTTTAGGCTTTTTTTAGCTTGCATTTTAAGAAAAGAAAAAAAAAAGCTGACAACTCGTCAAATTTAGTTCTTTTATGGACTGAAAACACGTGCTGATATACCATAAATATTGCTGACGACAAAGGTCAGAATATTTACGACCTACTCAATTCTAACATCTCATTTTATCCATGGTATAAGATATAACCTCTTGAAGAATTACTACTTATTGGTGATTTTAACTTACCGAATATACAATGGGTACTAAGCTAGGATGACAATGAATATCTTGCACTTAATAACTTGATAACAAGGCAATAACTCTTCCTTAACACTGTTTCGTTTCTTGGTCTCAGCCAAATCAGTAATGTTATGATTGACATGGGTAGGCAGTTCTACTGATGCGCGTAACTTAATTAGTTCATTTATAATGTCTACTGACTACTTGAGAAATACCACCACCCTCAACTAATTATATACTGCTCTGATATAGAAAACCTCCATACTGTGATGATACACACATTTTTAATTTTAGAAAGGCTGACTTTAATCAACTTTCTAGTGGTCTCTTGCAAATAGTGTTGGTGAATTAGTTTCTAAGTTTTACATAAATCTTTTCGATTTATTTACTTCTTATGTTTCCGGTGAGCGTTAAGGTTTTTCAAAAACATCTCCGCCATGGTTCAATTCAGAACTATATGAGACACAAATACATAAGTTACAACAATTTGCTTACATCCAATAATGAGTTCAAGGAACTTTCCTCTATACTTTATGAAAGCATGAAGGCGAAAATATTTAGTGACCCACGCATCTTTTGTAAGTTTATTAATAAGTAAAAAAAAAAACGGACAACTACCCGCCTATTACATGAGGTAAAATGATTCTGTTAGTAATGATTCGGCCAAATGTCCAACCTCGAAATTACAACTTCATATACTATCCCTTCAATTGCACAATAGGATACACTTGATCATATTAATGGATTTCCACAGGACTTCACGACGGGTACTGATGGGATCCCTGCAGCCTTTTTTAAGTCTTGCTGTCTCACCTTGGCAGCTCCGGAGAGAATTATTTTCCAAAAATCGCTCAATAGTGGTTTTTGCCCGGCAGCTATGGAAAAACTCTTTTATCATACCTTTCATCCACAAAAAATGGTAGTGAGATGAAATTTCTCAGTACATGACTACTGAAAAATTATCTTGCATGCCCAAATTATTCGAATCTGTAATTTACTCTCAGCTATAAATTTCCTTTAAATATTGCTCTCTTTAAACCAACATGGGTTTATTTAGGGCAGGTCTTATACCAGTAACCTGTTCGAATTTGTCTCAGATACTATTGGCTGGTTCGCAAAGGCTATCAGACATATTATTTATTCAGACTTCAGTAAAGTCTTCGACAAGTTATATCACTCCGTGATACTTTTTAAAATGGCAAATTTTGGATTTCTCCTAACATTTCTAAAATGGACGAAGTCTTATTTAGATAAGAGAACATACCAAATCTATATCCGCAATTCCATCTCTAGAGTCTTGAGGACTTCGCCTCGCGTATCTCAAGGGAGTCATTTGAGACCGTCCGCTGTTCTTTATTCTATCTATTGACGATATTGTCGCTGTTGTGAGGCACTGCAAAGTCTTGACTTTCGCTCGGATTAAATTTGTTAACGATTATGAATAGGTGCAGGGTGACCTCCACAAATTTTACGATTGGTGCAAAAGCAACAATTTGGTTCTCAATGTAGATAAATGTGAGGTTCTGACATTCCAAAGGAATGAAAAACCAATCACTTATAATTATGGGTTTTCGGATTCCTCATTTCGCCTTGTGGGTTCTGTCCTTGACTTGGGTGTCAAATGTTGGCAAAAATTGAATTTTATCTCCCACATAATCTACATGGTATCAAAGAATAGTTCTATGCTGGGCTTTATTAAACATTGCTCCGAAGAGCTCTCGAATATCACCATTAACATGCGTTTGTACTCTTGCTTTGTGAGACCACTACTTGAATACGTTAGCCAGGTCTAGTCTCCATTCGACGGTACACATATCGACCGTTTCGATTCTGTTTAGCTTTGCTCTTAGGCATCTTGGAATAATTCATTGATTCTCCCACCGTATGTGGATCGCTTGAAGTTTTTAAATATGCACTCGTTGGATAGTTACCGATGTAACTTTTGCGCATCAAATTTTAAACGCGAGTACGTATTGATTCTCCATTCTTACTTAATAAAATTATTTTCGGGATAGTAGGCACAATTGGAGACAACTACCTCAATAGGCATGTTAACACCTCAAGGTTTAACTTTAGCATGTCCGAACCTATTAATTGCATGTATTAATAACATTGATGAGCAGTTTGTTTTTGACGTTTCTAAGCATGTTTTTAAAAAAAAGACGTTTATATATAAATTTATGTATTAAGTATTATTATTAAGATTTGTTCTAAATTGCACTGCATGTCACTTTATCCGGTGTTTGATTTATGCTTAGTATAACATACTAATATTAACACCGACTAAGTGATGAAAAGCATGTATTGTTGACCGCATATCTATTAAATGTGTCACTACAGCGAAGTAGATAGTAAAAAATTATCTGAAATTCACTAAAATAAAAAAAAACTATGGCTCGGATCAGAGATGATGACGAAAATATGTACACTACAATCAGCATTCGACATATTTCTTGTCCGCACTAAATTCTTTTTTGCACATATATGTTTCTAGGCAGAACGCATACATTTACTAGTGTTTATCATAAGAAGTAACTACTGACAGGTGTTGGCTGTTTCAATATCTGCGGCAATTAAGTGCGTTAAAAAATACTTTTTGGAATTTTAATGTATGACAAAAATATAACATAAAACTCTGAACTTAAACGGCAAAACCGAAATTATACAATTATTTTTGAGTACACTTAAGGATGCGACAATATTGCGACTTCACACAATTATTTAAAAAAAAAGCAAAGCGAAAAATTTAAATTTTATTGCCAAAAGTTACAATGATCTAATTAACAAAAGAGGCGCTGAAGTGCGGTGAATACCCGGAAATAGAAAAAGCCTGTATGCATGACTTTTACAGTAACGCGAACGATATCTGTCATGCCAATTTATATCATGAGTAAATTATTAAAATGGATAAGGTTTTACATGAAAAACATTACTACTACAGGCTGGGTTTATAACTTTAGAAACAGGCATGAAATATGTTCACACGGCTGGTCTGGCCCACTGCGATACTGGGAGATTCCTAGTGTGGCGACCAGATGGACGCTGACAAAATATTATAATATTATACCCTAAAGACACAGCAAGATATTATGAATCATTAGTACTAACTATTCATTAAAGTGCCGTGTGTCACATAGTATACGTCATTAAGGCTCGAAAGTCACATCACACTAATGAAGTGTTCTTTTCCTTCATTATAGTTATAATGAGGAAAAATATGCTAGATTTGGCATATAATGTAAATGTACAACTCCGCTGAGCATCTGCCGATTTGAAAAATAAGAAGAAAAAATGTAAAAACATGCAAATCAAAAACATATTCTTTTTAATATAATGTGTTTTGTCATTCGTAAATTGTTAAATTAAAAATAAAATAAATAAAAAGAAATTAAAAGAACGAGCACCGAAGTACTGCCAGTTTCTGGCCTAAAGCCGAAGACCAAAAATTCCATAAAGAAATTTTTGGGAGTATAGGTACTGTGTGTAAAGTGTTTCGATCAACAGTAACAGGGCGATCTCATCAGGACAGCAATGAACCATTAAACTGCCTGCTGTCTACACAACAGTGAACTCAGAAGCCAATAAGTTGCTAGGGGATATAGGTATATAGACTTATTTAAAATCTATATATGAATCATTTTAAGGAAAATTGTTTATCTTCACACTTAAAATAACTTTTGGTCATACCATTTCTAACTAATTAGTGGAAAGTGGTAATAAGTTTTATAGTCGTTCGAGACCCGTACAAAATACGAGTCTATAGGCAATTCACAACCAACTGCATATGAGCAGAGAAAGTTAAAAGAACAACTACCGAGGTACTGTCAGTTTCTGGCCTAAAGCCGAGGATCAAAAATTCCATAAAGAAATTTTTAGGAGTATAGGTACTGTGAGTAAAGTGTTTCGATCAGCAGTAACAGGGCGATCTCATCAGGACAGCAATGAACCCTGAAAATGCTTGCTGTCTACACTGCAGTGAACTCAGATGCCAAAAAGTTGCTGGTGGATATATATACATGTGTCTCGGATTTTATATTCTTATCATGGAATAATTGGGAGCAAGCTCATTTCATACATAATGTAGCAAAAAGTGTGTGGCACTATCCTGTTCTTTTCATAGATAGTATGTACGGTATAATGCTGAACTAATCTGTTAATGTAATTTCAATTTAACTTCAATTATTATTAATTTCAATAAACTTGTATTTTACTTTGCTCAGATCGGGATGGGATTTGTGGTGCAAGATAATTCAGAAGTTTGTTTCATTATGTACATCAAAATTCTATATGCCTTTATCATGGAATATATTCTCATTTAAGTACCTTAAATGATTTTTTATCCAATTCAAAACAACCATTTTCCGAAAGAGAGTCAAAATTTTCTAAGCATGAATTCAGTGTTCAAATACGTAAGGAGAAAGTTAGAATTGTTCAGATGTTTTTAAAGAATGTTTACTTTAGTTATTTGCGAAGATAGTTATATGGATTATGGTATAAGTACAGTTAATCAATTAGTTTAAAGATCTAGTTCACTGACATACCCTAGCGGAAGTTGCGTGTTGTGAGTATTTGGATCTTCTTTTTACGTGGTTTTGAAGCTTTCTCGTGGGAATATATTCATCGTTACTATCTACGTTCCTCTCAGCCCACCCTGGACGTTTTACGCATTATTGGCATGATAATTGAGGGACTACTATCCACGGATCACATCGCCGATTTTAACATGCCGAGTGTTATCTAGGAAGTTTCTCCTGATGTTGATGGATTTCTGCCCTGTATTTCGGCTGCGGCTCAGCATATTTTATACTTTTTTGACACAGCATAGCTGCTGCAGGTTTAATGTCTTCTAACAACTCAGGTAAACTTCTAAACATGTTATTCTCGTCTGACTCGAATGCATCATTTGTTAGACGATTTTCGACACTTCTGGATTCTGAATCCTGTCATCCTTTGGCGAACGACCGAAGAAATATAAATCTGAATTTGCCCAAGAAGAATATGTGCATACAAGTTAAAGGCCGTTAGTTTTTGACCGATTAATTCATAGCCAGTTATATTATTTAATTGCATATTAGACAAGTAGGTGATTTAATAGATCATCTCTGCTCTCTTGAAGCATTGTTGATTTTTACTGGTGGCAATAATGCTGGTGGCAATCAATAAAATTGATGAATATTGGCCGTCATCTGTTATGGTCGCTTATAATCACGACTTTAGTATCCTATGCTATGGCATTGACCTCCAGTACTTAGTAGAATGAGCTGAGCAATGGGCTGGAGGTCTCAAATCGAGCCAAGGGAGATATGATATTTAGGGAGAATTAAAACGTTAAATTATGACCTTACCGAGTGCTGTCCTCATACAGGAGCATCTGTAAAGTGAAAAAAAGGAACAAAACTAAACCTAAAGTTTTTATTGTTATCGTGCAGCCAAACGGGAAATTGCGTGGAATTCCGAATCAAAAAAATAATCTGCAGTATATACGGTAAACTTTTATATATAAACTCCATTTGGGCTATTACGGCGTAAAACAGTTCCAAGTAAGAAAGATTATGCAAGACAAAAAGGATTAGGTAGAAAACTGGGAGGCGAAAAACGAAGTTTACACATCTTTACCACTACGGGGTGATTTTAAGTTGGAAATCCTACTAGGACAATTGGTATCTTCGGGGGTGATTATAAGAAGAAACAAAATGGTATGTGCCTTTATACCTAAAATATTGTAAAATGATTGAATAACACGAGTTTTCTTTCACTCTCCTCTCCCTGGAACTCTCATTTATTTATTTATTTAATTATTTATTTATTTAACTACTTATATATTTAATTATCTATCTTCCACAGTTTAATAAAGGGACATCATTAAACAATACCAGCGGTGAGGCCGGGACGGCACAACGATAACAACATCCGAACCTTAGGATTATCTTCAGGAGAGTGGTATATGCGGTCTTTTCCGGGTCGGTGTGTGGCACGACTCTTTTATTGTAGATATCCGTTAAGATACCAGGCACGATTTTAGTTTTGTCTATGGTGACGTGCCAGCTTAGGTTTTATTTTGGTGATCCCACCCCGCATTCTCCGCTCATAGTCCTGGAGCAAGCGTCCCGACCTCATATCAGTTGACAGCTAATGCTGGCAGACAGGAATTTTTTCCTCCAAACCTCGCTTGAAATCAAGTTCCATAACACATCTCAGAATATTTCACAATAATAAAAGAAGTATGACCTGATGCTGTCATAGATATAGTGTTAAGGTCAACGTAAGTTAGAAGGAAGCTTTTTTTATCGAGATTAGAAATTACAAGCAGTCATCTATCTCATGTTGTCCATTCCTACAGTATTATTCTTTTATTGCAGAGAAAGTGAGAGGTGTTTTTTATAGGAGAATACTAGCAAACAATTAAATTGAATAGCTGCGAACCAAGCCAAGGGACACTCAAATCCATAATATCTGGAATGCTAGTCACTCTTCACTCTAAAAATGAAAAATCGTATCACACAAATCTTAAAATCATAACTGGTCTTTAGAAATCTTGTCTGGATAGTAAAAATAAACTCCATTTCCTCGTGCCATCTTTATTATTACCTTCCGAAACACTACAATAATTAATTAATTAAGAAGTACTGAACCCCCATGGTTTTTTTTATATTTTACTGGATGGGTGCTTTATAATAATTGTAAAACTTCTTCTATTTTTTTTTATCAAATTATTCTTCTCCTACTTTTTTTATCAAATTATACATCGCTAGAATTTAACTCTAAGTTAGGGGAGCATTAGATTTTGGGTCCAAAGAACCTAAGCAAACAAATTAAATATGTAGATATTTTATTATATATTATCCGCAGCTACTACTTTAATAGCGAATCATAAACTTTACCGAAGAAGAAAAGACTGGGGGTTAAGCAAATGAACTGCATCGATATCCGGGCAGGGTCGGTTAAATAATTGCCTGATCTTAGTCAGTCGACCCGCCAGGATGATGTCTATTTCCAGTGTTCCATTACGGACTTTCTTAAACCTTATAGTGACAAGTTATACGTTCTGTAGTAACAATGCTTTGTCCCACAAAGATTAATCTACGTTCGTTAGATTTTCACTTTTATTTTATTCTACTATTTCAAATATATAAAAAATTATTAAAATTTTCGAACTTTTTATTTCTTCCGAGTAATCCGAGTTTTCTCTAATCCCAAGTACTTCTTGTCCACATTATCTCGGATAAACGAAGTTTTACTGTAAATCGGGCAGCCACTTCTTGGTGTTGCCATATAAAAATATAGGGGTTTTACCTATATTGTGAAAACGATATATACGGCTTTAATGTTCCACAAAGTTCCTCAGAACATGAATTCCTATGAAATTGGTTATAGTCACTTTTTCTATACGACGAACCGTTAATCAAACTTGCACAAATGGGTGACCATATGAAATGACATACGAGTATTCAACTAGGTCTTATCTATTCATCTGTTCATATACCAATTCTAGCTTTTTTACTTGTTTCAAATGAGCTTTAATTATTGAGATACGACAAATATGGTTTGAAATAGATGGAAAGTTTATACGTGGAAACTTCCTGATTCTACAAGATATAATAATTTTCATTAAGATATATTTACTTAATTGTGCAGGTGGTTACTAACTACAAATTCACAAAATGTCTCTAATGTAATTTCGTGAAAACGAGATTTGACGGAAAATCGTGCGATCAATGAGTCAGAAATATCAGATTATAATTGCCTTCTAACACCTCTAAGTTGCATTCACTATATAAGAAGAAACTTCAGTAATAAATTGAAATGTGATCACCACCTTGATCTTATAAATTACAACAAGTGTAATCTGACTACTCTTCTTGATGGCTTGGGTAGCAGGTAGGTTTTATTTGTTATACATCGCTCATCGTAATTGATCTAGATTCCATCTTGTTTTACTAAATGAACAGCATTACGCAACTTCGATTACAAAATAAATGAAATTTAATTTGTTAAAAACAAAAATGTTTATGTGCTGGTTGAAATCAAGCAATTGATCTAGTTTGCAGCAAATATGAGCCTAAATAATGGTGTGCTCATTGATAGAAGAAAACCATTGAACCTAAACATAATTAATCTTTACCCTGCTCGAAGTCAAAGCAATGGAGACTTAGATATATTTATTCTGGGACTCCCCTAGGGTATTTTTTTTATAAATATACCAGATAACTCCTCTATCAAGACATCTTCGTGAAAGCCCACTGATAATGGTTGTCAAGCCTTCCGCTTCGGAAGTGAATCATCCAAGCTAAGCCTGATCTTAGTTAGTCGACTCCGCCAGGATGAAGTCTACTTCCGGACATAATTACATGACCAGTCAGAAAATAATCATCCACAAGTGTGACGCAGAGGGTACCAGCCATAATAACCGTACGAAATGCATCAGGGTCAAATATAGGTAAAGTTTTCGAGGATGGTTGTGGATTATCGCAGCAAGCGATATTTAGGAAAATTCTGTATTAACATTGTACTTAAGCCAAGAAAATTAGCATGTCCACCCTGTTGCTAATCAATGATGAGTATCTAGATGCAGTAGAGAAGACTTTAAGTTAGGGTGCAGCATCAAGCTTGCAAACTATAGAGAATTTTCTGGTCTTTCTAATCAAGAAAAACATAAACATTTCCATTACTTAGTAGCATTGATTTAGAGATCTAAGCGTAAGGTGGTCTTTTGCAGAAGGAAAAAACATGAACGCTTGTTTTTTCTGTTCCAATCTAAGTTCTGCCAATGTAACCGTTGTTCAATTGGAAAAAGCACACAAGATCGGTATACTATGCGTATCTCTTTGATTGAAAAAAATGATCTTTTATTAAGAACTTGATAGAAAACTTCGGTTGTCGTTATCGTTTTTGTTTTTTTGTTTTTTTTTTTTAATAAAACAAAAATTCAAGTGTATAATGTTCTAAAATTGGGATGGAAGGAAAAAATTAGCAACATTAAACAACACCAGCTTAGGATTTAATGGAAAATCAAAATTTTTAATTCATTAACGAGATTTGTACTTTTCTTAATGGAATATTTGTGTTCAGAATTTAAAACTGTTTGTATTATTATGCTTGTATAGACTGCAATTTATTGTTAAAGCAAGACCATAATTAAATAATTGGATACAAAGAATACGTTACACGTCTGTCTATCCGTCCTCATGATAACTCGAGAATGCGTTTACTTAGAGTGTTGAAATTTTACACGTGGGCTTTTAAAAAAAAATGTAAATTTATGGGGATCAACTCCTTTGTAAGGTTTCCATACAAAAATTTAGTTTTTCACTATATACAAGGTGTCTCAGGCTAATATGGCTATACCAGTAAAAATACATATGGCAGAGAATGGGGTAAAATGTCACTCTACAGTTTTGAACAAATACAGGCTATACGGTCTATTTTAAGAAGGCATTGCATTCAGAACCTTAAGGTCTTATCAATGAATAGTAAGATACCTCTGTACACCTCCCCACTCCAGAGTTATGATGCTTCAAATTCATAATTTCTCTTTTTAAATTTTTTATTTTTTTATTTTTCCGTTATTGGTGTTTAAAACACCTCCCCTAACATACATTTTTGTTACGAAATTTTGAAATTCCAAAGTTACGTTAAATCTACAGGGGATCTCAGAGGTCACAGTGGCTACAACAGAGGCGGAATATTTGACTTGCATCCCCAAGTAAAGTAATAATATATAAAATAATAAAGTTACAAGAAATACAAGGAACCTCATATGTTCATAATGGATAAAAGGACAGACAATAATTTATTTGGCAATTTTTTTGACTTCTTCCATTACAGATGTGTATGTAAAAAAATATACTATTTGACGGAAAAAAGGAAGTACCTACTCCGGTATCATCAATTCCCAAATTGCCATATTGCATCCAATGAAATTTTATCGAAATCTCGACACAGTTCACATAATCCATTTGGGACATGAAATGGTGCAGTATTTTAATGAAAGAGTTAAATTTCTGATGGGTAACCTGAACTTATAGTGCATAATGGGAGCAGACCAATAAAACTCTACAAATGAAATTATGTCACACGGGCATCCATTAAAGTCAGTCTGTACCCGAATTACTTCCTTCCGCAAATTATCCATTGAACGATTAAAACATTATAAAACAAGCGGCTACAGAATCAACTCGCTGTCGAAAAGATGGTGCTGAATTCGGTGACATTAATGAGCTCTCATTCGCTTCATATTTCGTTCATACATATGTACATGTATACATACCTACATACATGGATGCATAATATATATTTCGCCCTGTGTACAATTTTCAAGAGGAAAACTATACAAGGTATGAGTATATTGGGCATAGCACCTAATGTCCAGTGGGTAACCACAACATGAGAGCAATAACGATCAAATTAGGTTGAAATGTAAACACAAGGAAGGCAAACTTGGCAGTGGTAATTTTTTTACGTGCAAAACGGACAAGTTTTTATTTGCTTCGACTTTAACAATTAACGTGCGGAGCCAATTAATTCCTGACTAATTGGCCCCAATGAAATCGCGGGTTATGCTGAGTATCACGATTATGGAGATTACTATGTAGCATAGCTTCACATAGTGCCGACGTATTTGTAGCAAATTACGAGCAATTTTTGGATTGCACAGAAGCTTCAAAACTCCACCTACATAATTTTCACATTCATCGTATTCGCTTAATTATTAACAGACTTCACTTAATTTGCTATACCGTTCGAAAAATCCAATTTCGTATCGAAGGTAAAATTTATCCCTGTCAATAATCAGCAGAACTGCTGAATATTTTAGCATGTATTTTCTGCAAATATATTACAATAGCCGGCCGCCCCCAGTAGTAGACTAGTTCCTATTTTATCCCCCGGTTTTAATTGGAAGCGCCAGCAAATTCAAAAGTGGCAAACATTAATGAGTAGAAAATATAAATAAATGATTATGCGTACATTATTGACAATATTATTAAATTATCTGCCACAGGCCACATGTGTGTGTTCTTATATTTTTGATTTTTTTCGAGACTACATAAATATTGCAATAGTGTCTAGGTAATCTGAACCCTTGGTGAAATAAGTAACCAGAAAATGTGAACTATTACAATTTCTAATATTAGCAAAACATTCTGTTTTTATTATTAAGCCAAGCTCAGGGGATACCCTATGATGCGAAGCACAGCACGGAAGGAAGCAGATAGGGAAAAGATTAGGGGACATGAGGAAATTGGCGGAGCTGCCGATGTATGTCACTCTTGAACCATCGCAGATTGTACGCACCAGGAAAAACAGAAGATGGTAGACTGTTCCACATTCGCACAGTTCGGGATAAGAAAGCATCGCAGAATTTTACTGTGTGCCGAAAGTATTTTGAAGAGTGAGAAGATGTGCGCGGCTTCCAGGGATCAGACTAGATATTTCATCGGAACATTGCGGCGATACTCTAGTGAGTCGATGTGACAAGTTATTGTCGAATCGCCAATGACCTCAAAGGCCTTCTTTTGGACAATATCCATACATAAATCATCAACATAGGGTGTAACGTTCAGAAGTTACAGGGTGATCTATTAAAACATACCCAAATATCTTAAAGTCCCATTATCTCGGGTCTAAGCATAATGACCTATCCGAAGCCATCGGGTGCCAGACCACCTACGGGATACCCTGTACACACATACTTCTAGTTTATATGCCCTTTGATAAGTAGGCCTCAAAATTTAGTAAGTGATAGCACAGCTAAAATAAGTGAGATTAGGCTATAGGTAGACGTATAAGAAAAAATAAACAAAAAGAATAATTTAATAAAAACGAAAATTGCATGTAACAAGATCTTATAGTGTTTCGAAGAAAAAGGAGGAAGAAATCATTCAAATAAAAAAAAAAAAAACATAATTATATTAAAAGAAGTTAAAAGAGGGAAGAAAGAGCCACTGATTTCCTCGTCCTATGGACTAACGAATTGCCTTTGTCCGGGTAAGCTTGCCACAAAGCAACAGAAATGCTACAACTTTCCAGCCTGTATTCACAAATACTTCACAATCGGGAAAATAATTTCCCAACAGTTTGTTATCAATCAATTTGTTAATAATATTTTTCCTACTTATTATACTTAATTACTCTAATGATATAGCATACAATTTTTGTTTTAACAGCATATTGGTTGTTCTAAAAGGGGAATGCCCATTTTAGTCCCGACACCTACAGACATAAAAGATGTCTTAAACGATGCATTATGATACTCTGGAAATATTTAATTAACAATGTTTATGTCAATTAAGTGTGGCAAGAATTGTGGGGTTTAATGTTTGATCTGTTACCTTATCTGTTATCTTATGGAAAGTCTAGTACGGAATCGGTTTAAACAGCTATTTATAGCCATCCCCATTCTCACTTTTTTAGCAATTCCCTCTTTCTTATTCGTACTGAGGTACCTACTAGATTTTTGGCACTTTTCTCCGATCGGAAAATGGGTTTTGTTTCATTACCAGCTTCAATTCGTGGAAAAAAATTTTTCTCTGCATACTTTTAGGGTGGGGACAGGAACAGGCGCGGATCTAGCATTGAAAGTAGGGGGTATCATCTGACAAATTAAATTGAGCCACCGCAGTAATGCAGTACTAGGATGGTTTCCGCATTGAGCGGCGTGGATGATATGTCATTTTTTAGTATACTTTTTTACAAAAAGTTTTTTTTTAATAGAGTAGTAGTTTAGGGTGCAAACTTCAGTAGTCATTCAAACTAAACTTTTCTCAGTTTTACACACTGGCATATATAATATGGACCTCTCGATATGCTTTTGTTAGGCTAATCTTTTCTGTAAAATATAGTACTTACGTCAGTGCCAACATTGAAAAAACTATTGGCGGGAACTTGAAAAGTGATTTTAATAAGACCGAAGTTCTGTTGAGTATCTGTGAATATATTGCCTTTGGTAAAAGACTTTTTCTCACTAATTGACCAAAGTAATTAATTTCAAAACATTTATTTTGACGAACCCACTCATTTATTTGGTGTTTACAGTTCTCTGTCAGTTGGTACTTGGTACTTAGATCGAAAAATAGCGCTATATACAAGCGAGCCCACTTTGACAGTGTATTTCTATGGAGGTAGTCAGTCCATATTATACATGTCAGTGGTTTTACATAAGAACGCTGCAAATATTTTAGAATGATAGGAGTTAGGACTAAGCTAGGGCTCTGATGTGGTAGCGGCTTGGGAAGTGTTTTTCGAGGGTTTTGGATTACCCAAAGTTGTGGTTCCAAACTGAAATTTTGAGAAAAACACAATACGTCACATGCATATAATAATATTCATTGAAATAAATTTTGATTTTTTTTTAATTATTGGAATAAAAATTTGTTTTGAAGTTGAATTATATAAAATATAAAATAATAAATATACTTTTTCAAATAACTCAATTAATTAAATATTTTTTCTTCAAATTTAGCGCGGGGACCATGACCCAAGGACTTCCCCTGGATCCGCCAGAGGGTAGGAGCCCCCGGAGGGGAGGGTGTGGCTCCAATACGATATGTTTCATAGTAAATTAAAGGTCTCACCGAGTACTATTTGATAGTAACACTTTTTCCCGATTCAGTACACTTTCTGGGGAAATCTCATTTTCATGCACTTAGGTCACATAAATCCCAGTTACTAAATTTCGCATATATTTTTACAGTTATTTCTTGCATTGCAATTAGTGCTCTGTTGTGAATATTTTTCTCAGAGGTAGTTATTTTTGACGACTCACCAATTCCGCGCAATCGCAGGAAGTAAAAAAGTCAACTATTTCATCCAAGAAAGTTGCTCAAACTACATCCGATCACCAAAGCTTTCCCCCGCTTAAGTGAAATAATCATTGTTAATAAAATATGTTCAAAGCATTATAATCCACCGTTTAAGACATACTTTCATGTCTGGAGGTGTCGCGCCTAAAGATGTATGAAAAGTGGACATTCCCCTTTATTAAATTAAGCCCCCGAGGGATGTAAACTTTTACAAAGTCGTGCTTTGGGTTATTTGCGGTCCAATTCGTGTCAATCTATATTTCGGAAAAACAAAAAAAAATATGTTCAAAGCATCATAATTCACCGTTTAAGACATACTTTCATGTCTGGAGGTGTCGCGCCTAAAGATGTATGAAAAGTGGGCATTCCCCTTTATTAAATTAAGCCCCCGAGGGATGTAAACTTTTACAAAGTCGTGCTTTGGGTTATTTGCGGTCCAATTCGTGTCAATCTATATTTCGGAAGTACAAAAAATGTAGCAAATGTCTATCCTTTTGATGTGAGTGATTACTAAATGGAACTTCTTAATTTAATCCGCTAAAGGTGTACCTGAAGATCAGTCAGAGGACCTGTATAAGTATTCTTTTCTCTTCTTTCAAAATTAGATACCTCATCAAGAATAGTGATTCTTACTCTACAGAAGATAAAAAAAACTTCCGTGCAGTACCATGCATACCGTACAGTAATCTGCATAAGGAAAGTAATTTACTTAACTCTTATTAACTGACTTAGGATCTAATTGCAGGTTAGTAAGTCTGCAGATTCAAATCTGTTGAGAAAAATGAGTCTTGTCGGCAAGTTGTACAGTCCTTTGGACTGGATCGCCTGCTGTATATTAACTGACTTAATTTCCGATCTTCTTTTCTCTATGTATGTATATTTCTTTTCTACAAGTTTGAATCCCCTTGTCGTGCAGGATGAATTACAAGCGGAATGTGGTATCAGTACCCCTTGGGACCTTGGGACTGCAGGTAAATAAAATAACTATTAAATGTAATTAAAATAACTGCTTCCACGTTTATAAGAGCAAACATAATAATAATAAGAGAACTTTTCTAATTCATGAACGTTCTGAGTTGTACATATTCTTAAAAAATAATAACGAAACTAATACAAAGAGAAAAATTCTGACAATAGCCCTCTCGGTTCAAATCTTACTGAACATAAAATGGTAAATACCAAACATAATTATAAAATAATTGCTCTCAACCATCATAGTCAATGCAGAAGGGTTTTACTTTAGAATAAAATTTACAATTAAATGTGTTGCGTTTTTATTTTATTGTTACTGTTTTAGGGTCTGTACTACGTTACCTTTAAGGTAACACCCAGCATCGGGTAATTTTAGATTTCTTTGATTTACTAGGTCCAAGTACAACATTTTCACACGGAATGACTCCCCAAAAACTTATGTACTTCCTTTATAATATATCTCAATGTACGGGAAAATTTAGCTAAATCTTTCTTCCATTACATGATACGGGAATGTACAAAGATATCCATAGTTTGTTTATAAAATCACTACGTGAATTTTTATTACCACTGTTAGATGCATAATGACTCTTAACTGTTGTAATTATCATTATATACCTATCTAATTCACCCAAAGTAGAGCTGTAATAACCAATAATTTTTGTTTTTGAGCTCACTAGATCTATTTTAACAAATAAATAGGTTTTCAGACACCCACCTCCTCCTTTCTCCTTGTGATGATATTTAAACCTACTCAAGCGCCGCCTTAATCCATCTTAATTATAATTAATTCCAGAAATATGTAAGTCATCATATGCAATTCATTAGTATAAAAAAGTAAAATAATAAGTTTTATCGCTGGAAAATTATTATTATTATTACAGGCGAAAAGATCTTCCAATTCAGGTATTTTGTAAAATTAAACAAGCATAAATCACCCTTAGCTTTGCAGTTAGGCTATTTGCTACAAGGTGTCGCTTACAGAAATGTAATATTTTTATTCTGTGACGCTTTTATTTGTTTTGGCAACTTTGATAAAACGATTAAAATTGTTAGCTTTGCTATCATCTACACCATCAAAAAAATTCACTTTGTTTAGAAATAGTATTACCGCATGAAAATTAGGATCCATACTTTTTCATGATTTGCTGGAGAGGAAGGGAATTGAGTTGACGACCGTACGCTTTCGGTATATTGTGTGCAGGACAGTAAGGTGAACGAAAATAATAAAAACGATCGCGTAGGTGCTATTTAATTTTTTGATTTTTTTTTTTTTTTTTTTTTTATATTATTAAGCCAAGCTCAGGGGATACCCTATGACGCAAAGCACAGCGTGTCAGGAAGGAGATAGGGAAAGGATTAAGGGATATGAGGAGAGCGGCGGAGGTGCCGATGTATGTCGCCCTTAAACTTTCGCAGGTTGTATGCCGGCGGAAAGACAGAAGATGGTAGACTGTTCCACATTCGCACAGTTCGGGATAAGAAAGCATCACGGAATTTTAGTGTACGGCCGAAGGTAATTTGAAGGGTAAAAGGAGCGCGGGATGCAGCGCGAGTATTGCGTGCAGGAACTATTCTACAAGGGATCAGACTAGATATTTCATCAAAACATTGACCATGCATATAGCGATAAAAGAGCGAAAGGCATCCAACATTGCGACGGTGCTCGAGCGAGTCGATATGACGAGTAATTGCCACATCGCCAATGAGCTTGCAGGCTCTCTTTTGGACAATATCCAATGAAGCTAAGGCTGTGCGACCAGCCCCGGCCCAGATATGGGAATTGTATTCCATTCTAGGTCTGATGTAGGACTTGTAGAGGAGCGCTATATTTGATGGGCTGAAATATTTCTTACACCTTTTCAAAAAACCAAGACATTTTGATGCTTCTTTGGCAACCGAGAAGATGTGATCTGTCCAGCTTAACTTACTGGAAATATTAATGCCAAGAATGCTTAGTGACGGTGAATCAGAAATTAATGCACCATCAAACGAAACGGGAGTGGTTAAGCGATGGTCTTGTTTTAATGAGATGAGACAGCTTTGGGTCTTAGATGCATTGAATTCGACGCGACTCGCTTTGCCCCAAGCGAGAATATTGTCAAGATCGTTATTCAATGATCTAATCATGCAGTCTCGTTTAACACATGTGGCGTTCCCTCTGGAATCCGCAAGGGTGTCAAAGGAGTATGCGAAATCAAGGGTACTGTCATCAGCAAAGCTATGGATAGGATTGAAAGTAAGGGAAAGCAGATCATTAATGAAGACTAGAAATAGATTCGGAGAAATAACAGAGCCCTGGGGGACACCGGCATTAATAGGAAGAGGTTCAGGTATAACGCCATCTAATACAACACGTATTTGGCGACTAGATAAAAAACTTTCAATCCATAATAGAAGAGGAGGGAAAGACCAAGTGCTTTGAGTTTGGCTAAAAGGGCTGGATGCCAGACTCTATCAAAGGCATTTGAAATATCTAGAGCAACGATTTTGGACTCACCAAAATTGTGAAGACTATGATTCCAACTTTCCGTAAGAAAAGTCAACAAGTCTCCAGATGAGCGTCCGTGCCGGAAGCCGTATTGGCGATCGTTGATGAGCTGATTGGTTTCCAGATACTTCATTAATTTGGAGTTAATGATAGATTCAAAAACCTTTGAAAGAATCGAAGTGATTGCAATTGGTCGATAATTTGAGGGATCGCTACCCTCTCCTTTCTTGGGAATAGGCTGAACGTGAGCTAGTTTCCAAGCAGTTGGAAATTTTCCTGTCGAATAGGACAGGTAGAATAGTTTGCGCAGAGGTTTAGCCAAGGATGAGGCACAGCTTTTAATTAATAGGGGCGAAAAACCATCAGGGCCTGCGGCTTTAGAGACGTTGATTCATTTAAGGACCTTGAACACATCTCTCGTACGGATGTGTATTGGCTCTTGTACACATCCGCACGGGGGATGCACGACAGGTGCCTGTGAAGTGGGTGGAAGAAAAGAATTTGATGCGAATCTAGCAGCCAAAATATTAGCTTTATCCAGGGAGTCAACAACCACTTCACCATTATTAAGTAGTGAATGTATAGAGGAACTGCTGAAGTTGTTCCTGATGGTTTTGACCAGGGACCAGAAACATTTACTACCTTTGCGGCTTGCCAATATTCCTTGTCTAAAATTCTGGTCAAAAAGAAATTTTTCTCTCTGGATAATGGACTTGCAGATGTTCCGTGCAGTCTTGTAGATTTCTTTCAGTTCTGGACAAGGATGCACTTGATAGGCGCGAAAAGCAGACTATTTCGCTTTTATAGCTTGGTTGCACTTATCGTTAAACCAAGAGCGATTTTGCTGTTGTTGAGATCTGCTGTAAGAATACGGAATATATTCACGCATGCCTAGACTTATTCTGTTACTGAGTTCTAATGTGCATTCATCAGCATCCCTCGAAGCAAAACAGACCGACCCAATCTATATCTCTAAGATACTGATTGAGACTTTCCCAATCAGCGTTCTTATAGTGCCAGAGAAGCCTACCGACTGAGATGGAATATTTGTCAGGGTGAGATGACAGAAACAAATATAGTAAATTGGCCCGATCTCCAGCTGCATAAGGGATTCTCGTCGGTGCATCCACTAGCTGATGTAAATTGAAAGATTCACAAAATAGTTCAACGAATCGGCCCGCAGGACTTGCGGTAGAAGAATGTCTGAGCCACGGTATGTTATGGACATTAAAATCGCCTGCCAGGACGATTTCGGAAGAGGGGGAGCCACAAAGCAAATGATCAATATTGTTGGAGATATTGTCAAATGCGGATACCGTGTCGACATCAGACATATTTGGGCTGCGATAAAGGAAGCAAAAGTAGATGATGTGCCTGTGAAGTTTGAACCTAATCCAGATGTAATTAAACTCAGGATTGGCAGAAGGTGGAAAATCTTTTAGAATGGTAAAGGCCACATCATTCCGAATATATCTTGCGATCCCCCTATGTGGAGAAAAAAGAGGCACTAAGCTATAACCAGGGACGTTATATTGATTAGAATCAGCATCAGAAACGACCTTGGTTTCACTTAGCGCAATAATTGCCGGATTTTTTGATTGAAGGTGGCAGTACACCGAAAAATGATTTGCCCCCAAACCGCGAATGTTGCAAAAGTCTAAAATAAAATTCTGCATCTTCCAAAGCAAAACAACAAAAAAAAAGCAGAGGAAAGAGCGACACACAACAACACAAATATTTATTTAGGGGCAACCAGCTGCAGTCAACGACACAGCGAGGTAAAAAAAACAGCAATAGTGTTATGCCTATTTGCTGCTTTCAGTACCTCAGACCGTGCAGTTCAATGACCACAGCTGGGGACACCCGTATTGATGATCAGTGACAAGGGCTAATGACCTTGCACTGATCACTGATGTACATGGGAGATTATAAACACTACCGTACTGTGCTGCTGGCTTGTGGAATGCCGGTAGGGCATAGAAAAGCCCTGGACTTGGCTGGTATTGATTTAATTTATGATATATTAATAAAAAGAAAAACGGCGTGGCGGATTTTAGTTATTATGACGATATTTAAAAAATTTCACTGCACTGCACTAATGGTTGATGACGCTATTTAACACTTTTACACCAGTAACACGCACGATGGAACGTCTGCTCCAGCTGACTCCACGCACTCTACCAACTTTATAGGTCAATTTCCCAGTGTGCGTCGTCAGGAAAATTTGCGCTGCCTTGATTTGGTCGAGGTTCAAAAATGATGCGAAATGACTGAAGCAGAATCGGATGTAGAAAAAATTTAACCAGAACCGATCAAAAGAAATTATCATACACTTGATATATAAAGATGACTATAGTTGGATTCATCTACGAGGCATAAAGCAAGTGACTGAGAAGTGGATCTTACCAGACAATGATAAACCAAACAAATTGAAGTGCTCACGAAGCATTAGTAAGAAAATGGTTGCTTCTAATTTGGGAACGATGTTGCCACAATTCGACTGATCATACGGTCAATACTGAATGACACATCATTTGTCCGTCGGATGTTTTTTAAATAATCCTAAAAAACTCTTATCCATTATGACAATCATACGCCGCAACCCGAACTATAGTGTTACAGATCATCATCTAACGACTTGGATTGGCTTCTTTATCAACGAACGAAACTTACTTTTATGTTATATTGACTTCAATAATGAGTGTACGTACCCCTTCATGCTTATTGGACAAAATTTTCATTAGAGAGGTACTGGAAACAACCGATGATATTAGCATATGCGGCTAACCAAAAATTCGAAAAAGCGTGCCCTGTTTGATACAGGGCTTACGAATGTAACGCTTTGTTTTGAAGATAATTTTGATCTTTAACCCATCCTACCACCCAAACGATACATTTATTACCCTCTCCTCCTCATTCTACCCTACTATTTTAATATTACCTTGTTGCTATCTTTTGATACACTCTAACTAAAATACACAATTTTCGTTTTTTCGTATTCCTAACGCTAATTAATGCTAGTAGGTATCTCTTGCAAGATAATGTTAAGATTTAAGAAAAATTTCCCAGCTGTATCCGGAATTTTAACCGTTAAAATAATAAAATCTTCCGTTCATTTTGTGGAAAATGTAATCCTTGAGACTTTTGCAAATCTTCCTTTACAGTGAATATTATGCAAAAGCGAAATTTTTCTGAAAATATTTTACATCTTCTGCAGCCACTATGCAATTCTTGTCTCATTTTAATATTACTGCAAAAGTAAACTCATGCTATAGTTTCTTCATACATACATAGATACATGCATAGATAGTAAAAAGAAAATAATATAAAGAGTAGACTCCAGACTTTTATGAAATGGGTGTAGTGCAACATGACGGTGGTGGGGGTACATTCTTATACATGACTGAATATGATAAAGGAAAAAGATAAAAAAAGGGAACACATAAAAAAGCTTATTTTGTATAATATTAGTAATTTTTGCAGGAGCTTTTCGCAATTACTTCATTATGCGCTTTTTATGAGCGACAGGATATTTCTAGAAGACAAACATATACCAGTTCGCTTATGAATGTAAACAAGGCACTATAGATTTTACTATGTTGAGAAAATGTTTGAGTAGTCCTTTGTTGGAATACACAAACGAGACCATAATTTTCATTGGGGATGAAAGTTTAACGTGGTGCTTTCAAAATGCAGAGAGTGGCTAAAGGTTTGTTTGCCAGATGGAGGTCATTCGGATTTGTGCAATTGGGCCCTGAAAACATCTCACTTCGGAAAATGTTAAAATATACTACGTAGAAGGGCAGTTTTTACTACAAAAGTTTTACGAGTGGCTTCCTCGATAATAATCACTGGCTTCTGTCTCTTATATGTATAAAAACTTTTTGTATATACAATTTATGCGGGACCCAAAAAGTTTTCTAAACTGGTGCACTTCTTGCTTTTTGAACATTGCAACAAATCTACTGGATTATATGCTGCCATTGTAGCCAATTACTTAGGTATGTAAAAGAGAGAGGTCATCATATGCATTGAGGATTTTATTTCTTCTCAATTTATAGTTTTCCAAAAAGTTTTGTTTTCACAAAATTTGTTATAATCAAATATTTGCGCATACCTAGAAATAAACTGTAATTGTTTGCTCAGTCCGTTGCTTGTTTGCAGTTTGTAAGTTTTTAGATTTAGATTTATGTAATACATAGGTAAAGTTGGTTAATATAAAAATATACCTCGAACAAAGCTCTCTTTTTCTTAAACAGAATTTCCGTTAAATTTAATAGGCATCTTTCAAATTTATATTACTAAAGAGAGAAGTATGTATAGTTAGCGCCAGGAAATATGAGCTATCACGGTCAGAGAAATTTCATTTTGGGGTTGCCGCTTAACCAACTTAACTTGAGCAGAAATTTGTTGTTTGTTCGACACGATGGAAAAGCAAGAAAAAAACAAACAAAAACAGTATCACTGCTGCCATATAGTGGATCGCCGCTTCAAAAATTTCTCTTATACAGGGTGTCCCGTAAGTAGTGTAATATCCAAAGGCTACGGATAGGTCATGCCTAGACGAACAAAGAATTAAAAAAGTTGTGGCGAGGGGCATCCCAACGGCTTCCGAGATAACGGGGCTTTTAGATATTTCGGTATGTTTATATATATCACCCTGTAGCTTCTAAACGTTACACCCAACAATAATGATTTAAACTTTGGTAGATAGATAATCGTTGGACCATTCCAGGAGTTTATAAATTTTTGTCCCTCGTCCTCTCCTTTTTGAAAGTATGGCTCAACAAATTTAAAACTTCGGATTTTTTACTCGTTTTTTTTTTAACTACTATTTCTATAAAAAAAACGTCTTCAATACCAATTTTTCTTATTGAATTTAAGAAGCCCAAAAACTTTACTTTAAAATGACGCATCACACTCTGTACCAAAATGTAATCCATTATCCGTTTTTTGCCCCTACTAGCGAAAATGGTTGAAAAAGTTCAATAAGTGCCAGAAAGTAGGTAATTATCTTTTGGAATTGACAGTTTTGAGTCATTTTCGCTGGATATGCTTAAGAAAAAGTGTAAGAAATGCAGAAAGGGTTACATTTTGGCTAGAGAGTGTGATATGTCATTTTATAGCTAAGCTTTTGGGATCCTTAAATCCAATATGAAAAATTGGTATTAATGACCTTTTATTTTTATAAAAATAGAAGTTACAAAAAAAACAAGTAAAAATTCCAAAGTTTTAAATTTGTTGAGCCATACTTTCAAAAAGGAGAGGAAGAGGAAAAAATTTAAAGACTTCTGGAAGGGTCCAGTGATTATCTATCTATCAAAGTTTAAATCATAGGTGTGATGTTTAGACGTTACAGGGTGATCTATAAAAACATACCGAAATATCTTAAAGTCCCGGGTTCACGGAAATCGGTAGGATATCCCCCCAGCCACATAAAATCTTGTGCGCATCTAAGCTTGACCTCTCGGTAGTCTTCGAATATTACACCACTTACGAGACACTATGTAGAAATCGTCCACATTTAGAGATTTTCCAAATTAATTGTCACTGTAGTAAGATGTATAAGGGAAAAAAAAGAAGAATTATTCTACGACCAATCCTAGCGATACCCTAGATAGAATTTCGTAATTCCGTTTGGTCACCCCTCTGTGCAAGTTTGATCGTTAAAACGGTTTTTCACATCTGTGTCTAAAACGTCGGACAGTAAAAAAAATTACAGCCATTTGCAGTAAAACAAAAACGTCTGGGAGTGATCGTATTTCCAGCATTTATATATGGTATATATATTATAAAGCTTAATTTAAGTCAATTTTTCAAATTATATTTGCTATTTTTATGCAAACGCCGTGTACAAAATTTCAGCTCTCTAGGTCGACGAGTCCTCAGGCAATGCCCAAATGTATAGTGAAAACCGAAATTTTTGAATGGAAACCCTACGAAGGAGTTATCCGATTTGTCTAATTTTTTTTAAGGTGATGTGCAGAATTCCAGTTCTCTAAGTGAACGCGTTCTCCAGTTATCTACCATCATTTTTTCTATGTATTGCAAACGGAATGACGAACTGAGTAGTACCTAGGTACTTTTTCGAAGCAAGTAGACGTGTAGACGCTCATAGTGCTGTGATTTTACTTTTAAAAACGCATATTTCAATGCTAAGATACGAAGAAAGGATCCAAAATACATATAGTTAATCAGTCTAATCAGTGTAACATAGTTATATCTTTTACTAAAAACAAATCTGTGAGATATTATTACAGTTTGACACGATGCAGTGCACCTTGGCTTTTGAAGAAAAGAAGTGCTGCATCACTGCAAAACATCTTTAGAATGTGAAGGTCGTTAAATATTTCAGAAGAAATTGGAAATTGGACGTTTATGTTTTTAAATATATATTGATTTTCCCTGATAAAGTATGTCTAACATTAATCATTATAATTTGTCGTTATTTGTACGGTTGCCTAGTCATTTTTGGTTATAAATATCTCACAAATCTGTCTAGTTGCAAATGGTGCTTTTCAGCTGTAAGTATTCTGCTGACATTTCAAAACACCAAGGGCGAAGGCTTATATCGGGAAGATCTTATGTGATAATTCCACTGGTCCGGTAATTCGATTATAACATCCTGTGCTATAAGCGCCATACCTTTGTGGCATTCCATTAAATTGTGACCTTTTACAGGAAATATCATTTTAATAGAACCAAATCGTTGAAATAATTATATACTGGTGTACTGCCACCTTAACTCTTAAGATCCGGAAATTCTTGCGCTAAGTGAAACCAAGGTCGTTTCTGATGCTGATATTAATCAGTGTCACGTCCCTGGTTATATCTTGGTGCTTCTTTTTCTCAGGACGATCGAAATTTATATTCGGAATGATGTGGCCTTTACTATACTTAAAGATTTTTCTACCGCCAATCCAGAGTTTAATTACATCTTGGTTAGGTTCAAACTCCACAGGCACATCATCTACATCTGTTCCTTTTTCGGCCCAAAAATATCTTATGACGACACGGTATCCGCATTTGACAATATCTCCAACTATATTGATCACTTGCTCTGTCTCTCCCTCTTCTGAAATCATCATAGCAGCCAACTTTAATGTCCATGACATACCATGGCACAGGCATTCTTCTGTCACAAGCCCTGCGGGTCGGTTTGTCGAACTGTTCTGTGAATCGTTTAATTTGCAACAGCTAGTAGATGCACCCACGCGAATTTCTGATGAAGGTGGAGGTAGAGCTATTTTATTAGATCTGTTTTTGACATCTCACTCCGACTAATATTCCATCTCAGTCGGTTCCCCTCTTGGTAATTCTGACCACTGCCTAATCACGGCTCAAGTTATCACCTCAAACCTGTGCCGCCCAACTTCACCACGTTCAAGTAGGCTTCTATGGCACTATAAAAATGATGATTGGGAGAGTCTCAATCAGTATCTTAGAGTAATTGATTGTTCGGTCTGTTTTGCTTTGAGGAATGTTGATGAATGCACATTAAAACTTAATAACATTCTTTCGAGACCCATATGCAGTTTTTCAACGTACTGTATTAAGCAGAAAAATAAAAGACAAGTATCGAGGTTGTATCAGGTTGTTTGGGTTACGCCAACTAGTGGGTTTCCAAAAATCTAAATTCTTTTTTGGCCTATATAAATTGCTTATACTTTTAAAAATATGTTAAGTATTTAACCATTTCAAAATTCATATGATTTTCGAAGCTATAGTAATTTGAAGTGAGCGCGGCAAAGTCTAGGTAGTTGTTATTTCCTCTGCACTTTTTCTCGAAACTACGTTTTTCAAACTGATGGGCAAATTTGCTCAAGATCTACTCAACCGATTTTGGAAAATAAAAATTTTAGCCAAATATTATCTAAGTTATAGCATCGGCTTTTTTTAGTTGGATGCCGTGTTAATTTTGTATAAACTTGTAAAACTAAAAATTTCGATAATAATCAGATCTATAACTTACCTATTACCATTCTGAATAATAAAAAAGAAAAATTTTATTTCCCAGACTATACCTGGGAGAAAACTTGCCCACCATCAGTAAGGATTTTTATAATAGGGTTATAGTTTATTTTATTTAGAGAACAACTACACAATTAAATCTATCAATTTATAATTATGTGTAGGAACTACGAACATTCGAAAAATGAAACTTAATACTTAATAATACACTAATATTTATTCATATTTAATTAAGCTATTTTTGAATGTAGTAAATTGAATTGAATTGTTGAATAAGTAGTAAATAAAGATATTACATTATTGACTAAAGAATATTACATGTTTTACTGTTGAAAACTTTATATAATAAGGATTCGAAATTACGCCCATTGCTGCTTCTCTTTATGTTATTTGGGAGAGCGTTCCACAGTCACCCAGATTGTACCAAAAATTGACGTTCAGTAGTCCGATATTTGAAACTCGGCTGAATTAAATTAAGTGTTCTTGATGATTGTAAAAAATTAATTCTATTAAATAAGTAAATGGGCTTCTGGCTATAAATTATATTTTGCAGAAACAGTAGTATTCTTACTCCCAAATACGACTTAACTATACATCCAAAGATTGACTTTATATATAGAGAGACATCGTCATAGCGCTTCAAACCAAATATGTAACAAATGGAAGAATTAAAAGCAACATTTAACTTTCTCCAGGTGGTAGAAACGAGTGCATAAAAGATCTCACATCCATACGTTATGAGAGGCACTACAAGTGATTTTACTAAAAACCGGCGGGTATTTTGAGCAGTATATACTGCAGATGCTGAGAGCTTGCGGAGGGTAGCAAATACTCTGGACCTAACACGGTTAATACAGGCACTCCAGCTTAAAGTTTGGTTGAATACTATGCCCAAGATATTAACTGATTTGCTATATGGGATAACCTCATCATTAATTTTCAACCAGGGAAAAAAGATGTATCAAGCTCAACTTTAAATATAACTATTGAGGCGGACTTTGAAGCATTAAGATTTAGCTTATTCTGCAGTGCCCAAGAATGTATATGCATAAGATCGGTATTGGCACAGTGTACTGCATCTTCAATAGATTCCAGTGGCTTAGAGATATAAAGTTGAAAGTCGTCAGCATACACATGAAATTTACAATGTTTGACTACCAAGGTTAAGTCATTAATGAACATAGTGAACAGTAATGTGCCTAAAATTGATCCTTGAGGAGCCCCTGCAAGAACGGGAAGAAAATGAGAGGCTTTATTTTCACTAACAACTCGCTGCTGGCGACCGCATGAGGAAAAATTGAAGTGAGATACGAGTTTAACAAAACTATTTGATCCACATTGTCAAAAGCCTTAGAGAGGTCCAGCAGTACAAGTACTGTCGCCATATTATAATCAATTGAATTACGAATGTCATCGGATATTTTAATCAAAGCAGTTGTGCCACTATGCTTAACTCTGAAGCCAGATTGATATTCGGATATCAAGTTATTATTTTCAATATAACATATGATTTGGTTATGCAGTATTTTCTCGAATACCAGGGTATTACGTGACGGCTCATATCTCCGTAACTTTTTAATTTTTCTTGATTCATTTTTTTTTAATTATTCATAAAACTACGACGTATATGTGTGAAATAAAAATTATTTTATATAAGTATTAAGGCACTTTCACATCAAACACAAGAATCGAAAAAAGGTAAACCGAAAAACTCAATTTATTCCACTTTAAAACAAGATTTTTGCTCCAATGATTAATAAAATCATGGAAAATAGGATAAACTAATAATTTGCTAATAAAATAGAATATTTATCTTAGAATTTTTAAGAAAACACAACTTTTATGATTTATCGGACGAATTTTTCCGCCGAAAAAGTTTTTCGGTCGATAAAATATAAAAGTAGTGTTTTTCTTAAAAATCTGAAATAAATATAACTATTTTCTCAGTAAAATTCTTAGTTTATCCTATTTCTCTGGATTTCATTAATCATTGGAACAAAAATCTTGTTTTAAAGTGGAATAAATTGAGTTTTTCGGTTTACATTTTTCAGTTCTTGTTTTTGATGTGAAGTGCCTTTCGGGTGTCCCTGATATGATTTTTTTTTGTCAATTTTAAAACGCATACCCCCTATATCTTTTATAAATACTACACCCTACCTAGGTATGAAATTTGGTTTCTCTACGACGATTAAAACTGGTGCCGACCGAGCCACAAAGCTTTTTAAAAAAAGTAATTTTTCCTAATATTTGGTATATCTACCAGATGAATAAGATTTTAATAAATGAACTAATTTAAAGTCAACATGCAATTAAAAGTAGTATTTTATTAGTAAAACATAGAATAATAAAAATTAGCCAGCGTAACTTCGTTTTAGGGTCTGTTCTTTACAGTCTGGATACACATTTCTATGTTCCTGAACACAGCGCAAAAGGAATTGCTTTTGGTCTTCTTCAGCTGTGATTAACCCTTGAAAGTCTTGCATCAATTTGACAGCTCTTTCAGCAGTGTCATTAACAACCTTCAGACGACTAACTTTTCCTTTAGCTTCTATATAAGCAGCATTACTTTCCCATGAAGACACACTTATCTGAAGAAAACTGTCGTCGATTTTCAGTCGTGATAATAAACGTTTGCTCTTCTCAGACACGAAACAAATATCGAGTTGGACATTTCTTCCTTCGATGGGATATATCGTTTACCAAAATCTGAGATTTTATTCCTGTTTAAATTGGCAATCATTTCCATCTTTGTTTGGTTATCAACTTCATTATCAAAGAGTGATAACATGACTGCTTCTTCACATAAATACCACTTATAAGTATGTAATACTTGCGTCATACATTTTTTTTAGTTTTATACCCATTTTTCCGAACGCCAAGGTGATGTAATCCCCCTCAAAGCAGAGACTTATTTACAATTGGTGAAATATTTTATTACCGTTTAAGGGAAAAATGAAAAACTTCCGCAAAGCAAATATTCTTCAACTTTCATTACCCTGCAAAAAATCTGCTCAAGGGTAACTACAGCTTCCGCCAAATGGATAAAAATAAAACTACTAAAGAATACATTTTATTTATGTAAACGTACGGTGCATGGGGCAAAACACATACGTATGCTGTGAATTTACCCGAAAGTAAACGGTTTCTTTAGTTTTTTATTTATTATCGATATATGAAGAGGTAACAATAACTTGCCAGGTTTTAATTAGAAATCACACTATGAGTTATAGATTTTTTTATTTTAAGGGCCGTGTATGTGTATCAAACAAAAGTCCAATCCAGAGTTAAGCGGATAAGAACGTATCAAAGAAAACGTCATCTGTATACATTCTTATACCTTTTACCTGTTATGTGGATGTCCCCGCACCTTAGTAATCCATAGAAGTAATTCTGAAAAGTAATTTATCTTTCAGATAATCAGGCATAAATGGCAGAATTAGCGTATACTTACGGATTACACTAAGGTGGCTATTCTCCCTAACCGCGATTAGTTACTGGGGGTAATACGTATATAGTATATATGACCCCGGTTTGCTGAGGGCATCATACTATTTAGCCTATACGATAATAACGAAATAGTTTCATTCAAATATCATCAAACGTTTTTGAAATTAAATGAACGAAAATAGAAAAGAAAATTGAATTATATGAATTAAAAATTGTTGACAACTAAGAAAAAATACTTTGTTGTGAAAATGATGTAAGCGGACAGCGAGATACACGAAATTATCTATGAAAAAAATGAAGTATTTATATTAAAATCTAATTAATTAAAAATATAAATACCTGCTCCAAATTGTCTTTGATTCACCTGGAAAATACAACCTAACCTAAACCAACAGTAAAAGATCGGATTTTTTCTGCTGTTCTTTATTTTCCGGAGAACAAAAAGAAATGAACCCAAAGCTTAAATTAAAAAGAGAAAATTAAATGCAAATTTCCCCACTTTGGAGTCTAAATTCAAATTTGTAGACAAATACATACAAATAAAAATAAAAATATAAAAAAAAATAAAAAAAAACATTATTAAAAATGTTCAACCAATTGGAAATCTGTTGGATATATTGGGTCGAGTATTCCAAATAGGAATTATTTTCTGAGATATTAAAAGAGTTTTTTTTTAATATCATAAAGCCAAGCTCAGGGGATACCCTATGATAGGGAAAGGCTTAGGAAATATGGGGAGAGTGGCAGTGCCGACAAATGTCGCCCTTAATCTTCCGCAGATTGTATGCCGGAGGAAAAAGAGAAGAACTGTTCCACATTCGCACTGTTTGGGATAAAAAAGCATCAGGGAATTTTACTGTGCTGCTGAAAATAATTTGAAGGGTACAAGGATGTGCGTGGTTTGCAGCGCGATTAATTATACATAAATATATTTTCCTAGAAAATTCAAAACTCATGAACTGCGGCAATTATCTCCGTTACATTCAGATAAACTGAAAAACTAGCTTTTTTTCTTAATCACACTGTAGCTCCGAAACGGTTGATTGCCATAAAATATTTTGTTTGGCTAGGTGAGTACTGTAACTTCCTGCTCTATGGACCATCTGTATGCATTTCTGCGAGAGTATCCGATAAGTCCAGGTTTCCGATGCTAGGTAACTTTACCCTATCACTATAAATCTAATCCATCGAAATTTGTAATTGCACTTCACTGCATTTATTCCCTATGTCAAATCTTTGCAGGTATGAAGTTATTAATATTTTATTATTTCGAAAATATGAAAAAAAAAAATCGATAAATGTTTGGTGTTGTTACATCTAAAAAGCTTCGGTGCGATCTTCGTACCTGGTCAATGCTTCACCAGAATTAGACTCAAAATGCATGCGCAAATGTTTCGCCTCTATTACGATTTGTGCGTTATACATACATCTTGTCCCAGCCTTATATGATTATATTTTACCAAATGATTCTTTTCATCGAGACAGGTAAAAAATTGAATAGGGTGGGGGGGGGGGGGGGGGGGGGGGGGGGGGGGGGGGGGTGTTAAAAACCCATCAGATTCAAAATTTCGGTTTTAAAAAAATTTCTTTTTGTTTACTTTTCCGTTAGTTTTTTTAAAAATTACCCCACTGGCATACATTGTCGTTACAAAATTACTAAATAGCAGAGTCTCCTCTTTAATTTAACCTATCTAGGGGTATTTTTTAAAAAAACTCATAGAAAAATAAACGAAAAGAAAAATTTTAAAACCGAAATTTTGAATATGAAGCGACATAACTCTAGGTTGGGGAGGGGTACGGAGTGATTTGCCATTCATAGCAGAGATCTTAAGGTTCTGGATGTCCTACAACAGACCTTATATCCTGTGCTTTTCAAGGTATAGGGTATTTAATGAAAAAGAGCATATTTTAATCACCCTGTAACTCGGTAGGATGATACCCCCCCCCCCCCCCCCTTTCCGTACAATTTTTTACTTGTCTTACTTGTCTGGGCGAGAGGAATCATTTGGAAAAATATAGTCATATTAGTCTCGGACACCCTGTATAAATAAAAGCATATCCTTTAATAAAAAATGCCAAGAAATTTGCTGTTTTTGATTTTAATCATAATTTACACAGAATTTTCAGTTTGGTCTTGCTTAAATGTGTTAAAAATGACTATAAATTCTTCCAAAGGATTTTAGTTCTAAAATGTCGGTCTTGGAAATTCAGATGTCTTATAAAGATTTTCAGAACATCAGAACTGAGTTCG